>CM071860.1:60082288-60093010 GCA_036759665.1 Gynandropsis gynandra | reverse complement strand
TGATCGGTTCTGTTACAATTGGACACATACCGATCCAGATATTAAGC
Source organism: Gynandropsis gynandra (assembly GCA_036759665.1). NCBI lineage: Eukaryota > Viridiplantae > Streptophyta > Magnoliopsida > Brassicales > Cleomaceae > Gynandropsis > Gynandropsis gynandra. Next base: position 60,092,963 of record CM071860.1, on the reverse strand, counting down.
AACAATGGTGGAAATCATTTGTGGTATGTTTTAAACAATTTTTAATTTTATCAAGTAATTTAATTTACAATTTAAATATAATAAGCTTATTATTATTTCAGCAAAAATTTTATTGGAATCCCGCCCTTACAGGACTAGTAAAGTCAGAATTTGAAAGAAATACGGCAAAGCGTCTTAAGTCTATCGTAGGTAAATGTCACGCAAGCCGAGAGATAAAAGAAAAACCAAATGGATGGCGACAGATATTTGGGATCAGATGTGCACATATTGGGATTCCCCAGAATTTAAGGCAAAGAGCGAGCGAGCAAGTAAATCTCGGCGTTGTGATAGAGCAGGATACGGGATAAGCGTACACACGACAATATCTCGTTCTTTTGCGGAAGTATACGAAGATCTGGTAAGCTTTATTCAATTTTTATGTATTTATATAAAATTAACATTTCATTAAACTATATCTTTTTTATTTTTTTTCAGGCGAAAGAGAAGGGGTCCGAACCATCATATCTAGAATTGTTGGAACGTACGCACGTTAAGAACAGATGGTTCGTGGGTGGATCCTAAGGCGAAAAGCATTCACGATGAAATTGAAAACATGGCAGCGGAGCGAGTATCGCAAATTCTCCCGAGAGAAGACGGCTCACAAACTACTCTTAGTCAGGAAGAGTACAACGAGTTGTATCTCGAGGTAATAATGACATTCTACTATGATCTAATTTCACTATTTATAAATGTTATTAATTCTCGATATTTGTTTTACAGCAAGTTACGCCATACAAAGGTCGTATTTTCAGACTTGGATCAATGGCCTCAAAACATTCAACTTCATCCAAAGGTAAAGAAAAAGTATCGGATTACGAGCTCCGACATCAAATATCCGAAAAGTTCCAAGAATCCGACGAACGGGTTGAACAAGCACTAAAGGAGGCTGAACTATCAAGAAAGCATGCTGAACGATCAGATAGGCGTATGGATAAGCTTCTGCGCATGATGTAAGCGCAAATGCCTAACATCGATTGGGATGCAGTTCAGAGCAGTGATTCTCACCACGACTAATCGGAATGGCTTAGGATTAAAAATGTTGGTTATATGTATGGTTTGTAATTATTTTTATGTACTAATTTTTATCTTTTAATGTAATCGAACTTTTTTAAATTTTATTTCTTTATTTAAAAAAAATTAGGGACAGATTCTGTTGTCCGTCTCCAATATTTAGAGATGGAAACCGGTTCGTCCCCAATCCCGGGAGTGTTTGGGGACTACTTTTTCCGTCTCTAATTGGGGACGGATTGGGGACTAAAATTTCCGTCCCTAATTAGGAACGGATTGAGGACGGATAGCATTTGGAGTCGCGCAATTGGGGACTACCGTGGGTCGTCCCTAATCCATCCCTAAACCTGTTTAGGGACGGATTAGGGACGGGTTTTTCAGTCCCTAAAACTTGATTTTCTTGTAGTGATGACTAGACAAAACTTGAATACCCAATTACACTCTTCATCCGTCCTAATCAAGATTCTTGTGAAACGATCTTGTATGACACAATACGCATAAAAATGTGATAATACACTCATGAGATCGAACAAGTTGTGCACGTTAAAAGGGGAACATAAAGTACATCATGCAATAGCAAGGTCTTGGTGATGAGGAAATTCCCGACTTGCAAAGCCTCAGTGTATCCATTAGGCAATCAATTGGATGTGCTTTTATTGCCTGAAGATTTGATACCAACGCAAGACCACTTGTCATGTGATACGAGGCCCCCAAATCAATAATGAAATATGTGTGCGTCTTACCAGTGATAAGGTACGCCGAAGAAGGATTTTTGAGAATTTACAAATGTCACCAAGAATTAAAGTTGTTTCGTGCTAAAACTCTGAATAGGAGTAGCAAAATGTGCATAGACTAGAGAAAACAATCGCTTTCTCTCGTTGAAGACGAGTCAATAAATGAATTGGTTTTGATCGGCATACTATCGTATCTAATAGAAAAGATACTTTGTTTCAAAGAGAAAAATAAAACCGAAACATGGTTCAAAATGGAGAAAAAAATAAAACAAACTCTAATACGATGATAATATTTTAAGAATCGAAAGTGTATTTCGTATATTAATCTTGTGATATTTAAATACAATATAAAATTACAACTAAAAATATGAATCTTGCCTAAACTCGTGTATCAAATATATAAAACATAATATAACAAATATATAAAACATGATATTATCTAGAATATTCATAATAGATATAACTAAACAACATGTTTTTATTGCACTATTTTAAAATTTTTGTTTAACGATATATATTTATGATTTTAAAAAATATATTTTCATGATTCAAGTGCGTCGTTTTCTTAAGAGTTATTTTAACATCTTTTAATTATTTTTTTTCTATTGTCTACATATGATTGGAATATAATATTTTATTACTTGGTTGAAGCAACGCGGGAAAATTTATTATTGTGACGTTATATAAATTCAATAATCCCAAACGCCGAAGATGTAATATTCTCGAATACTGTATATAATTCGTTGCGGAAAATAAGAGGTCTAATCAGTTGCGAGTGTATATTAAATAGAATATTTAATAATTGCAGAACTTACAGGTACTATCTTTCAATTGTTCATCTTAATAAACTTTCAATATACAATTATATGCAAACTACACGAAACAAATAAACATATACTGAACTATTGACAGATTTAATATTGAAGATAAATATAAAATATAGTGTTAAAATTCATTACATAAAAAATGAAAATCATCCATTTTCACTTAATAATATTCATTTATTAGTGATTATGGAGCTCCTAATATTCAACATTTTGATCACAAAGCCTTCAAAAAGCAACAATACGCGTTGTTGACATTTTTAACGCGGAAACATGGATTACGTCCACATTATTATTAACAAAATTGGTCTTCAATTATGTCTGTTATGTTTTCTAAGATGTGAAATTTCATAGACCGACTAATTTTTTATATAATTTTTTAGACCATACTCATTTTTCATGGGTATATCTCGCTATCTTTTTGTTGAGACAAACAAAATAAAACTCAAAGTCTATTTAAGGTTTGATTAGTTGAATTGTTGCATTTACATTTGTAATCGGTGGCTTTGTCTGTCAAGTGCAATCGTTGCGTTTGGTAACGATTACGAGTTATTGGAATGTAAAGCAAATGGTAAAAAAAATAATTACAATTGCGTTTTGAACAAAATTATCAAAATTATCAAAATAAACATCAATAGTTATTAAAAGAATTTATTTATTTTTTTTATTTTCTTATATACTTTTAATTATAATTTTCAAATATTTTAAAATCAATTTAAAAATGTAACTTACAAAAATATTTACATATACAAATATATGCATATATATTTATATATATTTACAATTAATATAAACAATAATAGAAAATTGAAATAAATTTATCAAAATATAATCAAATATTACATAATACAAACCATAATATAAAATTTTAAAATTTTAAAATATTTACATATATCTATACATATATATATATATATATGCATATATATAATATATTTTTGTGATGAACACAAAGTATAATAGATAAGTCAAATAAATTTGTAAAAACATAATCTAATATCACATAATACAAAGTATGATAAAATTTGAAATACATAGAGCATAAAAATATAGTACATACATAAAATTTGAAATATATATAACCATTAAAACATAGTACCTAAATAAAATTTCAAATATATATAAACCATAAAACATAATATCTAAATAAAATTTCAAATACATTTAAACCATATAATAAAATAATTTCTCTAACATTAGCGCTCTATATCCCATATTTCTCGTAATATTTCATCTCTAACTTTTGCCATATAAACATTAGTTTTTGCATCATAGAATCTATCGATCACAATGTCATCACGTGATGGACAAGTGTTTCTAGTGGTATCCGGTGTGTAATCCTCAATATCTCAGCAATATTAAAATCAATATCTTCTTCACTAGATACTCAAATAAAATTATGAAATATCATGGTAGCTACAACAATCTTTTCTTGTACCTTTATACTACACGGAATGAGACTTTTCATAATTTTCCATTTATCTTTTCAAACTCCAAACACCCGTTCGAGTACTGAACGTAATAAAGGATATATCTTGTTAAATAGCTCATGCATAGTACTTGGTCAACATCGAAAAAACTTATTAGGATGGTATAGTTCACCTTGGTAAGAAGCCATAAAACCCTTTCGATTTGGATAATCGTAGTCTCCTAAAAAATATTGTCTAGAATCGGGCAAAGGAAAAACTAATCATGTCGTGCAAAGTATGTACCTTTCTATCATGTGCACACCTCGGAACTCCAATGCGTGTGGAGATAAATCTCATGTTAAAATCACACACTATCAAGATGTTTGCCGATATATATTCTTTATGGTTCCAAAATATGATATTGTCTTTTCCACTGGCAAGTACGTAGATATGAGTTCTATCCAATTCTTCAATACAATCCCTAAAATATAGAAAATATCTTTTATCGTGTCGAATTATCGGAGATATCTTTCACAAAACATTATCTGCATGCAATTGACATAATGCAGTAAATACTTCATCAAATTTATTGGTCACGATCCACTAAGAAACCTAAAAATCCGCTGTTACGACTCTCTACGATATGTCATGTCCTAATATCTTCAAAGACATGCCTAAAGCGAGCTAAGCACTCACTTTATGAAATTGTTGGAGTCCAAACTCTTTTAGTTTTTCTCAAAAGCCTATGAAATACAAATTTTCTCATGCGTAAACAAAAGGAAGCCATTGTGCATGACTTCCATACATCAGTTGATGCATAATCAATAGTATTCACTCTAGTTTGGTTCTGATTTGTTCTTTTAAATTATATCTCATTTGATTTATTCCAATGAACGTATTAAATGCTTCATAAAATCCGTAATGATTTCTACAATTGTCAAAAAATCTTCAGTTTCTTCTTCCTGAGATACGTTCAAAATCTTAAGTAAATCCAAAAGTAAAAGGAAATAAGATAAACTTCTTAAAACTAGAAAATACTACGTTCAAGTTCCAAAGTTCAAACTCATGAGCGAAACTCTTTGGTTTGGACCATAGGAAACAATAACTTTTCTTCATCCAGAAAATCGAGAAATACACCTTGCATTGTGTCGTTTGTTGATACGAGATTAAGAGATGCCCAATAAAGAGGACTCATATGGACCAAATCAAGTACAACCTTGATAGAAACCACGCCACTAGCCATGCACTCTTCAATGGAAGGTTCCATATGTATCAATTCAAGAATATTATAAAAATACTTGGTTTTTTTGGAACATAACCTTTAAAGATGAAAATAAAGGAAATAGTGTTAAGAAAAGATATTTGCATATATCGGCACAACCTATGTTAAAAAATGTTCATCATGTGTAGTGGTTAACGTAAAATCTCATCAGCACTAGTCAATTGTGTTACAACGGTCTGAAAATGTAGTTCAATCAAAATGAATGCCTTGTGTTAAACTTTGACGGAAATATTATATTTTCAAAACTACGAGTATCAAATAACTATTATATATGGGTAACATATCATATATGTCATAAAAAAACTAAAGCTGATATGAATCTCTAGTATAAAAGGTTTAAACACATCAACTATCAAACACTTTTTAAAATTGCATATTTCGGTATTGTACAAGGTGTTCCTAAACTAAATCTTGATACACCGGAAGCATGATTAGTTGCACAAGGTTACATACAAGTAGAAGAGGTTTATTTTGACAAAACTTTTGCACTCGTTGTTATATTAGAATCTATTAGATTGTTTCTTGGTATTGTTTCCTCTCTTGGTTTTACATCGTTTTGGATGGATGTAAAGGGTGGCCTCTTGAATGATATACTGCAAGAAGAAGCTTACCTAGAATAACCCAAAAGATTTAAAGATCCTCATCATCTTGATTATGTCGATAAGTTAAGTAAAGTGTTGAATGGAATGAAAACAAGCACAATGTGCGTGGTATGAAAGATTGACCGTGTTTCCATTAAAGAATGATTACAAAAGAGAAGGACTATACAAAACTCTTTTAATTCATAATTTTGATAATGTTTTTTTGTTGTCCAAAATTTATGTGGATGATATTTTTTGGGTAAAATATCATGAAAAATTGATTGATTTGTTAAGACTATTACATATGAATTTGAGATGTGTATGCACTTAATTATTTAGGCTTTCAGGTCAAGCAATTTAATAAGGGATGTTCATCCCATAGAGAAAATATGCAAAGAATCTAGATAAAAATTTGAGGAAGATCACAACAAGTCAGCAAATACACCAATGTTAACTTCAATAAAACTTACAAAGGATTATAAAGGAGAAGATGTTAAGATTAGAGAGATGAGTATATCGCCCTTGGAAGTTGATCCACTAAACTGATATAGGTGAATAAAATGCTGGTTTATTGCAGTATAGAGTTGATCATCTCGTTTTCATACGTATTTCTTGCACGATTTTAGAGATGTTTTACATTATAGATGCGATGTTTACGTATGATTTGTATCCGTTTTACTCGTTCTCGTGCTTTTTTATTCTTACAGGTTTTAATGCGTATTCGGTTCATTTTGAAGCTAAAGGACGTGCACGAGACAGAGTACCAAGGATCATCACGGAACAAACAGGACGAGAATCGGCAAGGAATAGCAAATACCCGCGCGGGTAACTCCCTCGCCCGAGCGGGCATTTAGTTTGGCGATTTTGTCTAGAAAATTGAGCACGAGTCGGGCAAGAACTACACACGCCCGACGCTTCAGCCCAAGCGGGCAACAACATAGCCCAACCGGGCACAGACCAGCCCGACCGGGGCACAGACCAGCCCGACCGGGGCACCTTCTAGCCCGAGCGGGTCACCTGTTTTCCATCGCATTCTTGCGCGATCATCCGCTCCGCACCCGAGCGCGTCACTTACCCAGTCCGCGCGCGTCGTGTCTGTCACCTACAACTCCAAATAAGTTAATTGTCTTAAAACGAATAGGAGTTTGTTGGGGACTTATACAATAAGGAAAGGACTTTAGAGAAGAGGAATAAATGATATTTTGCTGGAGAAATTAATGGAAACGTTGTCCAACTTTATCAAGAAGGAAAACTCATGAAAAGACAACAATCGGTGGCTGCTGCAACAAAAGGAAGAATTGAATGGCCGAAAGGAAAACAAGGAGAAAAGGAAAGAAAAGAGAAAGGAAAGAAAAAGAGAGGAGTGAGAGGTCGAGCTCATTCACTCAGTTTTCAGTTCTTGATCGAGGAGAGAGAGTAGAGGGAGAGAAGGAGGTTCTTGCGAAGGAGACTTGCAAGGAGCATCGTAGATCAACCCAAGACTTCGGTTTCGTTTGGTTTTCATGTTCCTTAGACTCTCTACTTCAGTTATGTTTGTTAACGGACGCATGAGCGAGTAGTTTGTTTTGTTCTAGGAGAAGGAATTAGCCCATGGCTATCCCGGAACCACTTTGATTTATCTTTGAATGCATCTTCCCGTTTTCGTTTATCTATTCTTTATTTGAGTGCTTAATTTACTTGTGTTTGCGATGGCCACGTAGATGCATGTGTTAGGGATTAGGAGAAGGACCGAAAGGAGAATTCTAGTCCTTGAAGATCAGGTTTAGAACAACCGAGGTTAGCACACGAAAGTAGGGTAGCAGCGGTTGAGGGTAAAATGGATGAATCACATATCTTATGGGTTTAGTTCAAGGTGTCAGCCATGAAAGTAGGGGATAACTTGACTAGATCACGTGTCTATGCCTTGAGAGAGGGTAGATATCATATTAGGATCGTCTACCTTAGGTAACTTGAATGGGATTGCATGATAGCTAGGTTGATTGTTGGTTTCGGTAGTCTTATGGGGAAACTGGTTTCCTGGAACGTTTGTCTCATTCTTAAGAACTAGATGGTTTATTTTTCTTTAGTATTTTATTCCCACATTACATATTCGTTCGTTAGCAAGTTTGATTCGTAATTTGAGTTTAAGTTGTGTTGCATAGTACCTGTGGGATCGACACCTGAAGTACTACACACGTGCCGTGCACTTGCGGGTAGTTTAGATTATTTGTTTAACTTTGATAACGCATCAAGTTTTTGACACCGTTGCCGGGGAATATTTTTAACACGTCTTAGATTCGAGCCTAGAGTCTTTCTTGGTTTGTTTTTTGTTTTTATTTTCTTTTCTTTCATTTTTCTACCTAAATCGTTCTTTATTTGTCCTTCGCAGAGCCGTTAGATCAATGAGATATGGATAATTAGAATGGCCAATGACAGCCACAATTAGCTATCGGTAATTTGGGGCATATGCAGCAACAACAACTCGTGCCTCAACCGCGAGAACCACAGGCTCCTCCACCACATCGCCTCAGAGATTACGTGGTGCCGAACATGAACAACGTGCAAAAAGCCATAAGGATGCCTGCTGTTGCTAGGGGACAATTTGAGATTAAGCCGGCAATATCAACAAGCTTTATGAGAAGCGATTCATGGGTGGAAATCACGAGGATCCCCATCAGCACCTCAGAGACTTCCTTGAGCTTTCCGGTACATTCAAGATACATGGAGTCTCAGAGGATGCGATCTTCTTTCTTCTCTTCCCCTTCTCAATTGGGGGACGAGCAAAAACTTGGGTGCAATCGCTTTCTGCTAGTTCAATCACAACTTGGGACGAGCTCTGCACATTGTTCTTATCACGCTTCTTTCCTCCGAGCAAGACGATTCATATGAGGGAGGAAATCACGACGTTTAGATGCAGAGATGGATAAACTTTGTTTGAAGCGTGGGGTAGATTTAAGGATCTTCTACAGATGTGTCCACACCATGGTCTTGAGCAGTGGTACGTTATCCAAACTTTTTACAACGGAATTTCAGATGAACACCCAACGACGTTGGATAACGCTGCTAGAGGATCATTTATGGATCTGAGCGTCGAGGAGGCATACAAGCTGATCGATAACCTTGCCATGAACCACACCATGTGGTCAACATCAAGAGGTATACCTAACAGTACTCGACGCCTATATGAGCGGAATCAAAGCAGAGCAACGAGTGATCATCTCGTTTTCATACGTATTTCTTGCACGATTTAAGAGACGTTTTTGATACATATGTGATGTTTTACGTATGATTCCATATCCGTTTTACTTGCTTTCGTGCTTTTCATGTTCTTACAGGTTTTTACGCGTATTTGGACCATTTTGGAGCTAAAGGAACATGCACGGAGCTAAGGAGCAACTTTGGGGATCATCACGGGACAAACGGGACGAGATTGAGCATGGAAAAGCCTCACCCGGTCGGGCACAACCCTTGCACGATCGGGCAAAACCTACGGCCAATTGTGTGGACCATTTAGCACGACTCGGGCAAGCATTTAGGACCATTTTGCCTTGTGCCCGAGCGGGCACACATGCCATGCCCGATCGGGCACCATTCCAGCACCACAGGACGCGCACGAACTGCCCTAGCCGCACCCGAGCGGGTACACTCACTACCCGAGCGGGTAGCGGCCCGAAACCTCTCAAAACTTAAGTAAACTTAACTTAAAACATAAGGGAACTCGTGGGGCAATTAGGGCAACAATTGGACCGACTTAGGAGGCTTAAAAGGAGGCAAAAAGACGTGATTAGAGGAAGCATACAGAGGAGGACAATTCAGCGAAGTTAGAGCAGATTCTTGCGAGGAGATAAGCGAGGAGCATTGAAGATCAAGGACCACCACTTCGGTTTTGTTTGGTTTTTATGTTCCTTAGACTTTCTACTATGTTTATGTTTCTTTACAGACGCATGAGCGAGTAGTTTGTTTGTTCTAGGAGAAGGGATTAGCCCTTGGCTATCCCGAGACCGCTTTTGATCTATTTTGAATGCATCTTCCCGTTTTAGTTTATCTATTCTCTATCTGAGTGCTTAAATTTACTTGTGTTTGCGCTGATCACGTAGATGCATGTGTTAGGGATTGGGAGAAGGACCTAATGGAGAATTCTAGTCCTAGAAAGTCAGGTTTAGAACAACTGAGGTTAGGCCACGAAAGTAGGGTAGCAATGGTTGAGGGTGAACGGGCGAATCACGGAGTTTATGGGTTTAGTTCATGGTGTCAGCCACGAAAGTAGGGGGTAGCTTGTCTAGATCACGTGTCTATGCCTTGAGAGAGGGTAGATATCATGTTAGGATCGTCCGCCTTAGATAGCTTTAACAGGGATTGCATGATAGATAGGTTGATCGTTGGTTTCGGTAGTCTTGTGGTGAAACCGGTTTCCTAGGACGTTTGTCTCATCGTTAGAACCCAAGTAGTTTAGTTACTTTCAGTATTTCATTCCTTATTCACCTTCTTTCGTCAGCAAGTTTTATTCGTAGTTCGGGTTTAAGTAGTGTTGCATAGTCTCTGTGGGATCGACACCTAAAATACTACACACGTGCCGTGCACTTGCGGGTAGATTAGGTTATATTTAACTCTGATACGCATCAACTAAGATGGGTTGAATTGATGATGGTGTGATATGAACTTCTAAGACACTAAATGGAATGATGACAACGATCGTGGAAACATGGAAGGCTTGATGATTAATAACTATGGGTTTTGGGTTATCGGGATTTGCAAGGATGTAACAAACAAAGGATCATAAACCTATCGAACTATCTTGACAACGGGGAATTCATGCTCT
>CM071860.1:60052477-60074614 GCA_036759665.1 Gynandropsis gynandra | reverse complement strand
AGGGATTGCATGATAGATAGGTTGATCGTTGGTTTCGGTAGTCTTGTGGTGAAACCGGTTTCTTAGGACGTTTGTCTCATCGTTAGAACCCAAGTAGTTTAGTTACTTTCAGTATTTCATTCCTTATTCACCTTCTTTCGTTAGCAAGTTTGATTCGTAGTTCGGGTTTAAGTACTGTTGCGTAGTCTCTGTGGGATCGACACCTAAAATACTACACACGTGCCGTGCACTTTCGGGTAGATTAGGTTATATTTAACTCTGATACGCATCAATGAGTAATGCAGCGAACGTCATGTATTGCGTAAATTGCGGAGATAAATAACACGTGGATTATCAATGCACGATGTAAGAGAATGTGGAACACATGAATTATGCCCAGCAGCAAGGAAACACGCGATTCGGGAATACCTACAACCCGAATTGGAGGAATCACCCGAACTTGTCATACCAAACGACTCAACCGATGAAGTATTCGAGATTTCCGCAACTACAACAACCATACCAGCAAAATAACCAGCAATTTTAGCATGCTCAGCAAGTTCCGCAAGCTCCGCAACCCCCTCAAGCCCCTTCGTCAAACCTTCAGGGAGTGTTGCTGGAATTTATTAAGGAGCAAAGGCAGCAACATTCAACTCAAACCAAATTCAATGCAGACGTGGGGACAACGATCAACGAGCTCAAAACTCAGATGGAATATTTGAGCAATCATGTGAAGAGTTTCGAGAACTCCGTGGCACAGCAGGCTGCCTCATCCTCTCGGAATCTCGGACAGCTTCCAGGTAAACCCGAATTGAACCCGAGAGAGTACGTGAATGCTATTTCTGTGTGCAACAGTGATATGATCGAGCATTCGCCCTCCAATGAGCAAAACCATGCTGCTGGTACGTCCATGAAAAGAGGAAAAGGTAAGATTACGATTATGGAAGGAGTCGAACCAGATTTAGACAAACCATACGTTGCTCCACCGGCATACGAACCTCCTATACCGTTTCCTCAACGGTTGGTGAGCAGTAAGAATGAAGAACGAGTGGGCAGATTCGTAGAGGGTCTCAAGAAGCTTGACATCAACATCCCATTCGTGGAAGCCCTTTAAAAGATGCCTAATCATGTCAAACTCATCAAAGATGTACTTTCTAAAGAGAAGCATATCGAAGAGAACGAGACGGTAGCACTCACCGAGGAATGCAGCGCTATCCTTCAAAACAAGCTGCCACCAAAGTTGAAGGACTCCGGAAGCTTCTCCATTCCATGCACAATAGGTAATATTGATATTGATAATGCTTTGTGTGATTTAGGGGCAAGCGTGAGCATCATGACGCACTCGGTTTTCAAGCGGATGGACTTCAGGAATCTCAAACCTACAAATATGTCTCTACGCCTCGCGGATCATTCGGTAAGATATCCGGTGGGAATTGTTGAAAACGTTCCCACCAAGGTAGGTAATCTTCTTATTCCCACTGATTTTATTGTACTTGAAATAAAGGAAGATGCTAGGATAGCTATTATTCTTGGTAGACCGTTCTTAGCTACTGCAGGTGCCATGATAGACGTACAACAAGGAAAGCTTTCCTTACGTGTCGGAGATGAGACGATCGAATTCAACCTATCCAGCCCCATGAATGGACCCTCATTCAAGGAGTCTTGCTTTACAGTCGATTCGTTGGACGAGTTATCAAAAGACACGCTTGATCAAGTAAGTGCCTTTGATCCGCTTGTACATTATTTAACACGAGTTTGCGATAATGTAGGATTCACGGACGAAGGAGCTGAGATTTATACGAAATTCATGAGTGCTATTGAAGCACTTGGAGACGCCTCATGTGAGGAGATACCACATGAAATGCACGCTGGTTTCGCAGTGGAGAAGACGTCCAAACTTGAACCCGAGCCACCTCCGTCTTCTTTTTGGTATGAGTAAGTTGAACGTGATAAAATATATCCTGCTGTTATGAATGCTAACTTGAGTGCATATGAGATGAAAAAACAACCCACACGCGTCAAGAAGCGTAGAAGAGTCAGCTCTTCAATGTGTATGCACGGAGATTATACGGAAGACAGCCACGAACCTTCCACCAAAACTCAAAGGAGGCTGCACCCGCACTTGCACGAGGTAATGGAAAAAGATGTCATAAAACTTTTCAATGCAGATACCATTTATCCAACCTCGGGCAGCGAACGAGTGAATCCCGTGCATGACGTGCCAAAAAAAGAAGCAATGACTAAGGGATGGCACGACAAAGAGATCCTACCTCATGACTTCCAACTAGGTGACTTAGTTCTACTTTCAATTCTCGTCCTAAGCTTTTCTCGGGCAACCTATGGTCTCGTTGGCCTGGTCCTTTTAAGGTACGAGAAGTCTTCACACATGGAGACGTGGAACTATGAAGCGATACGAGTGGGACATCCAAAGCTAATGGACAACGGCTAAAGCTCTACCAAGCCGCTCAACCGATCGAAAGTGCAAACTCCATTTCCCTTTCCGATCCACCCGTCACGCACGCATGAAGAATGGAGATGTCAAAGCTTAAAGATGTTAAATAAGCGCTTTCTGGGAGGCAACCCAACTGTTTGGTTTTTATTTTTCTTAGTTTTTAGTTTAAGATTCTATTAATCGTTTTCGTAAAAAAATACAAAAACATAAAAATACCACCACAAACATGACTTCACTTCCCTTACCCATCATCGAAGCTTCACATCGAGGACACCATTCAATTCAAGTCTGGGGGAGCAGCTCACGTTTTTCAGGTGATTTCGTTTCATTTTCTTTTATTTTCTCTTTGATTTCGTAGTTTTTAGTTTCTTTTTGCTTTCGTGATTCAAAGTCGTCCCAAGCACTTGTCCGGTGTCACGTTTTGAGATGAACCCTGAACCTAGGATGCTTAAGAAGTTGGCTTTTTCCGTGAGATTTTGCATGTTTGAGCTAGGTTTTCCCTAAGCGTTAGAGTTTATTCGTCGGCTGAAAAACAATAGGTCGTAATTCTTTGGGAATCCTAGTGTTGCTTGTGGGGGGATTTTGATCATCTCGTTTTCATACGTATTTCGTGCACGATTTTATAGATGTTTTTGATATATATGTGTTGCTTCCGTATCCGTTTTACTTGTTTTCGTGTTTTCATGTTCTTACAGGTTTATACGCGTATTTGGTTCATTTCGGAGCTAAAGAACATGCACGGGGCTAAGTACCAACATCGAGGATCATCACGGGACAAAACGGGACGAGATTTAGCATGAAGAGCCACCACCCGATCGGGCACAACTCACACCCGATCGGGCAAAGGCTACGACAAATTTTGGTGCGCAAGTCACGCACGACTCGGGCAAGGAAACGCCCGAACGAATGCCTCACACCCGAGCGGGCACTCATCATGCCCGATCGAGCGCCCCATACGGATCGCGACTCTCGCGTCCGACCTAGCCGTACCCGAGCGGGTACATTGACCGCCCGAGCGGGTCGCGCACTTCGGCAGCAAATCTAAGTTAAGTTAATTTAACTTAAAATAAAAGGAAGCTCGTGGGGGATTAAGGCAACAATTAGACCGACTTTAAAGACATAAAAGGAGGCCAGAGGACGACATTAGGGGGGACCTTTGATTCAGTTCCTGATTGAGGAGATTCTTGCGAGCAGGCACACAAGGAGCATTGGAGATCAATTCGACACTTCGGTTTCGTTTGGTTTTCATGTTCCTTAGACTTTCTATTTCGTTTATGTTTGTTTACGGACGCATGAGCGAGTAGTTTGTTTGTTCTAGGAGAAGGGATTAGCCCATGGCTATCCCGGAACCACTTTCTATTTATCTTTGAATGCATCTTCCCATTTTCGTTTATCTATTCTCTATCTGAGCGCTTAATTAACTTGTGTTTACAAAGGCCATGTAGATGCATGTGTTAGGGATTAGGAGAAGGACCGAAAGGAGAATTCTAGTCCTAGAAGATCAGGTTTAGAACAACCGAGGTTAGGCCACGAAAGTAGGGTAGCAACGGTTGAGGGTAGAACGGATGAATCATAGATCTTATGGGTTTAGTTCAAGGTTTCAGCCGCGAAAGTAGGGGGCAACTTGTCTAGATCACGTGTCTATGCCTCGAGAGAGGGTATATCTCATATTAGGATCGTCTCAAGAAATACTTGAATTCTCGATATAGATGCTACATAGTTGGTTCTCATCCTTCAGAGTCTGCCTTAGATAACTTAATTGGGATTGCATGATAGATAGATTGATTGTTGGTTTCGTTAGTCTTGTGGTGAAACTGGATTCCTAGAACGTTTGTCTTATCGTTAAGAACCAATTCGTTTATTTACTTTCAGTATTTAATTCTTCAACCATATTCGTTCGTTAATAAGTTCGATTCATAGTTCAAGTCTAGATTGTGTTGCGTAGTCTCTGTGGGATCGTCACCTAAAATACTACACACGTGCCGTGCACTTGCGGGTAGTTTAGGTTATTTTATTTAACTTTGAGAACGCATCAAGTTTTTGGCGCCGTTGCCGGGGACTATTGTCAACACGTCTTAGATTCGAGCCTAGAGTCTTTCTTGTTTGTTTTTGTTTTCTTTTCTTTCGTTCTTTCTACGTATATCGTTCTTTATTTGTCCTTTGCAGAGCCTTCAGATTGACAAGAGATAGATAATCAGTACGGCAATGGACAGATGCAGCAACAGCAACTCGTGCCTCAACCACGAGAACTACCGGCTCCTCCACCACGTCGTCTCAGGGATTACGTGGTGCCGAACATAAACAACGTGCAAACAGCCATAAGGATGCCTGCTGGTTCGAGAGAACAGTTTGAGATTAAGCTAGCAATGATCAACATGCTTTATTAGAAGCAATTCATGGGTGGAAACCATGAGCATCCCCATAAGCACCTCAGAGACTTCCTTGAGCTTTCAGGTACGTTCAAAATACACGGAGTCTCAGAGAATGCGATCTTGTTGCGTCTCTTCCCCTTCTCTATCGGGGGACGAGCGAAAACTTGGCTGCAATCGCTCCCTGCTAGATCTATCACCTCTTGGGATCAGCTCTGCACATTGTTCTTATCACGCTTCTTTCCTCCAAGCAAGACGATTCGGATGAGGGGGGAAATCAAAACTTTTAGATGCAGAGATGGAGAGACCTTGTTTGAGGCATGGGGTAGATTCAAGGATCTTCTACAGTTGTGTCCACACCATGATCTTGAGTAGTGGTACGTTATCCAAACTTTCTATAACGGAATTTCAGATGAGCACCGAACGACGTTGGACAATGCTGCCAGAGGATCATTCATGGATCTGAGCATCGAGGAGGCATTCGATCTGATCGATAACCTCGCCATGAACCACACCATGTGGTCAACTCCGAGAGGTATGCCTAATAGCACTCGTCGTTTATATGAGCCTAATCAGAACAGAGCAATGGGTAATGCAGCGAATGCCATGTACTGTGCGAATTGCGGAGATACAGAGCATGTAGCGTATCAATGCACGATACATGAGGATTTCGAACAGGTGAATTATGCCCAGCAGCAAAGCAACACTCAATTCGAGAACTCTTACAACCCGAGTTGGAGGAATCACTCGACTCTTTCGTATCGAATGACCCAACCGGTAAAGTATTTGGGATTTCAGCAAAGACAACAAACGTACCAGCAAGATAACCATCAATTCCAGCATGCTCAGCAAGTTCCGCAAGCACCTCAACCTCCTCAAGCCTCTTCATCAAACCTTGAGGCGGTATTGCTCGAATTTATGAAGAAGCAGGAGCAGCTACAATCGATTCAAACCAAATTCAACGCGGATGTGGGGACAGCGTTTAGTGAGCTTAAATCTCAGATGGAATCCTTGAGAAATCATGTGAAGCGTTTAGAGAACTCCGTCGCACAGCAAGCTGCCTCATCCTCTCGGAATCCCGGACAACTCCCAGGTAAACCCGAGCTAAACCCGAGAGAGTACGTGAATGCTATTTCTGTGTGCAGCGGTGATGTGGTTGAGAATTCGCCCTCGAAAGAGCGAGGGAATGCTGCTGGTACGTCCATGAATAGAGGAAAAGGTAAGTTTGCAATTATGGAAGGAGTTGAATCAGATTTAGACAAACCATATGTTGCTCCACCGGCATACAAACCTCCTATACCGTTTCCTCAACGATTGGTAAGCAGTAAGAATGAAGAACGAGTGGGCAGATTTGTAGAGGGTCTCAAGAAGCTTGACATCCACATCCCATACGTGGAAGCCCTCCAAAAGATGATTAATCACGCGAAACTCATCAAAGAGGTATTGTCCAAAGAGAAGAATATCGAAGAGAACGAGACAATAGCACTCACTGAGGAATGCAGTGCAGTTCTTCAGAACAAGCTGCCACCAAAGTTGAAGGACCCCGGAAGCTTCTCCATTCCATGCACAATAGGTAATATTGATATTTCTAATTCTTTGTGCGATTTAGGGGCAAGCGTGAGCATCATGCCACATCCGTTTTCGAGCGGATGGACTACGGGAATCTCAAACCTACAAAGATATGTCTGCGCCTTGCGGATCGTTCGGTAAGATATCCGGTGGGAATTGTTAAAAACGTCCCCACCATGGTAGGTAAGCTTTGCATTCCCACTGATTTTGTTGTACTTGAGATAAAGGAAGATGCTAGGACACCTATTATTCTTGGTAGACCGTTCTTAGCTACTGCAGGTGCTTTGATAGACGTACAACAAGGGAAGCTGTCCTTAAGTGTCGGAGATGAGACGATCGAATTCAACCTGACCAGCCCCATGAACGAATCCTCATTCAAGGACTCTTGCTTTACATCCGATTCGCTGGACGAGTTAGCGAAAGACACGCTTGATCACGTAAGTGCTTCCGATTCTCTTGTACGGTATTTGACACGAGCTTGCGATAATGCAGGATTTGCGAACGAAGGAGCTAAGATGTACACGAAATTCATGAGTGCTATTGCAGCACTAGGAGACGCCCCATGTGAGGAGACATCACACGAAATCCATGCTGGTTTCGCAGCGGAGAAGACGTCCGAACTTGTGCCCGACCCTCCGCCGTCTTCTTCTCGGTATGAGTATGTTGAATGTGATAGAATATATCCTGCTGTTATGAATGCTAACTTGAGTGCAGATGAGATGAGAAAACAACCAACACGCGTCAAGAAGCGTAGGAGAGTCAGCTCTTCAATGTGTATGCACGGAAATTATACGGAGGACAGCCACGAACCTTCCACCGAAACTCAAAGGAGGCTGCACCCGCACTTGCACGAGGTAATGGAAAAAGATGTCATGAAACGTTTCAATGCAGGTATCATTAATCCAACCTCAGGCAGCGAACGAGTGAATGTCGTGCATGACGTGCCAAAGAAAGATGCAATGACTAAGGGATGGCACGATAAGAAGACTCTACCTCATGACTTCCAATCAGGTGATTTCGTTCCACTTTTCAATTCTCGTCCTAAGTCTTTCCCGGGCAACCTACTGTCTCGTCGGTCTGGTCCTTTTCAGGTACGAGAAGTCTTCACACATGGAGAAATGGAACTATGGAGCGAGACGGGTGACACATTCATAGCTAATGGACAGCGGCTAAAGCTCTACCAAGTCGCTCAACGTATCGAAAGTGGAAACTCCATTTCCCTTTCCGATCCACCCGTCGCACACGCATGAGGAATGGAGACGTCAAAGCTTAAAGACGTTAAATAAGCGCTTTCTGGGAGGCAACCCAGCTGTTTGATCTTATTTTTCTTAGTTTTTAGTTTGAGACTCGGTTATTCTTTTTCGTTTAAAAAAAATACCACCGCAAACGTGCTTCACTTTCCTTACCCTCCATCGAAGCTTCACGTCGAGGACGCCGTTCAATTTAAGTCTGGGGGAGCACCTCACGTTTGTCAGGTGATTTCGTTTCATTTTCTTTTATTTTCTCTTTGATTTCGTAGTTTTTAGTTTGTTTTTTTTGTGAGTCAGAGTCGTCCCAGGCACTTGTCCGGTGCCACGTTTTGAGATGAACCCTGAACCTAGGATGCTTAAGAATTTGACCTTTTCTGTGAGATTTTGCATGATTGATCTAGGTTTTCCCTAAGCGTTAGAGCTTATTAGTCGGCTGAAAAACAATAGGTCGTAGCAAAGAAAAAGAAAAAGAAAAAAAAAGAGAGAAAATGAAAAAGAAGTCATAAAAAGAAAATAAAAAAAAGAGAAAGAAAGAAGCTCAGAAAGAAAGAAACAAGTATCCTCGGTTGATCTAGGTTTAGCATTGTCTGAAGTCTTGTTTGGTGGAGAGAGTTACGGTAACTTGTCTAGTTTTCATTTGATTTACTTTCTCATAGGTAGCCTTGGTGAACCTAGGATTAAGACTGAAAACTTAATTAGGCCGAATATGCTCTCGACATACTAGTTGATCGGTTAGGTTAGCTTTAGCGGTATTTCTAGGAGAAGGGGAAATTCTCGGATTTTGTACACCCCATGTGTTCCACGTTTACGTTTGCTTAGGGAAAAGCAAACATTCAAGTCTGGGGGATTTTCATCATCTCGTTTTCATACGTATTTCGTGCACGATTTTATAGATGTTTTTGATATATATGTGTTGCTTTACATATGATTCCATATCCGTTTTACTTGTTTTCGTGTTTTCATGTTCTTACAGGTTTTTACGCGTATTTGGTTCATTTCGGAGCTAAAGGACATGCACGGGGCTAAGTACCAACATCTAGGATCATCACGGGACAAAACGGGACAAGATTTAGCATGAAGTGCCACAACTCGATCGGGCACAACTCACACCCGATCGGGCAAAGGCTACGGCAAATTTTGGTGCGCAAGTCACGCACGAATCGGGCAAGGAAACGCCCGAACGAATGCCTCACACCCGAGCGGGCACACATCATGCCCGACCGGGCACCCCATACGGATCACGACCCTGGAGTCCGACCTAGCCGTACCCGAGCGGGTACATTGACCGCCCGAGCGGGTCGCGCACTTTGGCAGCAAATCAATCTAAGTTTAATTTAAATTAAAATAAAAGGAAGCTCGTGGGGAATTAAGGCAACAATTAGACCGACTTTAAGGACATAAAACGAGGCCAGAGGACGACATTAGGGGGGACCTTTGATTCAGTTCGCGATTGAGGAGATTCTTGCGAGGAGGCACACAAGGAGCATTGGAGATCAATCCGACACTTCGGTTTCGTTTGGTTTTCATGTTCCTTAGACTTTCTATTTCATTTATGTTTGTTTACAAACGCATGAGCGAGTAGTTTGTTTGTTCTAGGAGAAGGGATTAGCCCATGGCTATCTCGGAACCACTTTCTATTTATCTTTGAATGCATCTTCCCGTTTTCGTTTATCTATTCTCTATCTGAGCGCTTAATTGACTTGTGTTTACAAAGGCCACGTAGATGCATGTGTTAGGGATTAGGAGAAGGACCGAAAGGAGAATTCTAGTCCTAGAAGATCAGGTTTAGAACAACCGAGGTTAGGCCACGAAAGTAGGGTAGCAACGGTTGAGGTAAAACGGATGAATCATAGATCTTATGGGTTTAGTTCAAGGTGTCAGCCACGAAAGTAGGGGGCAACATGTCTAGATCACGTGTCTATGCCTCGAGAGAGGGTAGATATCATATTAGGATCGTCTGCCTTAGATAACTTAATTGGGATTGCATGATAAATAGATTGATTGTTGGTTTCGGTAAATTGTGGTGAAATTTGATTCCTAGAACGTTTGTCTTATCATTAAGAACCAATTCGTTTATTTACTTTCAGTATTTCATTCTTCAACCATATTCGTTCGTTAGCAAGTTTGATTCATAGTTCAAGTCTAGATTGTGTTGCGTAGTCTCTGTGGGATCGACACATAAAATACTACACACGTGCAGTGCACTTGCGGGTAGTTTAGGTTATTTTATTTAACTTTGAGAACGCATCAGGTTTAGACGAGGTTTCTAGGCTAGTTTATCATTTATTATCTCTATCCATATGGTCATACTTCGTGTAGACGATGCTTTACTTCTTTTTTATGAGGATTATTACATCATATGAGATCAAGCTTATTTTGCAGATTAAGAGCGCACACTAACATTCCGCTGTGGATAGAAATAATGCCTAAAAGCATGATCTAAAATCGATATGAGTGCATCGAACTTGATACTCTTTCGATGGCTCGGGTCTAAGTGGTGGGTTGGCGATCATCTTTCTACGTCCTAAGGGCATGGCACAATAAAACGTCGCCTACTCCGCTACACTCTTGAACGAGATGCATGAGTATACCGTCATCGGTAGTCTGGGTCTAAGTAGAGGCTGGATCCCTTCAAGACGTCCTAGAAGCCTAGTGTGTATGCAAAGAAGAAAAAGAAAAAGAAAAAAAAAAACAAAAGAAAGAAAAAGAAAAAAATAAAGAAAGAAAGAAGCTTGGAAAAGAAACAAGTATCATCGGTTGTTCTAGGTTTAGCATTGTCTGAAGTCTTTTTTGGTGGAGAGAGTTACGGTGGTTTGTTTAGTTTTCCTTTGATTTACTTTTTCGTGGGTAGCCTTAGTGAACCTAGGATGAAGACTGAAAACTTAATTATGCCGAATTCGCTCTCGACGTGCTAGTTGATCGGTTAGGTTCGCTTTGGCGGTGTTTCTAGGAGAAAGGGGAATTCTCGGATTTTGTATACCCCACGTGTTCCACGTTTACGTTTGCTTAGGGACAAGCAAACATTCAAGTCTGGGGGATTTTGATCATCTCGTTTTCATACGTATTTCTTGCACGATTTTAGACATGTTTTATGTTCTAGATGCTATGTTTACGTATGATTTTGTATCTGTTTTACTTGTTCTCGTGCTTTCTTATTCTTACAGGTTTTAATACGTATTCGGTTCATTTTGGAGCTAAAGGACGTGCACGAGACAAAGTACCAACATCAAGGATCATCACGGGACAAACGGGATGAGAATTGGCAAGGAATAGCCACTACCCGCCATTTAGTTCGACGATTTTGTCCAGCAAATTGAGCATGAGTCGGGCAAGAACTACACACGCCCGGGGCCTCAGCCCGAGTGGGCAACAACACAGCCCGACCGGGGCACAGACCAGCCCGACCGGGGCACCTTCTAGCCCGAGCGGGTCACCCGTTTTTCATCGCGTTCTTGTGCGACCATCCGCGCCGCACTCGAGCGGGTCACTTACCAGCCCGCGCGGGTCGCGTCCGTCACTTGCAAATCCAAATAAGTTAATTTGTTTTAAAACGAATAGGAGGTTGTTGTGGACTTATAAAATAAGGAAAACGACTTTAGAGAAGAGGAATAAGTGATATTTTGCTGGAGAAAGTAATGGAAACGTTGTCTAAGTTAATCAAGAAGGGAAACTCATGAAAAGACAACAATCGGTGGCTGCTGCAACAAAAGGAAGAACTGAACGGCCGAAAGGAAAACAGGGAGAAAAGGAAAGAAAAGAGGAAGGAAAGAAGAAGAGAAGAGTGAGAGGTCGAGCTCATTCACTCAGTTTTCAATTCTTGATCGAGGAGAGAGAGTAGAGGGAGAGAAGGAGGTTCTTGCGAAGGAGACTTGCAAGGAGCATCAGAGATCAACCCAAGACTTCGGTTTCGTTTGGTTTTCATGTTTCTTAGACTCTCTACTTCGATTATGTTTGTTTACGGACGCATGAGAGAGTAGTTTGTTTTGTTCTAGGAGAAGGGATTAGCCCGTGGCTATCCCAGAACAATTTTGATTTATCTTTGAATGCATCTGCCGGTTTTCGTTTATCTATTCTTTATCCGAGTGCTTAATTTACTTGTGTTTGCGATGGCCACATGGATTCATTTGTTAGGGATTAGGAGAAGGACCGAAAGGAGAGTTCTAGTCCTAGAAGATCAGGTTTAGAACAACCGAGGTTAGGCCACGAAAGTAGGGTAGCAGCGGTTGAGGGTAAAACGGGTGAATCACAAATCTTATGGGTTTAGTTCAAGGTGTCAGCCACAAAAGTAGGGGATAACTTGACTAGATCACGTGTCTATGCCTTGAGAGAGGGTAGATATCATATTAGGATTGTCTGTCTTAGGTAACTTGACTGGTATTGCATGATAGATAGGCTGATTGTTGGTTTCGGTAGTCTTGTGGTAAAACTGGTTTCCTGGAACGTTTGTCTCATTGTTAAGAACTAGTTTATTTATTTTTCTTTAATATTTCATTCCCACATTCCATATTCGTTTGTTAGCAAGTTTGATTCGTAGTTTGAGTTTAGGTTGTGTTGCATAGTCCCTGTGGGATCGACACCTGAAATACTACACACGTGCCGTGCATTTACGGGTAGTTTAGATTATTTGTTTAACTTTGATAACGCATCAAGATAACGCATCAAGAGTCTAAAAATTCATTGCTCATTATCAAAACCCAAGCACGATTGATATATAAATATAATAATCATGTGCAGACATCTTGAGCATCAATTGGTAGATATTAGTTTTATATTAAATCCCTTGATATAAGTAGATATGTGTGTTTAAAAAAATTGCTTGGATTTGTGAACTTTGAGCGTAAGTGTTAGATATTCTTAATTTTTAATGATTCATATTTTTAGGATTGTAAATGAGCATAATATTTGGATTTGATAACCTGTTTATTTGTACTTTTTCACCAAGGTAAGTATGTCTTACGCAAGTACTCTTACGCCAATAAAAATCTATTAACTTATTGTAAGAAAATTTATTCTCTTACGGCCATCGGAACTTGGAACGGGCGACGGAACTCGGGATGACTGCCGGAAATTGGAAGAGAAAGGAATGGAGAGAAAGATTGAATGAAATGAACAATGGAGGTGGGATGAAACTTATAGATTTTTTTTTCGGGACGGTGGAGAAAAACCGTATGTAAACCATCCACAATTATGGATGGACACCTCGACCTTGCGGACGGACAGCTTGGCCGTCCACAAATTTGCGGACTGCTTGGTCGTCGGTAAATTTGTGGACCATCCGTCTCGAGCTTTCTCCATCTGTGACCCGATACCGTCCGTGTGTCTCGAGCCTTCTCCGTCCGTGATCCGAGCGTTGGGATGGACAGACGGTGTCAGGTCACAGATGGAAAAGACTCGGGACGGAGAGATGATATGCATGATTTGTGAATCTGTGATATGCATGATTTGTAAAAGTAAGAAATGTAAAAAATCACATAAAATTGAATCAGAAGCGAGATCACTGTATGCTACGGACTGTTAAATCCCTAAGGTGGTATCTATCGAGTCTCGGTTAATCGGAATACAATGCAAATATCTATCAATACCCGATATCAATGTTGCATGAAGACTAGTAGAAAACAATGTACTAGATCGATCTGCCATGAGATTGCTACATAGATTGTTATATGATAGCAATTCTCATAATGATTATGATATATGTAATTCTATGACTTGAAATCGCCAGAGATTTTAACATAAGTAATTGCATGCTTTGACACTATCAAACGTCCCTCGTAAATGGATGGACAAACAAGATAGTGATTGGGTATACAATTTATAGTATGTTGTTTGATCGAGATAATGATTTTTCCCTCCTATATAACATGACTGATGTCATGAGCTTCACAGATTGAACTAGAAGAGTATGCTATGTTCCATGACTCATTTTCAATCTAGACATCAAGGACAAAGGGATTAATATACATAAATAACGAGATTGGTAATGTTGAGTCATAATATACATTCTTATTGTATATCTCATTCATAAACATAGACGTTTTGAGTCTTTCACCTTGCAATCAAGCATTCTTTAGTAAAATAGATAAGGAATCGAGCCAAGGACATATAAAGAAGTGCAACAAAGCTATGAATCCCGATAAGTCGTCCTAAAGCCATCCCCAAGAGGATATGTGGACATCCCGGATTAGGGACTGCGACCCAGGGACGTCCGTAAATTGCGGACGACACTCGATCCCCGTCTCTAATTCGGGACGCCCTCGGTGTCCGTTTTCAATCCGTCCGCAATTGCGGACCGCTTAGGGACTGTTTGTCCGTCCGCAAATTTAGGGACAGATTAGAGACCGATATTTTTCCCGTCCCTATTCCATCCCTATTCTGTCTGCAAACTTAGGGACGGATTGGTTAGTCTGCAAAATCCGTTTGCAATCTTCAAATTTCTAGTAGTGATGTATCAATTATGGATACGAAAAAGTAAAATTTTGAAAAACACATAAATATATTGGAGAATATAAATGAAGCTTAGAAGATGATTAGATCTGCAAGCAAGTCGTAGTGACGTCTTTGAAGGTTAATTTTTGATGAAATATATAAACTATGAATTCAAAATCATTTGATAATAAGTGAATTATTATAAATATTATATTAATTGTTTATAACTTTCGATTCAATGTATTATTTCTAACAAATCTATTTAAACAACTATAATAGGATAGAGTAATGGTTTGGTGGACATCATCGGTATTGATATCGCGACTTTCTATGGTATGAACGTTCTTTTTTTAATAGTATTAGGATGGTTCTCACACGTTGCACATGATTTATAATGAAAGAAATGAAAACGTTGATCAATATATTAAATTGTTTTATTGAACAAATATTGAATAATTTTATAACATATGAATTCAGAACATATAATGTTATTGAAGGATTAATAAATAAATTTTTTATTTTCAATCCCATAGAAGATTAAATAAGGTGGAAAAAAAGTCCATAAAATTATGTGGTAATTAAATAATATCAATGATTGGAATAAATGAAAAAAGAAGACAAAATGTATAGTAGTTGAAATGTAATTATTAATTTTTTATTGTGTTTGGATGTTACAAAATTATTATAATCAATGATAATATGAATATTTTTTTTGGTAAGGAATGTGAAAATTTTTCAGTTATTACAATTATTTTTATTGTAAGAATTGTATTTATTATTTTTAGTAATTTAAATTAATTTTTTATAATCAATGATAGGATGTATATTTTATTTTTAAATTAGGATGTGATTTTTTTAATTATTATTATTATTTTTTTATAAGAAATTTATTTTTTATATTTTTAATAATTAAAATTGATTTTTTATTTTCTTAAGAATTGTAATTATTAATTTTTTATTTCTTGAGATGTTATAAATTATTGTAATCAATGTATATAATTTTTTTTTGTAAATTGGATTGTGAAAAATTTTAATATTAAAATTGTATTTACTATATGATTTGTATTTATTATTTTCCCGTAATGAAAATAGTTTTTTTTTTAATTTTATGAGGTGGCTTTACTACATTCCACCAAAACTTATATATATATATATATATTTTATAAATGGAGATGTGAAATTTTTAATTATTAAATTTATATTTATTATAATAATTATATTAATTATTTGACATAATTAAAGTTTATTTTTTTATTTGTTTAAAAATTGTAATAATCAATTTTTATTGTCTTGGGATTTTTTGGGATGTTATAAATTATTGTAATCAATAATAAAATATCTATAATGTTTGTTTTTTTTTTTTTGTAAATTTGGAAGGTGAAAAATTTTTAATTATGAAAATTATATTTATTATATGATTTGTATTTATTATTTGTTATAAAATAGATTTTTTTATTCATCAAATGTCATTAAAACATTCTCTTTTTATATATATAATTATGAATAATATATAAAAAAATAATATCATATAGATAATATCATCAATATTATGAATAATATCATAGAGTTTGATTTGTTTAAATTAGTTATTATAACCTTCTTGTATTATACTAAATTTTATTTCCACCCAAAAAAATTAGATATATACATATAAATAAAATATAAATAATTAATTTAAATTTAAAAGGAATAAAAAGCTAGACATACCTAAAGTACACCTCATTTTCCGTAAAACCCTGGTGTACTTTACCATTCGTGGTTATCCCTAAACCACAAAAAATAATAGGATATCTTTTAATTCAACCTGAATTTCCCAAAAATCAAGCCGCATTTTGGCATTCCTCACGTTTTGATGACTTTGCAAAAAAAAAAAAAAAGTTCATCTCTCAGATCATCGAGCCCATTTTCGACATCTTCATAATATACTCTCATATATTTTTGTTGCTTTTATACCTCATGAAGATAATTTCTATTAAAAGTATATATATATATATATTTTTTCATTTTTCATTTTTTGTAAAGTATTTCTTCTTCAAAACGTCGAGATATTACTTAGTTAAAATCACCTCATTGGATAGAACACCCCTAAAAATAGGAGGAATGAAATCTTTGATAATCATTAAACACGAATGAATCGAGGTCTTCCAAAACTCGAATTTGTTAGTATCTTCATCAAAATTCGAGTCCAAAATCATGGGATGGTCCTCCGTAATCGCAAGGTCAAGACATATCAAAGCAAACAAAATCAATACATGTTTTCTATACACCATGTTAAAATTAAGATTGATAGAGATAAAAAATTAGCATGGGGATAAAGAATTAAGATTGACAGAGATAGTTGATGCAAATTGCATAACTCTAAAACAAGGTAAAACTCGAGTTAAACTATTATTAACACCTTAATTGAATGATAACACAATGTTAAATTCTCATAACAAGACACATATGCAACATCAATAATTTAGTCTTCCTTAATTTTGACTTGCGATATGTGGTTTGACACATTAACTAAATAGTTCAAATCAAATATATTATATTGTAGTTAATATTTTGGCATACCCATCATATTATCGAAAAATAACTATTTTATCTATGCACAGACAAGTACAACACTACCAAACAACAAAAATCCATTGAATTTATCGAAATTCACATATATTATATTCGTATAATCTTCTGAATATATTTGAAGTGATCAATTTCCTCAAGAAAGCCAACTTTAATAGGATATTAAGAAAACTCATCATAGCTTATACATTAATAAAAGGCTATATATAATATAGTCAATTATATTTGTATGAATTATAAATTCCAAAATAAAACCAAATATTTAAAAAGGAAACTACAATTTGACTTTGATAATAATTTAAAGATGACATAGTACAAAGTTTTATTATTTTAATCAAAATAAAAAATATCATTCAAACACAGGAAGATGGGGAAAATTAAAAGTATATTTGCTACGATATTAAGACTTCGATCATACCCTTCTCTCCAAAAAAATTCTCTAACTTCAACTCTACACTTACAATATTGATAATCTCATATTGTTATTGCCCTTTAATCGAGAATTTTCTCTCTCCTCCAAAACACATCGATTTTCCTATCTCATGTGACGCGAAAATTTCTCTTCTCCCACATTATATTTGTAGGGAGTAGCTTCAAATCGACATCAAATTCGCCATGAATAGGTTAAAATCTTTTGTTATAAAAAAGAACCTTGGAATTAAGTACCTATGGCAGAAAAATCGGGTATATATAGTGATTTTTTTTTGTGTTTCTTTTGTGAATTGGATAAACCGAGTGAGTAGTGAGTGATATGTATAAATTCAATTCTACCTTTGTAGAAAACAGTATTATATTGATGTAGTTAAAACGAGTCATCGAGTGAAATTGAGTGAATCACAGAGTCTCATTGAGTCGCACAGTCGCATTGGGCCATAGAGTCATATTGAAAAATATGGTCGTAGTGGGTCACAAAGTCGCATTAGATCAAAAAGTCTCATTGAGTCGCACGGTCACACTGGATCACAGAGTCATATTGAAACACATGGTCGTAGTGGGTCACAGAGTTGTTAAGAAGAAAGGCCACATCCCGCTCTTTTTCGCGTCCCAAGCCGCATCTCGTTCTTCTCAGCGTCCCGGGTCGCATCCCGCGTCTTGCATCGCGTCTCAAGCCGCGTCCCCTTCTTCTCCACGTCCCGAGCCGTGTCCCACTCTGCTTCGCGTCCCGAGTCATGTCCCTAGCCACGTCTCGTTCTTCTCCGCATCTCGGGCCGCATCCAACGTTCTGCATCGCGTCTCGAGTCGCGTCCCGTGACCTACGAACTGGTCAAGTGATACCCGAGGGTTTCAAGACAAGTCCGCATTCCAATAAGCACGAGTTACAACTTGTCTTAATGTCTTTTTATGTTTTCTATGCATTTATTAGTAGCCTTGCATGAAGACTTACCTTAAATGATGTATTTAATTTTTGCATGGCCTTGGTTTATGTATATGGCCGGCCACCCCCTCCCTTGTAACAATCAACTTGCATTTTGAATTTTATTGTGATTTTCCTTTGAGAAATCTCTTGTTGGTGTGTAATATCCAGAAATCCGTTGGTGTGTAATATCCAACGTCTTGTTCGTTCTTCGTTGGTGCGTAATATCCTTCGAAGACGGACCGGTGAATCGAGAGCCTTCCGCAACTCTCGTGTGACCATCCGTTGCACAACCCTTGTGCAACTCGTTGCAGCAAGGCTTGTGCAATTCGTTGCATCAAGGCCTATCCGTTCCAACCTTTAGGTCTAGAGCGTCGTTCCAATCGGGATCGCTTCAAGTGGTATCAGAGTTCGTTCTAGCAACAAAGGTTAGTTCAATTCGGTTTGTTTGTTTCGAACATAGCTATTTGGTTTGTTTGTTTCGAACATAGCTAGGGTTGAACACAACAAAAACAAAATAAAAAAACAAAAAAATATATATCCATTTCGTACGTTTACGGGTCTTGTTACTCGTACGTGTCTATCTCCTTGTCGTGGTTTTTTTGTTTCCCGCTTGTGGCTGCTCCGTGTGTGCGTGTGCAGGAACTCGTGAGTAGGTATACACAAAGAACCGTAGGAAAACATGGGGGAAATAGGCGCCGAGAATAGCCGGGTGAACGAGAGGCTCATTGAGGCTCTCGCGGCTCGTTTGGAGCAAAGCATCACCAACAAGATGGAGGAGTTTCGGCAAGAGTTTCGGACCGAACATCCAACCCAACCGAGAGACGCTCATGCGTTCCAGCAACGTGAGAGGAACCAGCATGAGGAGGACAACAACTACTACGAACGAGGCAGTTCATCCTCGTCCCGAAGTAGTTAACGACGGCGGCGTGCGCCAAGGGAACGACGAGACAAACCGAGGGATGACCTCGCTGGTCTTAAACTGAAGATTACAGTGTTCCATGGAAAAACCGACCCGGAAGCCTACATAGAATGGGAGAAAAAGGTGGAGCTCGTCTTTTGTTGTCAAGCATACCCCGAGGTCAAGAAGGTTAAGGTGGCGGCCACGGAGTTCTACGACTATGCCTTGAGTTGGTGGGATCAACTCACAATTTCTAGGCGGTGAAACGGCGAAGAACCCGTAGCCACTTGGCTGGAAATGAAAACAATAATGCGCAAAAGGTTCGTGCCAAGCAATCACCACCGAGAGGTGCATAGGCGACTACGGAAGCTCACCCAAGGAAACCGTTCCGTGGAGGAATACTTCCAAGAGATGGAGCTGCTCATGTTGCGGGCTGACCTTACGGAAGATAGAGAGGCGACGATGTCCCGTTTCATTGGAGGATTAAACCTAGACATCCAAGACCATCTCGAGTTGCAACACTACGTGTAGGTCGAGGAAATGCTTCACAAAGCGATCCTCATCGAACAACAACCCCAGCGGCGAAAGAATCCACGCTCGGGCTATGGAGCTGGAAAATATGGCCAACAAAAAGATGAGAAGCCGAGCTATCGAAAGAGGGACAACATGGTTCCAGCGAACCGTGACGCGTCCAAGGCGAACCCAGCAAGCCGAGACGCAGCAAAGTTCGGTCCAGCAGCATCGCGGGACAAAGGAAAAGCTGAGGCGATGACTTTTAGGGCTCGGGACATGAAGTGCTTCAAGTGTCACGGGAAAGGACACTACGCCAGTGAGTGCACGAACAAGAAAGTCATGATCCTTCGTGACGATGGCTAGTTCTAGTCCGAGGACGAAGCGACTGAACAGCCGGACGAGACGCGTGAGGAGGAACCGGCCACGGGCGAGTTGCTGGTCGCACGAAATTTTCTGAACATGCAGCCTAAGGGTGACGAGCAAGAGCAGCAAGAATATCTATTCCATACCCGCTGCCTAGTTCATGGCAAAGTATGTAGCATTATCATCGATGGAGGAAGTTGCACAAATGTTGCGAGCGCTACGATGGTCCGAAAGCTCGGATTGAAAGTCCAAAAACATCCGAAGCCATATAAGCATCAGTGGCTGAATAAAAATGGCGAGATGAAGGTGACAAGCCAAGTGACCGTGCCCATTGCCATAGGAAAATATGAAGACGAGATTTTGTGCGATGTGCTGCCAATGGAGGCGAGCCATATTCTACTCGGTAGACCATGACAATCGGATTGCAAGGTAAAACACGACGGGTATACTAATAAACATTACTTTGATTATAATAGCAGGAAGACCGTCCTCATTCCATTGACACCTAAGGAAGTGTTGCAAGACCAGTTGAATTTGAAGAAGCAAAGCACACTCGAACTTAGATCATTAAATTTTTACGCTAGATCGGGTGAGATCAACAAATATCTTAATTCGAATCACTCTGTATTGTTATTTTTTTATAAGGAAGCTCTCTCGAGCTTAACTAACCTTGCACCGGTGCTGCCGAGTGAGATTTTTAAATTATTGCTGGAATATGGAGATGTCTTTCCCGAAGAGAACCCCACCGGATTGCCACCGATATGTGGAATCGAACATCAAATCGATTTCCTTCCTGGAGCGACGTTACCAAATCGACCAGCTTACCAAACTAATCTCGTGGAGACTAAGGAGCTGCAAAGGCAAGTGGAGGAGCTCATGGCCAAGTGACACATTCGCGAAAGTATGAGTCCGTACGCCGTACCCGTGCTACTCGTGCCAAAGAAAGATTGCATCTGGCACATGTGTGTTGATTGTCGCGCAATCAATAACATTACAGTGAAGTATCGACATCCTATTCATAGGCTAGATGACATGTTAGACAAATTGCATGGAAGTAGGATATTTTCAAAGATTGATCTTAAAAGTTGTTATCCTCAAATTAGGATGAAGGAAGGTGGCGAATGGAAAACGACGTTTAAAACTAAACCTGGTCTGTATGAATGGTTAGTTATGCCCTTTAGTTTGTCGAATACACCTAGTACCTTCATGCATTTAATGAACCATGTGCTTAGGGAGTATATAGGTAGATTCGTGGTAGTCTACTTTGACGATATTTTGATTTATGGTAAGATCTTGGAGGAACATTTAGGCCACCTAGAATTAGTGTTGAAGGTACTTAGGAAAGAAGAGTTGTATGCCAAATTAAAGAAATGTACCTTTTGTACGGATAACGTCGTATTTCTAGGTTTTGTAGTAAGTGCAGATGGCGTGAAGGTCGACGAAGAGAAGGTCAAAGCCATTCGGGAATGGCCGAGTCCAAAGACCGTCGGGGAAGCCAGAAGCTTCCATGGACTCGTGGGTTTTTACCGGCAATTCGTAAAGGACTTCAGCACCTTGGTCACCCCTCTTACGGAAGTCATTAGAGAAAAACGTGGGATTCAAGTGGGGAGAAGCGCAAGAGACAGCGTTTCAAACGCTGAAAGAGAAACTAACTAACGCTCCTTTACTTATATTACCCGATTTTCTTAAAACGTTTGAAATTGAGTGTGATGCATCTGGTGTAGGAATTGGTTTAATCTTGATGCAGGAACGATAACCATTTGCTTATTTAGCCAAGAAGCTTGGATGCGCAACCCTCAACTGTGCCACATACGATAAGGAGCTTTACGCACTTGTGAGAGCGTTGCGAACATGGCAGCATCAACTATAGCATTTTCGAGCTCGGAAGCAAATGATTTTCAAACCCGGAGACAAAGTTTGGATTCACCTGTGAAAAGAACGATTCCCGAACGAGCAGAAGTCCAAATTAATGCCCTGGATCGACGGCCCATTTTCAGCGACCAAGAAGATCAGGAACAATGCCTACCAACTCGACTTGCGAGGTAAGTACAGTGTGAGTTCTAGTTTTAATGTTACTGAATTGGTTCCTTTTGTCGCAGATCAAGCGGATTTGAGGGCAAATCCTTTCCAAGAAGGGGGACATGATATGATCCCGGAGGATGTCGAGGACGCAACCAACAACGTAGAAGAGGACGCGACCTCCAGCGCGGAAGAAGACGCCATTAGTGCGACAGCGCGACCCGAGACGCCATCAGTGCGACCCGAGACGCCACCAGTGCGACCCGAAACGCGATCAGACTGAAGGATGTTTGTCCCATGACCCGAGCTACGGCTAAGGAGGAGGAGGCTTTGACCCTACCAGCTGGTCCCGTGACCCGAGCCAAGGCTGCGAA
>CM071860.1:59986002-59996350 GCA_036759665.1 Gynandropsis gynandra | reverse complement strand
TGCTCAATCTCGTCCCGTTTGTCCCGTGATGATCCTCGAAGTGCTCCTTAGCTCCGTGCATGTCCTTTTAGCTCCAAAATGATCCAAATACGTGTAAAGACCTGTAAGAACACGAAAATACGAAAACAAGTAAAACGGAAACGGAATCATACGTAAAACATCACATATATATCAAAAACGTCTCCTAAATCGTGCAAGAAATACGTATGAAAACGAGATGATCACTAAGAACGGTCTACCAAGAATAATAGATGTCCTAGCATCTTCCTTTATTTCAAGTACAACAAAATCAGTGGGAATAAAGAGATTACCTACCTTGGTGGGAACGTTTTCAACAATTCTCACCGGATACCTTACCGAACGATCTGCGAGGCGTAGAGACATCTTTGTAGGTTTGAGATTCCCGAAGTCCATCCGCTTGAAAACTGAGTGTGGCATGATGTTCACGCTGGCCCCTAAATCACACAAAGCATTTTCAATATCACGATTACCTATTGTGCATGGGAAAGAGAAGCTTCCGGGGTCCTTCAACTTTGGTGGCAGCTTGTTTTGAAGGATAGCGCTGCATTCCTCGGTGAGTGCTACCATCTCGTTCTCTTCGATATGCTTCTCTTTGAAAAGAACCTCTTTGATGAGTTTGGCATGATTAG
Source organism: Gynandropsis gynandra (assembly GCA_036759665.1). Taxonomy (NCBI): domain Eukaryota; kingdom Viridiplantae; phylum Streptophyta; class Magnoliopsida; order Brassicales; family Cleomaceae; genus Gynandropsis; species Gynandropsis gynandra. Next base: position 59,995,700 of record CM071860.1, on the reverse strand, counting down.
GCATCTTTTGGAGGGCTTCCACGTATGGGATGTTGATGTCAAGCTTCTTGAGACCCTCCACAAATCTGCCCACTCTCTCTTCATTCTTACTGCTCATCAATCGTTGAGTTGAATGTTGCTGCCTTTGCTCCGTAATAAATTTGAGCAACACTCTCTCAAGTTTTGACGAAGGGGCTTGAGGAGGTTGAGGAGCTTACGGAACTTGCTGAGCTTGCTGGAATTGCTGGTTGTTTTGCTGGTATGGCTGTTGTGATTGCTGAAATCCCGAATACTTCATTGGTTGAGTCGTTCGGTATGACAAGTTCGGGTGATTCCTCCAATTCGGGTTGTAGGTATTCCCGAATTGTGTGTTTCCTTGCTGCTGGGCATATTTCATATATTCCATGTTCTCTTGCAGCGTGCAATGATAAGCCACGTGTTCTGTATCTCCACAATTCACGCAGTATATGGCGTTTGCTGCTTTGCCCGTGGCTCTGCTCTGATTCGGCTCACATAGGCGACGAGTGCTGTTAGGCATACCTCTCGGTGTTGACCACATGGTGTGGTTCATGGCAAGATTATCGATCAGCTCGTATGCCTTCTCGACACTCAGATCCATAAATGATTCTCTGGCAGCGTTATCCAACGTCGTACGGTGTTCATCTGCACTTCCATTGTAAAAAGTTTGGATAACGTACCACTGCTCGAGATCATGGTGTGGACACATCTGTAGAAGATCCTTAAATCTGCCCCACGCTTCAAATAACATTTCTCTATCTCTGCATCTGAACGTTGTGATTTCCCCCCTCATCTGAATCGTCTTGCTCGGAGGAAAGAAGCGTTATAAGAACAATGTGCAGAGCTGATCCCACGTAGTGATAGATCTAGCGGGGAGCGATTGCAGCCAAGTTTTTGCTCTTCCCCCAATTGAGAAGGGTAAGAGACGCAATAAGATCGCGTCCTCTGAGACTCCGTGTATCTTGAATGTACCAGAAAGCTTAAGGAAGTCTCTGAGGTGCTAATGGGGATTCTCGTGATTTCCACCCATTAATTGCTTCTGATAAAGCATGTTGATCATTGCCGGCTTAATCTCAAACTGTTCCCTAGCAACAGTAGGAATCCTTATGGCTGTTTGCACGTTGTTCATGTTCCGCACCACGTAATCTCTGAGGCGACGTGGTGAAGGAGCCTATGGTTCTCGCGGTAGAATTGCGAGTTATTTTTGCTGCATATGTCCATGGCCATTCTGACTATCCATCTCTCGTTGATCTGACGGCTCTGCGAAGGACAAATGAAAACAATTTAGGTAGAAAGAACGAAAGAAAAGAAAACAAAACAAAAAAACAAGAATTACTCTAGGCTCGAATCTAAGACGTGTTAACAATAGTCCCCGGCAACGGCGCCAAAAACTTGATGCGTTATCAAAAATAAACAAATGACCTAAACTACCGGCAAGTGGACGACACGTGTGTAGTACTTCAGGTGTCGATCCCACAGGGAATACACAACACAACCTAAACTCAAACTACGAATCAATATTGCTAATGAACGAAATATGGTTTTGAGAATGAAATACGAAAAACAAATAAAGAAACCAGTTCTTAAGAATGAGACAAATGTTGCAGGAAACCGGTTTCACTACAAGACTACCGAAACCAACAATCAACCTATCTATCATGCAATCCCAGTCAAGTTATCTAAGGCAGACGATCCTAATATGATATCTACCCTCTCTCCAGGCATAGACACGTGTTCTAGTCAAGTTACCCCCTACTTTTGTGGCTGAAACCTTGAACTAAACCCATAAGACCTGTGATTCATCTGTTTTACCCTCAACCGCTGCTACCCTACTTTCGTGGCCTAACCTCGGTTATCTAAACCTGATCTTCTAGGACTAGAATTCTCCTTTCGGTCCTTCTCCTAATCCCTAACACATGCATCTACTCCTTCCCCTAACCCCTAACACATGCATTTACTTGACCTTCGTAAACACAAGTCATTTAAGCACTCAGATAAAGAATAGATAAACGAAAATGGGAAGATGCATTCAAAGATAAATCAAAAGTTGTTCCGAGATAGCCAAGGGCTAATCCCTTCTCCTAGAACAAACAAACTACTCACTCATGCATCCGTAAACAAACATAAACGAAATAGAAGGTCTAAGAAACATGAAAACCAAACGAAACCGAAGTGTGGGGTTGATCTCCAATGCTCCTTGTAAGTCTCCTTCGCAAGAACCTCCTCTTTCTCTCTACTTTCCCTCCTCGATCAAGAACTGAATAATGAGTGAATATGCCCGACCTCTGACTCCTCTCCTTTTCTTTCCTTCCTCTTTTCTTTCCTTTTCTCCCTCCTTTCCTTCCGGCCGTTCAGTTCTTCCTTTTGTTGCAGCAGCCACCGATTGGTTTCTTTTCATGAGTTTCCATACTTGAATAAGTTGGGTGACGTTTCCGTTACTTTCTCCAGTGAAATATTACTTATTCCTCTTCTCTAAAGATATTTTCCTTAATGTATAAGTCCCTAACAAACTCCCATTTTTTAAGTCAAATTAACTTATTTGGTGTTGTAGGTGACGGACGCGACCCGCGCGGGCAAGGTATGTGACCCGCTCAGTTACGACGCGGAAGATCGTGCAAGAATGCAATGGGAAAAGAGGCAGCTCGATGGGGCTGAGCAGCTGCCCGCTCGGGCTAAGGTGCTACCCACTCGGGCTGAAGTGCTACCCGCTCGGGCTGAGGCCCCGGGCGTGGTATTTCTTGCCCGACTCGTGCTCAATTCGCTGGACAAAATCGCCGTAACAAATGCCCGCTCGGGCTAGGGAGTTACCCGCGCGGGTATTGGCTAATCCTTGCCGATTCTTTTCTCGTTTGTCCCGTGGTGATCCTTGATGTTGGTACTTTGTCTCGTGCGCATCCTTTAGCTCCGAAATGAACCGAATACGCATAAAAACCTGTAAAAACATAAAAACACGAAAACAAGTAAAACGGATACGGAATCATACGTAAAGCATCGCATATATATCAAAAACATCTCTAAAATTGTGCAAGAAATACGTATGAAAACGATGATCACATAGGTCGCATTGGTCGTCACATGTTTAATGAAGTAAATCTTATGCAGGTGCTAGACCTTTATCAAATGAGTCTGCGCCATATGTTGAACCTCCACCGACGAAAAGAGCAAGAACAGTGGTTGAAGAACCTGAAGGGGAAGAGGAGTTTGTGTGGATTCCCAAGGGATTAGTAAAAGGCTTGATAACCCGATTTCCTTCCTTCATTAACGCTATCGGTGAAAAGTTGACTAATCTATATTGGTTCCTAAAGGCACCTCGACATGAGCGGTGGTGGAAATCTGAGCTAGATATTCCCCGGGGGCCAAAGTTTTGGGAGATTATATTAAAGGCCAACGTATGGCTTGAAGATGATGTAAGTTTTTTTAAGCCCTTAGTCTTACAGATTTTTGTGTCATATGTATTCATGTGTGTTAATTTTTTTTGCAACAATTGTATGAGGCAATGATGGTGTTGTCTTCTTGCTCGACATTGAATCCCATCGCGAATCAGAATTTATTATGTTTATCATGTTGCTTTCATGCAGACGCTCTCGCTGTGGATATACGAGGGTATGGAAACTTTGCCTGAAATGCTTAGTGATTTTTTGAATGCGAAGTATCCATTCAGAAGTATGAAGATGTCAATTAGTGATTATGAAGGTTTTGTCTCGGTTCTAAACATTCCATCGGAGGAAAGTCGATGGGTAGGATGTCATTGGGTAGCCATGAAAGCGGATTTCAAAACCCGATGCATCACGGTATACGAATGCCAAATGAGGCTTAAGAAAATGCATATCGATCCGGTTATTGAGAAGATAAGAAAAGTTGTCCCCAAGATGCTCATTCTCGGTAGTTTTCCTTCTTTGGCTTCTGGAGAAGATGAATGGAAGTATGAGTATTATGAAGGTTTGTCACAGAACCAAAGCGGGAATGGCTGTGGTGTTTTCTCCTACAAATTCGTAGAAGCCTCGTTAATGAGAAGAAGGAATGTGTTTCACTTAATTTGCGACGACAATGTTACTTCCATGCGTGAGAAGATGGCGGCTGATATATTTAGTAATGGAGAACGTATCTATTCACCCCAAGAAGACTAACTTGATATTTGGTACATTGTTTTTTTGGAATGGAAGATGCAAACATTTGGTACATTTTTTTAATATTTGGTACATTGTCGCAGGGGTCAAACGGTCGCAGAGGTACAAGGGTCTCAAGGGTCCAAGGATCACAGAGCCTCATACGACCCTTGCGGCCCTTTCGACCCATGTGGACATTGCGACCTTCCAGCCATTGCGACCATTGCGACCCATTTTTCCAATTCGACCCTTTCGACTAGTCTTTTCAATGTCAGACTACTGGCTTTTCTAGGTGCTAGCTATGCTTTTTATTTTACCAATGCCACATTCAAGACCATTTGGACACGTCTCTGTTACCCCTATATTAAAAGGTTCTTTAATGTGGTCAATACATGCACCTTGGTCATTCTTTGTATTTAGTGTCTTTCTGGAATTTTAGGAGTCTTGTAGCATTTATTTTTCTTTAAATATGAGTTTATAAATAGAGGAGGAAAAACCGAAAAGCTACAACAATTTGTAGCACAAAATCATCTCTTGTTTCGAGTCTTTCATTCTCTCTAAAGGGCGATTTCTAACATCTAACCCTAAATTCTATGAAAAATCCTTGTTACCTTTGTTGTCGTTTTTGTCCTTAGTCATGAAGGTCACATGGTAATCGGCGGACTCAGACATCAAGTTGTATCCGCGTTACCTAAGGTCACGGTTGGAGGTCAACTTGGAGAAGGCGTTGAGTCACACACGACTCTCCTTGCGGGGGAGGGCTCCGATGTGTCTCTAAAGTCGGCATATTTGACCTTTTTTCTTTCCTTTTTTTCTTGAACTTCTTTTTGCCTTTTTTTAACCGTTGTGACCTTTGAGACCTTATGTAACTTTTAGGACCTTTGTAACCTTTGTGACCTTATGTAATCAATATTTAAACGTTGAAAATGTCTTTTTTTGCATCTATTATTCGTAAAATGATGACCCATCCGAATCATGCGACCCAATATGACCTGTTATGCGACGCTCAATCGGATTAAACTAGAATCAGTTTTATACTGGAACCCATCCGACGCATGCGACCACATATGACCTTTGTACGACTCATGCGACCACACATGACCCATGTATGATTCATGCGACCACATATGACCCTTGTATAACTCATGCGACCACATATGACCCTTGCACAACTCATGCGACCCAATTTGACCACATATGTCCCATGGACGACTCAGGCGACCTATGCGATTCATGCGACTTGTCGTTTTGCTGTCAGACTCCTGTCTTCCGACCCATGTGACCCTTCTGACCCATGTGACCCTTCCTACCCATGTGACTTGTCGTTTTGCAGTCAGAATCCTTTCTCCCAACCCATGTGACTTGTCGTTTTGCTGTCAGACTCCTTTTTTCTGACCCATGTGACCCTTCCGACCCATGTATATAAGTTAGCGTCTATGTATCCTCTCTTAGTATGCGTATCTAACCCATATTTCTATGAAAAATTTTTTAACCTTTGTGACCTGCGTGCCACAGTCACCATTTTTTATGCAGGGCATCGTGCTGTCTATGTGTTACTCAAGCTCTTGGTAATCGGTGGACTAAGGCTTTATGCAGCCACTGACGAGTTGCGAGTGTGACTTAGGTGACGGTGTTGGGTCTCTCATCAAATGTGACTGGAAGACGAAGTACATGGCAGGAGATGACTAGGTGACGGTGTTGGATCACTCTTGGGTCACTCTCGGCTAATGAACTATCTCTCCAGTGGAAATAGAATGCGTGCAAAGTCTTTGATTGACGTCGTAAATGTGTTATTTTGATTTAGAATCTTTGATCGACCCTTGCAACCCATACGACCCTCAATGAACTATCTTTCCAGTGGAAATAGAATGCGTGCAGAGTCTTCGATTGACGTTGTAAATGTATTGTTTTGATTTAGAATCTTTGTAAATGTATTGTCATTTTATCATTATACACTAGTAAATTTGTCGACCAAGCGACCCATGCCATTATCAATATATTTGCCATTATCAATAGGGATGCCGACGATTTCTTAAAACACTACTATCACTTTTGTAAAACATGCATTGGTTATACACAACTCAACTAGGGACATATGGGTCATAATCTGTTTTAACCGTTGATTGACGTTGTAGATGTATTGTTTTGATTAGTTTTTGTCATTTTATCATCATAAACCTGTAAATTAGTCGAGTTCGCATCTATTCATCAATATATGCAACCATGCGACCCATGCGAACCATGCGACCCTCATTTGGCATTAATTAGTGATGTCGAAAATCTCATGCAATATATTTCCTAGACAACTTCACCGCAAGTATACGGATCATGTAGTACCAGGGTCAAACTCTAGGGACTAAAGCAGCCTTATCCTAAGAATATCACTAAACTAAGACGAAGAGAAATAGATGATGGTGTGGTGCGAAATATCTAAAAGACTAAGCTAATGGTGGCAACGATAGTAGGGGTTGGAAGATTTGGATATGACGAACACTACGGGTGTCGGGATACCGGAAATCGTATGGATGCAACAACTAAAGATCATAAACCTATCGAATTATCTTGATAACGGGGAATTCATGCTCTAAGATAAGGAGTGATTCTTCCGAGCCTAAACCTCCTAACCATGAGTACGTGCAACCCTACCTTCCAGCAGTGATTAACCCGTACTATGGCAGCTTTACGAACGCAATCCTAATTCCTAAGTCGATTAACCGACCGGTCAGATTCTCATTAATCGAACTTAACCTACAACTCAACAGTTCCGGATTCACATTCTAACCTTCCAGCAAAGTATGAATTCATATGTTACAGAGCGGGCAGTACTAGTATAAGACGTTTACGGTGTTGATTGTAGAACCGAATATCAAGATAAATGCAATAGGTCTAAGCATTAACGCATAAGTTTGTACATCCATTACAATCCGATCTCCCTAACCCATAGTTGGAACCTACTCACTCATGGAGATTACAGACAAAGGAAATGCACAACCCTAAACATGATAAACCCTAGGAAACTCGATGCCTCGATCTTCCCTATTGTGTTACCGATGTGTGGATTGATGCTTTTCTCCTTCTCCAGCATCTCCCAAGCCTTTCGTGATGATTTCCAAGCCTTTTCTTCCTCTCTACGTCGCCCCCTCGCCTCTAGATCCGTTCTGGTCTATTAATTAGCTTGTTTGAATGCCCGATGGGGCATCAGCACCCGATCATGTGATTGAACAGCCCGAGTCGTGTAAACTCTCGGGGATTTTAGGACGAATTAACGCCCGAGAGGGTACCTTGATTGCGCCCGATCGGGTATCACTACCCGATCATGTAGTCTTCGTGCCCGGGTCGTGCAAGGTGTCGTAAATAAAACCCGTAGCTTTTTCCCGAGCGGGTAGACCTCAGTGCCCGACCGGGCACTCTTCTATCCTTGTTATTGCTCTTTTCCGCTCGTTCCGCGGGTGTTCCTTTGAGTTCAGAGGCTTGATTTTGGCTCCGAGTGAATTATACCTTCAAATGCGTGGTTTTACTCAGGAATTCATCTTTTTATGCTCGTTTAGGCCTTGTCGCCTTAAATCCTGAAAACCAACAAAACGGGCGTATATAAACAAGAATCGTATCGGAAATGTATCTCCTGCTAGCAAATCTATGCGAAAATGATACTAAAACCTAGCTTAAATTTGATACACTTTATGTGTTATCAAACTCCCCCAGACCTGAACCTTTGTTTGTCCTCAAACAACAACTAAAGCCAAGTACAAGAAGAATCTAATAACGATGGATACTAGCGCAAAAAGTTCGAAGGATTAGTCATTCCGCAAATCAACGCGTCACATGAACAAAGGCCTAAGCGTACCGAGTATAGCCTTATATCTACCGAAAGTGCTGAGCCATGAAATCCTACCAAAAATCTAAGTCTACTTCACAACCCTAAATAACGTCCAAACAATCTCCATACCAATTCCCGTAAGCTTTTGATATCATTAAAAAATTTTTTCTCGTTCTTATTCTTTTCTTTCTCGATACTTAGATCCACGCTTTGTTCCTAGGACGTCGAAGTCGAAGAGGGATGGCTTTCTACTTAGACCCAGGCTGCCTATGGCACACTCATAAGGTCGCGTGACCTTAGTGGAGGGAAGAGATGCGTTATTGAAGATCTTATTTTTTTATTATATTTTTTTCTAGATTACGCAACACTCGAACCCTTAGGACGTAGAAAAGCGCCTCTACCCACCACTTAGACCTGAACCATCGAACATCGATGTACTCATGTCAATCCTAACTCGGAATAGTGAAAAACTTATCCTAGATGATAGCGGAGTATAAGCGTGTGGCATCTAATAATTATGAATGGTAAAATATATCGACTAAGCCAAGGCTAGACGGTATACACGGAGATATGACTACTTGGTACCGAAATCTAGGGAGTGAATTCAACTATCGATAAAGGTTTCAAACATAACTACTCAACTAATCGGTACCCAAAAGGCTTCTAAGCAAACCTAGAATATTGTTCACGATTCGACAAGGTCGCAAAGATGACTAAAGCTCGAAAAACTTTTACTAGGTATCCATGTTATTCCTAATCCTAACCCTAATCCTAATCCTAAGCGCAAATATGTCACTATAAATAAAAATCCGTATCACTCTAAACGGAACACAGTCCCGGTGTTCGAGACCTAAGAGGGATACCCGCATGCAAAAAATCCGAGACAATATAAAAAGGAATACGAGTACACCTGGTGTGTGTAGCTTCCTCAAATTGTGATACATCCGGAGGTGTGACACATCCGCATTGTACCCGTACGGGCCTCATGAAATCGCCCGATCATGCCTTATTGAATTTGACCTAACCCGCGCGGGTGATGCCGTCTGCCCGACCGGGCGTTTGCTGCAAAACTGAAAAAGAAAGCAAGGAAAACCGTGCAGCAAAAATCATAAGTCTACTAAAATCCTAAGTCCTAAAAAGAAAATTGTCCATGTCTTAAAAGAAGTTCGAAAACATAAATGAAATGAAGATAATGGAAAAGGATATGTGGCTCGGGTTGCCTCCCGAGAAGCGCTCGTTTTAGGTCTTTAGCTCGACCCTAGCGTCTTCATACGCATGTACTGTCGGAAAGAGGCAAGTTGCATGTTCCGTCCTCCATTCTATCAGCACAATATGCCTTCACTCTCTGCACATTCGCCAAGAATGTTCCCCCAATCCCGTTGTCTAATTCCACGGCTCCATGCGGTGAAACTCCTTTTACCGTGAAAGGTCCCGACCATCGCGACTTGAGCTTTCCTGGAAATAACTTCAAGCGGGAATTGAATAGAAGCACCTGATCACCGGCTTTGAATGAGCGTTGGAGAATGTGCTTGTCATGCCACTTCTTTGAACGCTCTTTGTAAATCTTAGCGTTCTCGTAGGCATTTTGTCGCATCTCCTCTAAATGGTGAATTTGGAGAACCCGCTTCTCCTCAGCCGTTTTGAGGTCGTAATTCAGCGTTTTTATGGCCCAATATGCTTTGTGCTCCAGTTCGACGGGGATGTGACATGCTTTTCCATATACGAGCTGAAACGGTGTCATACCAATCGGAGTCTTGAAAGCCGTTCTAAAAGCCCAA
>CM071860.1:59943925-59968507 GCA_036759665.1 Gynandropsis gynandra | reverse complement strand
CATGTTTTTAGATTGATTGGTTGATCTTAATGCTTCAATACTTGTATGCCTCTTGATTGATGATATAGAAGTCTAATAAATCTACGCCAGGGCATTAGACTTTGGAACTTAGCCATGATTTAGGGTTTAATCGGTTTAGAATCTACGCCAGGTCAATCGATTGGATCTAGGGATTAGGATAGCGGTCGTAATGCGTCTATGTATGTAAGATGCGCAATAGATATATTGGTATATGCATGCTAGATAGTGGACAAGTCTACGCCAGTCAGTTCCTATAGGAGAGCTTGAATTCCCTGAACTCGTGATAGTATCTAAGATCAATGATCTTGTTAGAACTTCGTTACATTGTCGTGCAACTCTCGATACCTATGGTGGTTAGTCTTTGAGTCATTCCTATCATTAGTTTAGTTTAGTTTGCATTTGCATTCCATTCCACTATTGATTTCACACGTCTTATTCATTAGTCTAATAGCTTTAGAGTTGCATCAATTCCTTGTGCTCGACCCTAGTTGCTACACGATCCGTATCCTTGCGGAAGCGTTAGTCTAGGTAATTTATTACTTGATATAACGCACATCACCAACTGTTTTCTTTTTTCACGATAATGGCTTTAATGTGGGTTGTACCCTCAAAGTCGAACTAGACACCGTTCTTGATGATGTACCTTGTCTACTGCTTGCCCCTATAATCATCATAGATTGAATTCCGTTGTATTTTGATTGCTTTGAACCTCATTTGAACAACATAATTCATTTTTGTATTTGGTTGATTTTTTTACTATTATTCAATAGAATGTATTATTGTTAGTATCGATTTTTTTGTGGATTTACTATTATTGCAATAAGGGTCACAGAGGGTCCAAGAGTCACAAAGGACAAAGGGTCGCAAAGGTACAAGGGTCGAAGGGAGATAAGGGTCGCAGAGGGTCCAAGGGTCGCAGGGGACAAAGGGTCGCAGAGGTACAAAGGTTGAAGGGAGATAAGGGTCATAGTGGTCCAAGTGGTCGCAGAGGTCCAAGTGGTTGCAGAGGTACAAGGGTCACACGGTCCAAGGGTCTAACAAATATTTACTCGTTGATTATGGAAGATGTAATTTGGTACATTGTTCTTTTTTTAACAGTTTATTTGTAACATAATTTTGGGAATGAATAATTCAACTTTGTATATAGTAATTTTTTAAAAAGTTATTCATATTATTTGTAAATATTTTTCAATAATAAAGCGTAAAGGGTCGCAGGGGTCCATTTGTCGTAGAGGCACAAGGGTCGCAGGGGTCCTAGGGTCGAAGAAGTCCCTCTGTGACACTTGTACCTCTACGACCCTTTTACCTCTTTGACCCTTGGATCCGTGCGAACCTTTTACCCTCTTCGACCCTTGGAACCCTGCGACCCTTTGACCCCTTTGCGACCCCTTTACCCCTGCGACACTTGGACCCCTAAGACTCTGTGACCCACTGCAACAATTTGTCTGTGGAACTTGCTTCATTGCAAGCTTCTTTGTTGATAACAAACGATTTCAATCTATTGGCAGCGAATCTGATCCCAATTTCAAGCTACTCTCATCGAATCTGTTGTGGTGTGGGAGAACAGTTATTTTCTCGCCACAGTAGAGAGAGAAATCGAGGTACTCTAGAGGAGAGAGAAAAATTGTCGATAAGGGTAATATGGGATTATCAATATTTTAAGGTAGATTTGAAGTTGAAACTTTTTTTTCAGCGAAGGGTATTTTTGAAGCATTTTATTTTTGAAGTTCTCCCTATTGAAACACATGGTCGCAGCGGGTCACAGAATTTACCCTCTTTTTATGTTTTTGTTACAGGTGTAATGGATTTAGTGGATGAGAAAATTAGAGTGATTTATGTTTTGTATGATGGTAAATGGAAAAACATAAATGGAGAATTTGAATGGGTTGATAGAGTTCAGAAAAACCAGAGAGTATTTTACTATTTTCCTCCAATTAGTATGACATACCAGTAACTTATTGATGAGCTATGCATAGAGATAATGGTGGAAAAAAATATAACAAATTTGAAGTTAAGCTATTTGCCCACTATTTGTCAAAATAAGAAGCCAACATATATAATGAATTACAAGCATCTTATTTGTTATATGTTCGATCGAATAAGAAGAATCCGACCATTGCTGTATGTGGCGATAGAATTGGCAAGTGTGAAATGTGAAATTGAAATTGAGTGGGAAGTTGAACCTATAATTCCTCCTTCTAAAAGCATTTCTATAGGAGGTAATTAAAGTGTTGTAGACTATTAAGACTGTGTTATTGTAGGTTCAAATAAAAAAATAGAGTTAAGAGTAATCCGACAAAAACAATAAATATTTTGGATTCGAAAAATTTTGATAGTGAACATACCAATATCCTCTTGCTTGGGGAATAGTCGAAAGAGAGAAGGCCGAATCATTGACTTGGTTTATGTCAAGGTTAAAAGAGATGATACCGAATGGGCGTGATACTGTTGTGATATCTGATCGCCATGAAAGCTTGATAAAGCAGTCAAACAAGTGTACAAAGAATTTGATCAAGGTTTTTATGCGCATCATATATTGCAAAATATAAAGAGCTACGTCAATAAAGGCCAAGGTAGAAAGAGTTCAAAGGGTGATATTGTGGTAGATATGTTCTTCAAATGTGCAACAACATACATATTGAACAAATTTGAAGAGTTATTTAATGACCTGAAGGCCAAGTACAAATATGACCATTGTGACCTCTATGACCTTTATGACTTTTGTGACCTTTGCGCATGTATCCTAATGTTGCAAAGTATTTAGAGAAAGAGGAAGGTGATCTCATTAAGTGGTAAGATACAAATTTAAGGGTGAACGATACAACTTATTAACCAATAATGAGGCCGAGTCAATAAATTACACGTTGAAGACATCAAATTTTTGTTATACTAGCGCATAGGTTGAAATTTGAAGCAAGTGATGATTCTCAAAAGTTAACACCGTATGTTGAGAAAAAGTTACATGAACGGTTTGGACATGCATCCAAGTATGTGATTATTGAATTAAACAGACTGAGTGGTGAGTATGAGGTGAGAAATGAGAAGGGTAGAAGATTTGTAGTGAGTCTTCAAAAAATAATGTGAGATGGCAAAATGTTTGATATGAATATGCAGTCACGCAACTGCGACTGCACATAAGTTTGATAAAGGTCACAAGATAGCATAAATATATTCAACATACTACCTACGGGAGACATGGCGTTTGGCTTACAAAGAAACTGTGTATATGGTTCCTGATTCCAGTTATTGGACATTCCTTCTTAATATTCCGAAGTTACGGTGAGGCTCAAAGAAAAACCCCATCTTCATTGAGACAAATAGGTTCGAAGACAAATAGGTTCAAATGCCAGCATCAGTGTTTAGAACTTGACAACCCAGACAATGCCAACATATAAAAAAAAGAAAGGTTTGTTAGTTTATAATATTGTACAATTTGTATTATTTGGACTATTTTGTATGGTTTACGTCCTTTCATCCTTATAATTCGACAAATTCTTCAAGTTCGTATCTATTTTTCCTGAATGAAGCAAAAGAACTATTGTGATCTTTGCGACCTTACGACATATGCGACACATACAACCTTTGCGACCCATGCGACCTTTGGACCCTTGTGACCCTTGCGAATGTGACCATGTGACATATGTGAACCTTGCCAATGCGACCCATGTGACCCATTATTTCGATGTCAGACTCCTGTCTTCTCAAAAAATATGTTTGTATTCGAATGTCGGCTATGCCTTTTTTCAAATATTTGTGTCTACTACATACTCCTATCATCCATATATATGTATCTTTTAGAAGGTTCATCAAGGTCTTTAACTCTTACCATCTCAAACCCCAAATTCTCTGAAAAATCTTTGTGACCTTTGTGGTTTCATCTTGAAGGTGACATGGTGGATGCAGGGCGTCGTGTTATCTCTATGTCATTGAAGGTCAAAGTAATCACTGAACTCGGTCTTTACGCATTCACACACAAGTCTCTACAATGTGGAAGGAGGCGATCATGTTGTTTCTTTGTTACACAAGGTCTGGAAAATTGGCGCACTCGGTGTTTACGCGGTCGCCCATAGTCTTTAAAATGTCAACGGTGGCCATTGTGTTGTGTCTGCGCTACTCAAGGTCAAGGTAATTGGTGGTAGTCACACACGAATCTCTACAACGTTGAAGGAGGCCATCGTACTTTTGTGACCTTTTTTTTTTCTTTTGGGACCTTTGTGACCTTTTGTGTCTTTTTTCCCTTTTGTAACCTTTATGACCTTTGTAACATTAGTTTTTTATTATTATTGTTATTATTATTTTTAGTTTAGGTTGTACACATTGCAATAAACCGAGTTCAATCATTATAAATCCATAACTTCGTCAATTTCACATGTATTTAATCTTATTATGTGCAAAAGGAGTATTGTGACCTTTGTGACCTTTCGATCAACAAGTAAGAAAATTTCTCGTTGAGTTACGCAGTTACTTCAAAACGAATAAACCTCAGTTCCAAGAAATCATATCCTCTACCAAGACATTAACCGAAGAAGCAGAAAGCATTTTGAAAGAAGGTATTCAAGAGCAACTGGAATGTTTTCTACTTCAGGAACAATTATAAATAAATAAAATCAATCATTCTTTATTTTAATTCTTTATTCAATTTTATTCTTTAATGAAATCTTTAATTAAATTTAATAAATAGAAATATAGAAGTTAAGTATATAATATAAGTATATAACTAATATAGAACTAATATCTATTTAATATTCAATCTTAAATCATTCAGAATTTATTTCTTATTCTATTTGTTTCTTATTCTAAAAAAAAAATATAGAAACAAATAAATATATATAAATGGAAATAATATATAAATAGAAATATAGATCTAAATATATTGATATTGTGTCCATTAGGATTTGAATCTATACCAAAGGTTTAGAAGACCTCTGTCTTATCCATTAGACAATGGACGCTTTTCGCATTTTTTTGACTTTCCAATTATTCGAAAAATAAAGAATGTGCGAAATCTTTTCCGCAATTGTGTCTGAATTCACTTCAATATATCACGAGAACCCATTTGACTCATGTGACCCATATGACCCACGTGCTTTGCTCAAATTCATCCAACAGGTTCCTAAAACACTACTATCACTTTTAAAACACATTTATTTATTATACACTTCTTGTGACACATGGGTAAAAATCCGTTTTAACTATTGTTTGAGGATGTAAAGTATCTAAATTAACACGATTTACGTCCCTAAATGTATCGAAAGAACAATTTAAACATCCAACGTAATTTTTGAACGTTGTGACCTATCGACCCAATATCACGGAAATATATCCAACTCATGCGATCCAATATGACCCACGTGCGACCCTAAATTTGCATAAATTAGTATGATGCATAATTAAACATTGAAAATGTCTTATTTTGCATGGTTTTACGCCCTTTCACCTTATAAATCAATAAATTCGTCGAGTTCGTATCTATTTTTCCTAATTATGTGAAAAAGGACTATTGTGATTGATGCGTTCAAGTTAAAAACCTAAACCAACTCCGCAAGTGCACGGTACGTGTGTAGTATAATATAGATATCGATCCCACAGGGACTACGCAACACAAATCAAATCTAAGTAGTCTAGAAAGATTAAGCAAATGATAGTTGAATTGATATGAGAATTTAAGCTAATATAAACGAGAGTTATAGCAATTAGACGCACGCTCTAGGGAACCGGTTTCACCACTAGGTAATCCAAGAGTCAAACTTCAACTACTAATAATCATGAATACTCTGCAACACTTTAAAGGCGAACAATCCTGATATGTGTAAAACCCTCTTTCAAGGCGAAGAAGACGTGCATAAACAAGCAAACCCCCTACTTTCGTGGCTGATCTACCAATTTATACCTTAAGCTCTATGATTCATTTGTTTTAACCCTCAATAGGAATTTCCCTACTTTCGTGATCCAAGTCCAATTGTTCAAAACCTGTTTATCTGGAATTGAGATTCACCTCTCAGTCCATCTCTCAAAAATCTAACGCATACATCTACTTGATCAAGGTAAACATACCGTATGAAAAACACATATAAAAAATTAAAATAGCAAATAGAGAATTGCACTTCTTGTTAATAATATTTTCGTGGATTCAAGGATCCCTCAGGACTAATCTCATCTCCTAGAACAATGCAACTACTCACACATGAAGTCTATAACAAACATCATGTAAGAGATAGAAAACATAACATGAGAGGAAACAAAGAAATGAGAGCGAATAACCTGGGAGTCGGGATTCAGGACCCGTCTTTGAGTTCCTCTACATTGATCCAATCATTGTAGCTCTTGTTAATAGATAAGAACTATTGAATTCGAAAATCTCAAATGTATTTCACTCCAAATTTGTGTTTTTTTACAAATGAGGTATTGAGGTCCTTGTATAGGAAAGTCTCCACACTTTGAAATAAATAAAATACATTATTAAATGACTTAATGTTTCACTATCCATACTTTGTGCCCATTCTATGGTGTCCATGCTTGGTGCCCATACTTTGATGCCCATACTTGGTTCCCATGCTAGGTGGCCATACTTTGATGTCCATTCTTGGTTCCAATGCTTGGTGCTCATACTTTGGTGCTCCACTACCCATACTTTGTGCCCATACTTTGATGCCCATGTTTGGTGCCCATACTTTGATGTCTATACTCGGTTGCCATGCTTGGTGCTCATACTTTGATGTCCATTCTAGGTGTGGATCGTTTTGGACATTATGGAGATATTTATCAAAGTGGTCTTATGTTGATCAATGGAGAAATTGTGGAAGAAATTGAGGAAAATGGTCTTGTTTGTCATTCCCTTCTTTGTCGTTTCTCATCCCGTGTTACCCCAATTATCACTTATTAAATCATACAAACAAACAACAAAATAAACAAGTAAAAATAATAAATAATCACACGTACACGTCACAACGGTCTTCAAAATCAGTTGTAATATGGCCCATAAATTGTGTACGAAACGTAGTGATCAATGACCTTTATGAAGTTTTGACTCATGGAACCCAAGCATGTCTATCTAGAAATGTCATTTTCAAAATTTTTAAATTGCACATTTTTAATTAGAAATCAATATAGACAATAATATTAATAGTATCGAAATTTGATGAAACTTTAAATGTATTGTTTAGCAATTTGCTCAAATTCATCCAACGAGTTATTAAAACACTACTATCACTTTTGAAACACATTTATTCGTACTACACTTCCTGTGACACATGGAGAAAATTATGTTTAAACATTGTTTGACGTTGCAAAGTATCTAAGTTAACATGATTTATGTTCCTAAATGTATCCAAAGCACAATTTAAACGTACAATGTAATTTGTGACCTTTCAACCCAATATCACGGGAATACATCCAACTCATGTGACCCAATATGACCCATGTGTGACCCTCAATTGGTATAAATTAGTATGATGCATATTTAAATGTTGAAAATGTCTTATTTTCCATTGTTGATGCCTTTTCGTCTTTATAAATCCATAAATTCGTCGAGTTCGCATCTATTTTTCCTAATTATTCTAAAAACGACTATTATGACCTTTGTGACCATTCAACTCATGCGACCCATGTGTCTTTTTAGAAATGTCATTTTCAAAGATTTTGAATTGTACATGTTTAATTAGGAATCAATATACACATTACTATTAACAATGTCAAAATTTAAAATGTACTGTTATAAAATTTGCTCAAAATCATCCAACGAGTTCTTAAAATCCTACTATCACTTTTGAAACAAATTTATTCGTTCTACACTTCTTGTGTCACATGAGAAAAAAATCTGTTTTAACTTTGTTTTGTTTGAAGATGTAAAGTATTCGAATTAACATGATTATGTTTCCAAATGTAACTAATGCACAATTTAAATGTCCAACATAATTTGTGACCTTTTATGACCTTTCGATCCAATATCACGAGAATCCATCTAAATCATGCGACCCAAAATGACCCACATGCGATCCTCAGTTGTCATAAATTAGTATGATACATATTTAAACGATAAAAAGGTCTTATTTCGTATGATTCACGTCCTTTCATCCTTATAAATCCATAAATTCGTCGAGTACGCATCTATTTTTCTTAATTATGTGAAAAAGGACTAATGTGACCTTTATGACCTTTTTACCCATGCGACCCATGTGTGCCTCTTTAGAAATGTCATTTTAAGTTTTTTTTATTTGTACGTGTTTAATTAGGATTCAATATAGATAATAATATTAATAATGTCAAAATTTTAAATGTATTGTTTTGAAATTTTCTCAAATTCATCTAACGAGTTCTTAAAACACTACTATCACTTTTGAAACACATTTATTCGTACTACACTTCTTGTGACACATGGGGAAAAATTCGTTTTAACTATTGTTCGACATTGCAAAGTATCTAAAGTAACACTATTTACGTTCCTAAATGTATCGAAACCATAATTTAATCGTCCAATGTAATTAGTGACCTTTGTGACCTTTCAACCCAATATCATGGGAATCCATCCAACTCATTCGACCTAATATGACCCACGTGTGACTCTCGTTTGGCATAAATTAGTATGATACATATGTCACCTTTGAAATGTCTTATTTTTCATGGTTTACGTCCTTTCATCCTTATAAATCCATACATTCGTCGAGTTCGTATATATTTTTCCTAATTATGTGAAAAAGGAATACTATGACCTTTTGACCCATGCGACCTATGTGTGATTCTTTAGAAACATCATTTTCAACATTTTTAAACTGTAGACGTTTAATTAGGAATCAATATAGACAGTAATATTAATAATGACGAAATTTGACAAAATTTTAAATGTATTGTTTTCAAATTTGCTCAAATTCATCCAACGAGTTATTAAAACGATACTATCACTTTTGAAACACGTTTATTCGTACTACACTTCTTGTGATACATGGAGATAAATATGTTTTAACTATTTTCTGACATTGTAAAGTATCTGAATGAACATGGTTTGTGTTCCTAAATGTATCGGAAGCACAATTTAAATTTCCAACGTAATTTGTGAAATTTGTGACCTTTGCGACCTTTCTTCTATTTTCAAGGAACATGTGTGACCCGCCATTGTCGCCGAACGCTTCCCCAAAATTTCAAAAAACATAAAAATGTGTATTCAACTTTGGCTACAGATTTATAGTACAACACTTTGTACCGCTCCGTTGTTTCGATGTCAAACTACTTTCTTTTCGAATTCTAGTCTTTCCATTTTTTAATTACAACACACTATCTCGCTCTAACTCTCATCATCTCTCATCTTCGCCTCTGTCTTTTAAAAATCTTTGAAATATTTTTATAAAAAATATCTCAAACCCCTTATTTCCTACATTTTGTCTAAGTGATTCTTTCCTAGCTATCTCTAGCCTTACCTTGTAATGTCTCCATTTGTCTCTCTATCTGTCTGTTACTTGTATAAAATGTAGATATACAATTTTTTTTCTTTTGCTTTTTGTTGCAGGACATTCCGACGAGCATATCGAAATGAAAATGAGGAAAAATGATATGAAAACTCTTAAATCGGATGTGTCTAACCAAGTTTGGAAAGTCAAGTTGGAATTCCCTAGATTCACCGAAGGATGGAAAGATTCACCAAGGACCATGATTTTTCGACTTGGTGATTTTGTAGTTTTGGGTCACGAAGGTGGCATGGTTTTTCACGTCACTTGTTTCAGAGACGATTTGTGTAATTTTCAATATTTATCATCAAACACAGAAGTAGGGTCATCTTCTTCTGATCAGACCTATTTTACGACAATCGCCACATATTCTAAACTGGCCATAGATGCAGTGGTAAGTGATCTCAAATCAATTCATCACATAGCACTTTGGTTTTTTATTCAATTTTTATTCTTTTTTACTGTTTTAACTTGGTTGATGATATAAAACCTTCTGATAGGGTTTGCGAGGTCGAACAGTCTTATAGGTAGAAGATGTAAGATAACGCTGATGAATGATCAAAGAAGGGTGTGATCGTTAGATTTGATACCTTTAAGTCATGGTGGCGCTTGTATCAGGGGAGGTTAGAGAATTTTTTTCATAAAAACGGGTAAAATGAGGGATATTCCCTCACATTCAAACTAGTATCTAGTGAAACAACACATGTGCTTCGGTTTCTCCCCCAATAGGGTCTACCGAAAACAATATTTGAGTTCAAGTAGTTATTGTTTGTTATGAAACATGTGTTTCAGTATTCATTCCCTTGAACTTGTTGTTGTTATTATTATTGTGGTTATTATTGTGATCAACCATTGTGACCGACCTGTGTGGCCTATGTGATCGACCTTTGTGGCCAACCTTTGTGACCCATGTGATAGACCTTTGTGACCCTTGTGACATTTGTGACCTTTGTGATCCTTGCGATCATTGTGACCTTTGTGACCCTTCAATCCTTATGACCTTTGTGACCCTAGTGACCGACCTTTGTAACCAAACTTTTTTACCGACCTTTGTGACATTTCTTACCAATCTTTGTGACCCTTGTGAACCTTATGAAACTTGTGAACTTTGTGATCGATCTTTGTGACCCTTGTGATCGACCTTTGTGAGCGACCTTTGTGACCAACCGTTGTGACCTTTGTTACCAACCCTTGTGACCGACCTTTGTGACCTTTATGACCCTTGTGACATTTGTGACCTTGTGATCGTTCTGATCATGGTGACCTTTGTGACCCTTGTCGCCATTGTAACCTTTATGACCGCACTTTGTGCCATTGTTATTATTATTATTATTATTATTATTTTGGGTTGCACACACGTTGTACACTTAAAAAAAATATGAATCAAGTTCAAACTTAAATGAATATAAATCAAATAAAAATATATATGAGTCAATTTCAGGGATGAGATGATAGGAAATGTTGGTCTTAGGGTACATCAACACTTACTCCATTCGAAAATACATCTGCAACAATCTTCTCACAATGGAAGCAATGAATGAAAGAGTTTGGAATATCAAGCCTTGCACCAATCCCTTGGGCTTCCACACAAAATTCTGACTCCCTTCAGCATCTGCAGGTTCTTGAAACCACCTTTTGTGTGGGTTCTTTTGTAGCAACAGCTTTATCTACACCTCTCCCTTGCTTTCTCCTTTGCCCTCGCCCTCTCGTTCTCCCATTTCCTCTCACTACCCTTGTTGTTGGTTCACCTAGTGGGTTTTATAATCTAAGTGTGTTTTGTCTTTTCGCCGGTGGCTCAGTTGATGGAGGTTCAACATATATCTCATGTCTTGCCTTTGATGGTTTTAATTTTCGTTTAATTATAAATAGAACATCAGAATCATCTTGTGAAGCTCCAATATGTGCATAAAAATACTTCATTCTTTAGACTCATCCTTTATGACATTGATGACCTTTTTGACCTTTGTGACCATGTGACCCATGCGACCTTTGTGACCATTGTGACCCTCAGGATCCGTGTGACCCTTGCGACATATGTAATCCTTGCGACCCATGGGACCATTATGACCCATGTGACGCATTTGACCTTTGTGACCTTTTTGACACTTGTGAACACATTGAAACTTGTGACCACAAATAGATCTAGGTTACAATACCATCTACAAATAGCCATTGCATCGTGGTAATTTTAAACCATATATCTAGGTCCTCCCGTAAATGAAGGTGGCAGTATAATCCTCTTACCTATAACTTTATCGCATTTATCGCTCTTTCCAACTGCATCGAAAACATTGTTGTGCAATATCTTAATTTCTTTGCTTATTTCTAGCCCAACGGATCCGTTCTTGCTCAATGGAAGTGTATGCATCTATAACATACTCTTGGAATATATGACCACCTCTTATGATTGTTTTGCCTTCAGATAGTCGTGTCTGGAGTTTGTAAGCATAAAACTCTCGCATTGTAAACTCGTCTCATTTTTTTCGAGAGTCACAAAATGGTATCTCCTCGTGAAACCCGCTCTGACCATAAGGAAAGAACAACGGATACGGCAAGCTCATAAACAACGGATGAAGATCACTAATTCTATAAAGCTCGCCTGATGGATTCAACGACCTGGCCATCCTTCGTTTGCGGTCGATGTTTCGGAAAATTTTACCTGTTGACGGCTGAATGTTTCAATCTGGTTCGATTCATGATCGCATCTGTAAACATTTTCCCATGGGGAAGAAGGATTTTAAAATGACATCTCTTTCACCGATTGTTGTTGATAGATCTCCGACAATCAAGCCTGCAACTTCATTTCCTGTAGGTAGCTCATATTGTTTTCCTTTCTTATGTGGCTCGACCAATCGTAATGTAAAATCAGCAAAATCACCTCTTTCATATCGATCACGTGCCTTTCAGAAAATCTTTGCTAGATGGTTATGATTATCAACTATTTGTATCAGATCAACAATGATGTGTTCGTCAAGATTTCCAGCGGATGCAAAACGGCTTAGCGTACTTATACGGTTATGAACCTCATTAGCTGTATTATATATTGTGCAAACTTTGGCGTCTCTCCTTGAATTGGTAGAAGCGATCCTATTTGATAATGATTTTGCCCATGGATTCTAAAGCTGAAAGGCCCACTTCCCAATGTAACAGAATTATCTATCTTAGAACCCATGGATGTGAATGCTAGGATTGAATTGTAAGCTCTAATGTTGATTCAAAACTCATGAATTGCTCCAATCCGTATAAGAATTCTTGTGTAATCTCTTCGGTTATAGGATCTTTTCTTATATACATCTACTCTCTCGATCTATATATATCTCTATTTAAAGAAGACGATATTTTGTTAAACATATGTTTGTTAGATGGTTTGATGCAATCTTTGGGTTTGATCTAAATAGTGCGATTTTCAACGGACATCCGTCGGAAACTCCAACGGATGGCCGTTGCAAGTTCACGTGAATTTATTTCCACCGGTAAACCTCGAAATTAACAATTTCAACGGACATCTGTTGCAATTTGTAACGGGCATCTGTTAAAATTAGCAATAGATGCTTGTTGAAATATTTTTCCCGGTGTTCTAACAGGCTTCCAATGGATGGCGCCAATGGAAGATATTCGTTAAGATTCCGTTAAAAATTACGACGGATTGCAACGGACGGGGCAACGGACGGTATCCGTAAAACGTCTGTTGACATATGTAACGGATTACAACAGATGTATACCCGTTGAAAGTTCTCGTAAATCCATTACAATCCGTTGCCATTTCTAATCAACGGACGGATCCGTTGCCCCGTCTGTTGGAAATTACATGTTTTTTATAGTGTTTCAAGCTACTCACGGTGAATCTGATATGGTGTGGGAGAAATCTAATTTTTGTGCTAGAGGAGAGAGAGAGAGAAATCGAGGTGCTTTGAATGAGAAAGAAAACTGTCAATTAAAAGATAAAAGCAATATGAGGTTATCAATATTATAAGGGTATAGTTGAAGTTGATTTTTTTTTTTTACGGAAGGTGGGATTGAAGTCCTAATAGCAGTTCAAATATATTTTTGAAGTTACCCCTAGTCAATAAGTACCATCAAGACTATTCGTTTATTTTCATCCCTTAAATAAATATATATATATATACATATTTAACTTTTTAATAAATAAATTTCATATATTTATATCGATAAATATGAAAATTTGTAATTTTTTTCTTTTTTTCCATTGTTAAGTTATTCTTTTTTAAATTCCATGAATTACTTTACCTATATCATATATTTAAATAAAATAATTAAAATTTAAATATTTGTTGATATAGCAATGATATATTTGAGAAATCTTATCGGAATTATAAAAAAATGATTGTGAAAAAACTATCATAGTTGTGACGAGTGTATATTTCAAATTGATGATACTAAATAATTTAAACAATTACATATAATATATAATTATAGTTCATATAAATATTAATGTCAATATTATTTTGTTTTGGTTTAAGATGATTTATGTGCTTTGATCATTCATACTTAATCACATAAAGATTTATACAGATGAAAACTTAATATAATTAAAAAAAATTGCATCAAATGTATACTTTTAACATTACACATAATTAATGGTTAATAAAATATTTTTTTGTTACAATTTCATTACAAACTCATTTCAAAATGACTCTATGAGCTAGTGAGATCATATGACTTGATTAGACTTTGTGACCCACTGACCCACTGCGACCACATATTTCAATATGACTCTGTGACCCAGTGTGACCGTCAAATCGATGAGATTTTGTGACCTACTACGACCATGTGTTTCAATATGACTCTGTGACCTAGTGCGACCGTGCGACTCGATGAGACTTTGTGACCCACTGGGACCATGTTTTTCAATATGACTCTGTGACCCAGTGCGATCGTGCGACTCGATGAGACTTTGTGACCCACTACGACCATATGTTTTAATATGACTCCGTGACCCAGTGCGACCATGCGACTCGATGAGACTTTGTGACCCACTGCGACCATGTGTTTTAATATGACTATATGATCCACTATGACCGTGCGACTCGATGAGACTCTATCACTCACTGCGATCATTCGACGCACTACATTTCACTCGGTTAGTCGTTTTGGCTACATCAATATAATACTCTTTTTAACCTATACATTCAACCTATATCTCCAAAGATTGTAAATTCAACCTATTCCCACCCTCCAACAGATTGTACATGCAACATAGTTTTAAATTTTGGTTATTATAAACGTATCATTTTTAATAGTAATGTATTTTAAAATTTTGATTATTATAAACATAACATATTTCCTTTAATATTAATATATTTTTAAATTTTTGTTATTATAAACATAACATATTTTCTTTAATAGTAACATATTTTAAAATTTTTGTTATTATAAACGTAATATATTTTCTTTTATAGTAACGTATTTTTAAATTTTGGTTATTATAAACGTAACATTGTTTAGAGAGAAATAGGCTAGAAATCAATATAGTTCGGAGGAAAATAGATTATTTTAAAAATATTTCATAGAAACACTAACAAATATTTAACGGAGAGAGAAATAAGATGAATATTTAAATTTTTTTTGGAAAATAAGACTAGTAACAATAGTTCATTGGGGGATCGGATGAGAGAAAAAGTTCAGGGGGAATACGATTAAAGTGTGATAGTTTAGGGAATAAGCTTTTAGTATCTTTTATATAGTAAAAATATATTTAAATACAAATTAGAAAATTATATAATGTTATTTTATAAAAAAATTAATAATGTAAGACTTATTTAGTTTTTAAATTCACATGAAATATAATTATATTCTTATAACTATAATTTAATAAATAAAATCTAGTAATATAAATGACAAAAAAAACATTGTGTATAGATTTAAAAAAGGGGTCCAGATGAACAATTGGTGGAACCTGGAAAAAGAATTTAGCTCCGAAGCAATATCATTAATTAGGTATGCACTTCATATAGCTTATGGATTTATTTCTCTAGTGTTATTCTTATTATTAATATGATTTTGGCGTAGCTTTTGAAAGCAATTTAGCTGAAGAAAGTTAGAGAAATAATCAGTTAAAGACTTGTTCAACGATTTTTATAATATAAAGAATTTTTTCAAATAATAATAGGTTTTAAAAAAGTAGCTGAAAATCATCTTTAACATTATCTTGTTGGATTTTACCCTTAATATATATTATGATAATATAAATATTAATATGATAACATTTTTTAATATCATTAATTTTTTATCCCGCAAAACATATATATGAAAATAGTAAATTTGAAATTCAAATATTTCTTTTTAAAATAATTATATATTTATATATATTAAAATTTTAGATCTTCTTCGCAACGATTTCGTTCCATTTTATCACTCGTGTCAAATAATTTATACAAAAAGATGAATAATTTTAAATTAAAGTATTTGGTGATATGTTAAAAATTATATCTTTATATATTAATTGTGTGACCAAGTTTGTATCATATACATTTATTTCAAATTTCCAACAACATAACCAAAAGCTAACGCTTGACAGGAAAAGAAAAACATAAAATCCAAAAATCCTCCTCTAATTTCCTTGAGACAAAATTTTTCCTAATTTATATATATAATTAAAAATATAAGAGGTGAAGATATAGTTATGAGATTACTTATATTTTTTGATGTAATTATTATATTTTACCATTAATACGAACTTTTTTATCCAGATTTTGTTTACTATAAGAATTCGGACATCCTAAAAAACGAAAATGTCAGTGGTGAATATATGTCCTCCGGTGTTAGGAGAGCCCGAAGCATCGACGCTTCTTGAAACTTGGCTTCTTTCCTCTTTCACCATATAAACAGATCTGCACTCTTCACTGCAGAATCCCTTATCTCCTCTGCACATTTTTTTGTCACAAGAATAAAAAGATTCATTAATATGCTTAATTTTCATGAACAAAACAAAAAAATATTGCATGTTTTTCTCTAAGATAATTCTACTAGACAAAATAGAGAAAAAAAACATAGAGCTTACTTGTAAATATAAATGTCTTTGCCGTGAAGTTTCTTCTTACACAAACAACATGAACTGAGAAAATCCCCGAAAGCCTCCGACTTCTTCGCCGGTGATTCCTCCGCCGGCTTTCGCCATCTTGGAACAAACCCATTTCCGTCTCCGTCGCACAATTCAAATCCCTCCTTGTAATACGACCTGGTGATATAACATTTGGTCGGGCCATCGCGAAAAGTAACATAAGTGCATTCCTCCGACAAGTCAATCTCTGAAACTCCAAGTTTCCCGGTAAACCGAACTGGTTCGAAACTTTTCGAATCCGATCCGGAACAATATACCGGGTTTTTCGCCAAAATCTCATGACGGTTTATTCCGTTAGAAGACTTATCAAGTGCAAAGACTACCCCTAAGCCGATCCGGTCCGACTGATATCTCTTGGAACATCCCGGCGATGAAAATCTCATGTCAAAAGGACTTCTGGGAGAGTTTTCCGGCGAAACCGGCGACCGTTTTCCCGGAACTAATAGCTCCGACAATTTCCAAATCATAAGATGAGGTTTCTTGCTTAGCATAGTGGAAATTACAAGAGAACAATAAAATTAAATTAAATAGGAAAAATGGAGAGAAAATGTTTCTTAATGAAGAGGAAAAATAAAAATGAAAGGGGACGTGAGCTTATAAGAATCTGACGAAGAAGATGATGGAGAGAAGGTAGTCTTAGCCCACTGGTTTCCCGTTTGGAATTTTGTGTGCTATGATTAATGATTGATGTAATCAACGGCCTACTATTGAATTGACATGTGTTATTTTTATTATTATTATTATTATTATTATTATTATTATTATTATTATTATTATTATTATTATTATTATTATTATTATTATTATTATTATTATTATTATTATTATTATTATTATTATTATTATTATTATTATTATTATTATTATTATTATTATTATAGTGACATGATGTACAATTATTGAAGTGAGCTGGCCATATAATTTTTTATTTAATCAATTATATTATATGCGTTCTTTGGTTGAGTGGAAGGTGGGTCCAGATAGTTTTGATCTAATGCCCGTTACATTGATTTGGACATTTTTGTTTTGTGAAATGTTAATTAGATTCGGACATTCTTTTTACTTTCTTCAGAATTTGGACATCTTTATTTATGCTCGAATTTCAGTAAGTAACAATTTTATTCTATTAAACAATATTAAATTCGAATGACAATGATTAAATATACATGGAACTTTGCCTAAATGTGGGTTTTAAAATAAAATATTATGTTCATCATTTAGATTTGAAATGACTTTATTAACATTTAGAAATACTTCAATGTTCAACTTAAACTGAGACTCGATTCAAATAATTAAATCAAAATTAACACCAATCGTAATTTCAATTTTCAATTCCTTTTTGCTAGCAAAACTATTTTCAGTCTTTTTATCATCTACTAGAAAATTTAAATTTTTCATAACAATATGTTAGAGCATTATTTTGATAAAAAAAAATAAGAAAAGAAGTCTTTTTCATTTCGGTTGAATCTTGAAAGCAAACGAAATGGCATAGTAAGAATTAAGAAACAATGATAATTCACTCATAAACTAGATTTAGAGATATTTGAGAGAAAACGATTTGATCTTATGGAAGGATAAAGTGGAAATTGGACATGAAATCATGGGATTAATAGAGGCACTTAATGACAATCTTGAGACTTGGAACCAAGAAACATATTTTTAAGATACAAGAAATGAGCAAAAAACTCTGGTTCCAAAGAGAGTTACGTCGACTACTCCTGATGGTGATGAATCAACATGAGTGGCGTCAATATTTATTGTTGAATCCGAGGAAAAATCCAAAGACAAAGAAGTTAAAGTTTAGAAAATTGTAGTTAGAAAGGAATAGAGTATAAGGGTGAGAAATCTTTACCAAAGAAAACGTACATGCTGCGATGATTATCAGAATTTAAAATGGATTAGAACAGGCCTATGATCACTTAAGGAAAATGCTTAGATATTCTCGAGCCACAATGACTGCAGAGGAGGTTAAAGCTGCAAAAACTGCAACAAGGTCAAAAGAATTATAATTGGTCGCTTAGAAGAATAATAAAAAATAAAATGGTGAAGGTCTTGTTATGGGGGAACACAAAAAAAAAAATTCTCATGCTGGAAGAAAGAAAGGAAAATATAAGTCCAGGTCTAAATGAAAGGGGGAGTGTTGGCATTGTGGCAAGAAGGAACACTTCAAGAAAGATTGTCATTCTAATAAGAAAAACACAAGAATAATGCTACAAATGAAAGTGGAGAAGCCACAATATCTAAATATGGATCTTTTGAATTAGAAGTCTTAACCATATAAATCTTTCAGGTTAGCAATGGAGAATTAAAAGATGGATTATGAAAGACAGTTGTTGGAGAAACCTATCAAGTGGTTAATCTGAAAGATGAAGCTGGTTTTGTGGCACTCAAGAATGAGACACATGAGTATAAAGGCCATGGAGGTATTGTTAGAACCAAAGAAAATTGTTTTCCTCTCTTTATGTGAGCATCGTGTTCTTGGGAAAGCACACATGTTGTTATTTAAAGTAGGAAAACATTCAAAGGGATTATGGATTACAACCACACTGACTTGTGAGGAGCATCCTGTGAGGAGCATCTTCTGTACATGGTTCCTTATCAAAATGAAAAATACTTAATGACATTTGTAGATGATCACTCTAGAAAAATATGGATATACTTTCCAAACTACAAAGATAGGGTTTTTGAAAAGTTTACTATGTAGAAGAATCTAGTGAAGAATCAAGCATGAATGAAGGTCAAGATGTTAAGAACATACAATCGTCATGAATTCTACAATCAAAGGTTTGAAGATTTCTGAAAAGCTAATAGTATTATGATATACATATTTGATATGAATCTAGACCAAATTTCTATTGTTATGGATGAAAATGGACTACAACCCGACAAAAAAATTCTAGACTCAACGAACAAGGCCACAATACTTGAAATTTAGTGTTGATAAGTCGGTGAACGCTCAAAATCTTTAAAAGAGTTCGGTAACTAAATCTTAAAAATTAGCAAGAAAAATAAATCTCTTTTGATGAAAACTTCGGTAAATAATCATATAACAGGTCACTTATTTTGAACGACCAAACAATAATAAAAATTTGAATAAAATAAATTAACTTAACAAAACTCGATAGAATCGCTCGGTCGAGTAGCATAAATACTCGATCGAGTGATGCATAAGTCTTAACCATAAAATCTACAAAACTAAAGTATATTGGTCTAGAGAATTCGCTCGGGTCGAGAGATTCTAGTCGAGCAATTTTGGACGAGTGATTCTCTCTTTCTTCTCTCTTTCTAGGAACCTCCTGTAGTCTTACATCAGTGCTCATTAATGTCCTTGTGGGTCTCTAGTCCATATTTTCACGTCAATGTGAGCGAACACATCCCGATATTGAAAATAGAATGTATATTTTACTCACCTAGTAACTTGTTTTTGTAGGTACTATGGTTGATGTGTTTGTGAATTCTAAAAGGTTCATCTGTTTGCATCAGAAGTTACGATTTATGTCTTTGAATGAGCCTTTCTGTTCACACATGCACATACACCACCTCTCCCGGTTGGACGATTGTCCACACCACATCTAGTCCCTTGTCTTTTTTTCGATGGTTTGTTTTTTCTTAGACCATCTATAAACCCTACAATAAATTAGGAGCAAAATTAGATACAAGATGAATTGATTTGGTAAGAAAATCTCGTTGTGCGTAAACCATATTATAGGTTGAGGTAAAAATGTTATCCTCACATGTGGTTTCACATATATTTGTCTAGGTTACTGTCAATACCTCAGTATTTTTGTGGTTATCTACCTCATTATCACTTACATTTACACCTCTTATCGCTCAATAATTTTTCCGTTGTATCCTTTGTGTCGTGAGTTCCCTGAATTTTCGCATTTCAAGTGATGCATCTTTTTCTGCCTCATATCCCTCACAAATCTCATCCGAATTGTCAGAGATATGGTCAACCCCTTGTACCATGATGTCGTCTGGTTCTATCTCATGTTCGGCATCCCCCGTACCAACATTATCCATTGGTTAAGACAGTATTTGGTGTACTAACCTTGACCCTAACATTTGATCAACATCTTATACTCTCGTTGAGATATGTCTTTGTAGGAGTCTTTATGCTTTGAATTCTATGCACCAATCGTCGTTGACATCGATTCACCTTTCCATGGTAATGAGATAGTACAACATTGATGTCTCATCACTTCACCGGATTTCATCCTTCGTCATTATTGACTTCTCTCCATACCATTGATATGTACAAGTGAGATTATCCCACCATGACAATGTCTACTCCATAAACCTTGCCAAAGCTAGTTTTACTTTTTGTAAATTCAAAATTCGGATGGTAATTGAAAATTGTCTCAGTTTTTCTCTCCCATTTTTAATATGCTTCTACATGGCTTTGTCCTGAAAAAATTAGGATTTCAAGCTTGACATTATAATCTTCTCGATTCTTAACTCGATGGACATGTCGTGGTGCCCAAAGTTTCACGTATTCTTTTCTATCCATATTAATGTGTTCCACCTAATCAAGTCATCGGTGGATGATAATGAACTCGTCTCTCAAAGCCTTACGGAATTCCTCCACCTATTTTTAGTTCTTCATGATGTTTTATTGAACTAGATTTCGAAAAGCGTCGCTATAAAATAGAATGACATTAAAAGGAGAAAAGATGAAAGTAAAGAAGATGAACAAATCTCATGATCTTTCAGAAAGGTGTTTCGCTTGATTTTGCAATTGATTCAAAGTTATTTCTCGACGAATTTAAACTAAATCTTGATGCTACAAGTGCACAACGTCGTCACTACGTCTCAGATTACTAATCTAATACACTTCTATTTCCTATCTAAGATTTTTTTTTCATTTTTTATTCCATTTTTTCTTTTTGTTTCTTTTCTTCCTTTTTTCTTCCTTTTATTCTCTCTTTTTTTTCTTCCTTTTTCCTTTTTTTCTTTTCGTTTTTCTTCCTTTTTCTTTTCTTCATCTTCTTTTTTCATAAAACGACAAAAAATAACTTAAAAATAACTAAAGCAAACAATAGAAAACAAATAACTAACATAAAGCAATACAAAGATAGTATAATGTATGAACGAGTTCTAGTACCAGTTGAAATGAATCTAGACCAACGTTTTATAGAGTTATGGATGAAACTAGACTAAAACTCCCAAGCAACTCTATAGTATAACCTTGAAATTGTCTCTTCAAAGGAAAGCACACCCCAAATCCAAACTACAACCAAATAAAATACATCAGACTCAGCGAGCGACACCACAACACTTGTGATCTAGTGTTGATAAGTCAATGAACATTCAAAATTTCTCCAAGAGTTTGGTAGCAAGAAAAAGACAATCTCAATTGATGAAAACTTCATTAAAAAAGTCATATAAAAGGTTCTCTATTTATAAAGATCAAAAAACAACGAAAAACTAAATAAAATAAACTAAATTCACAAAACATAGTAAATAGCTCGATCGAGCGCTGAAAGTATCGACCTTAAAATAAAAAAAATAAAGTACGTTGGTATAGTGAATTCACTCGGGACCGATTCTGGTCGACCAATTCTTGTCAAGCGCTCTGGCAGAGCGTTTTCTACTCCTCCAAGTTTTTGCACCTGCCGGCCTCTTATCCTTATAAGGACTTCTTACTGTCCATACTTTCATGTCCATGTGAGGGAAAACGTCTCGAAATTTTTTTTAACATAACCCTTGTTGTTATTTTTTGTACGATTTGTGGAGGATCCAAGATATCGTCCTCATCACATATACTCCCATAAAAAAATGGGATAGTTGAGAGAATGAATAGGACAATGATAGATGTCTCTTGAGTGAATCAGGCTTACCTTATGAACTATGGGCTAAAATCTCTTCAACAATTGTGTATATGATCAAGGTGTCGTCATTGCCACATTAAACTTTGAGGTTCGTAAATAGGTTTGGTTAGGGCATAAGCCAGATTATGCACATTTAAAGAAATTTGGGTATACATCATATTGCCATCTAGATCAAGATATATAAATTGAATCCAATAGCAAAATAAAGAGTGTTTGTAAGTTATCCTTTAGAAACAAAATGATACATGATTTCTTTCATCAAATAATGAACGCGTGGTTGGTATTTAATGAGGAAGAGATGTCCATGGATGCTACTGGAAAATAAAAAAACATGTTCTTCTGATAAAGGTGAGAAAATATTTAAGGTGGTCCAATTGTTTTTTTTTTTCAAAAAATACAAAGACAATCAGAAGAATGAGATATCGGTCAAGGTGGAGCTCAAGAAGCGAGGATTTCAGCTTAAGAGTTTGAGAGAACATAACATAAAGATTGTGAGTTAACTCAAAATGCATCAGTAATATAGAATCTCAAGGAAATAAAGAGCTAAGAGTTAGAATCAGTAAAAACATATATCAAGAATTATTTTCTGGCACAAGACACAAAGAATGTTAGCTGGTTGAAATGGAAGCGAGCAATGCATGAAGATATAATATCATTAAGGAAAAACTAATACTTGGATATTGATAGAAAGGAAGAAAAATAAGAGGATCATTGGAAGTAAATGGGTGTTCAAACAAAAATAAAAATTCCTAAAATACTCACAAAAATAAAGAATTGACTATCAGAACATATTCTCACAACTAGCAAAGCACACATCAGTAAGACTGTTTCTATCATTAGTAGTTCATTAAGATTTAGAATTGGAATAACTTCATGTAAAACAAACTTTTTACATGGAACGTTGGATGAGGAAATTTTGATGCAAAAATTCAGAGGGGTTTGAGGAAAAAATGTAAAGAACAAATGGTTTGTCTGTTACAAAATTCTATGGTTTAAGACAATCTCCAAGGCAATGAAATCAGATATTTTTTCTTTTATATTACATCACAACTTCCAAAAAAAATGATTCATGCATGTATTTTCAGGTTAGAAGATCTTACCATTGTCTACTTATTAATTTACATTCATATCGATGCAACCAGTTAATTTGTTTCTCCACGAGATAATCGAGCCGAAGATACCAAAGGAAAGTTTAATTCAAATTATCATCTATATTCTTCTTTTAGCCAAAAACATGCATGATATTCATATTAACTTTTGTATATAGACGTCATTTCGTAAATAACCATTCTCAAACATTTCATTATTATGAAAGGTAGAGCTAATTCTATTAGAAATATTAGTTTTAAATCAACGTCTAACTAGCATAGAAATAGAAACAATGTTCGAAACATAATAAATATCCTCTAAAAATAGCATCTTTTAAGTAGGTTGAAGTCTCCTTTACGCAACGCTTGTGTCATTTCTAACTTGTAGGTTGGAGACTCCTTTCCAAAACTTTCTATTGATATTCAACACGTGCAACATATTGTAGATGTGAAAACTACTATCGGTATCTTATCCCCACAAAGTTGAATAAATAGAAACAAGAGATATCATGAAAACATTTTTCACGAGAATCATATGTTTTTTCTTGCCCTTCAAATATGCAAGATACTCATTGCAGTTTCTCTTCCACTGCCAATTCTTTTTGCAAGAGAAGCATTCTTTATCGGCATTGTTGCCCTTGCCCTCCTTGGTCTTAGGTTTGGTCGCACCACCCTTGGGCACGGATGAATTCTTGGGGAAACTCTTGCTCTTCTTTTTCTTGGAAAAAGAACCAATAACCATGACAAACCCACATTCTTTGTTGCACCTCCGAGCATTTGATTCTTGTAATCTATCAGCATGTTAAGTATCTCATGTGATCTGTGGAAAGGTTTTCGTGTATTGATTTGAATATGAGTTACATCAGATATATATCAATATACAAGAGATATGAAACCCTAACGGAAACCCTAATAAACAAAAAATTACATTTATGTCCCTTTCACTTATATGCCCCCTCAAGACGGAGCACCTTCGGTGATGCCGATCTTGTGACAAAGTGTAAGAAATGGCTGACCTTGGAGTTGACGTGAGAAACTCGGAGGATGCCGCCTTGCACTTGTTGACGAACAAAGAAGTAATCCAAGGCTAGATGCTTCATGCGAGAGTGAAAGACGGGATTTGC
>CM071860.1:59900512-59929619 GCA_036759665.1 Gynandropsis gynandra | reverse complement strand
CGTACATACATATTGAAGAGCTGAGCCTCTTACGCTTCTTCACGCGTGTGGGCTGTCTTCTCATCTCGTCTGCACTCATGTTAGCATTTAAAACAGCAAGATATGTTTTATCGGAATCAACGTACTCATACCGAGAATAAGGCGGCGGGTCGGGCTCAAGCTCGAATGCTTTCTCCGCTATGAAATCAGCATGCATATCACGTGGTATCTCCTCCCATGGGACGTCTCCTAGTGCTGCAATGGCACTCATGAATTTCGTATACACCTCAGCTTCTTGAGACCTTCCATATGAAAACGAGATGAAAACGAGATGATCAGAATCAAATGGAATACCCAAGCATCGAGCGAAAGGAACGAAAACAAGAAGATAACTCAGCTCGCTCGGGCTTGGAAGAGGCCCCGCACGGGCTGCAACTCCAGCAAAGTTTGCACGACTCGGGGAGGCTTGGAACACGCCCCGGATTGGATGAAGAACACAACCCCGTGCGGGGTGGCTAAGTTACCCGTGCGGGCTGCACATTGACCAGCAAAGTTTGCCCAATTCGGGCAGATGAAGAGCCCGCTCGGGCTGGAGCAAAACATTCACCCTGTGTGGGTAGAGCATGAGCCCTCACGGGGCACCTTTCTCTCAAAAACCTATTTTGAATTCAAACTCGAAGTAGAAAGAGAGGGGGCGATCTAGGGCAAGAAGGACGCACAGGCTAGTCGGTTAATCGACTTAGAAATTAGGATTGCGCGCTTAACGCTACCATAATCACGAGTTAATCACTGCTGGAAGATAGGATTGCACGTTGTTGTGGTTAGGAGGATTAGGATTCGGAAGAACCATTCCTTATTTAAGAGCATGAATTTCCCATAATCAAGATAATTCGATAGGTTCATGATCATTTTTTAGTTGCATCCTTGCAAATCCCGGTAACCCGAAACCCATAGTGTTCTTAATTACAACCCGTCTTAGTTTAGTCGTAATCTTAGCTTAGGTTGCATTAGTCCCCTTTGTTCGACCCTTGTATTACATCGATCCGTACTCTTGCGGTAAGTGGGTATTAGGCATTTTATTGCTTGATAGTTCGCACATCAAGTTTTTGGCGTCGTCGTCGGGGACTAATTATGGCCTAGATTAAGAATTCGCTAGATTAAGATTTCCGTAGTATTTGTTCTTTTTCTGCATTTTTATTTTCTCTTTATCGAGCTTTGATTAAAATGCTAAGCAATGCAACGCTTAGAGGATTTCTACCATCTCCTATCCGAATCACATCTCCCACACTACCCGGAGCAATCATGGAACCAAAGAGTTTGGGGTTATGAGGAATTCAATTACATGGGTAATAATCAGCTTGTGGGAGGCACATACGACACCGGATGGGGAGATCACCAAAACTTTTCGTATTGGAACCCCAACGTGCGTTGGATGTGCAACATCTACCGGGAAATTTTTAGCCGTGGATGCAGTCCCATCATCAAAGTTATCAGCCACATGCGCTACCACTGACTCAACCCGATGCAACCTCTGATATTACCGCCATGTTAGCCATCTTCATCCAAGAGCAGCAAATCAAAGCAATTTAATTATGAAAGTGAAGGCAGGGACAGAAAAACTCAAGAAGCAGATGGAGGGCATTGAATATCATCTTAAACATTTGGGGATGCTGGTCGTGCAATTAGCGCAAGAAGCAGCGAAAGAGGCCCTTATCGAGCTTAAGGAGAAAGCCAAGGGAAGAGGAGAAGTACGTAGAACCAGTCCCGAGGCCACCTCCTTTTCCGTTTCCACAAAATCAGCGAAAGACAATGGTGGATCGGCCCATTCCTTCGACGTTTGAAAAAGGTGAAGCTTCCATCGCAGCAGCTAGAGAAGTATTATGTAAGGACCCAAACAAGCTGCTGGATGAAGGAAAGAAGAAGAAACCCCTGGACCGAGACTTCCACACCACCCAAGCAGAATAAAGTGCGACCCAAGACACATGCGACGAGGATCTATGTGTAAATACTCCCGAAATGTCAAGGAGCTACACCAAACGCCCAGCACACAATTGGAGCATTGACAAGGAACCTAAGGTGAAGCTGAAAGAGATGAATGATGAAGCTGATAACAGCCCCACCGAGCTGTCCACTAAGAACGATAGAGGTCCCTCCTTTGAGAGCAACACAACCGGGCTTATGGGGAAAACAACCGCACGGACTGAATTTCCAAGAAGTCAAATTCTCCTCCATCCGAGCAGTATTTTAAACCCGATTGGAGGATTGAGGAAGCATCAGTATGCACAATAGGATTCAGGACCCCAACGTGAAGAAGACTGCACACGCGACCTCGTGCAAGACAACAACGAGGACGCCCATAGCGATATGATGAGTAGAGCTTGGTCAGGTTCGAGAGCTTAAACAAACGCTTATCGGGAGGCAACCCGACTTTTGCATATTTTTCATGTCATCTCATTTTTCGGACTTATTCTTATTATTTTTGCATTGATGTACTCGGTGAGCTATTACGTTGTATTTTCTTTTGGGATTGTGTGATTTTTTTCCACAAGTTTTCCGACGTCCATATCATCCTTGAGGAGGAGACGCGTACAACGTCCAGGCGCATCACCAACTGGGGAAAGCAAGAGACACAAGGTGCACAAGTTCTATCCTTCTTTTCATGTGTTTTGGTGTGCGAGATTTTCTGTTAGCTCTTAAACACCGAGACGGTGTTTCATTCAATTCTGGGGGAGTACTCGTCGAGTAACATGTATGTGATTAGGATTAGATGTTGATTTTTTGTTTTTTTAATTTGTTTATCGTCCTATTAATTAGTTTACTAGCATTATAGTTGCATTGGTACCCTAGTGTTCGATCTTGGTACTAGACAATCCGTATTCTTGTGGAGACATTTGTCTTGGTAATTATTACTTGAGATTAACCACATCAAGTTTTTGGCGTCGTCGTCGGGGACTAATTATGGCCTAGATTAAGAATTCGCTAGATTAAGATTTCCGTAGTATTTGTTCTTTTTCTGCATTTTTATTTTCTCTTTATCGAGCTTTGATTAAAATGCTAAGCAATGCAACGCTTAGAGGATTTCTACCATCTCCTATCCGAATCACATCTCCCACACTACCCGGAGCAATCATGGAACCAAAGAGTTTGGGGTTATGAGGAATTCAATTACATGGGTAATAATCAGCTTGTGGGAGGCACATACGACACCGGATGGGGAGATCACCAAAACTTTTCGTATTGGAACCCCAACGTGCGTTGGATGTGCAACATCTACCGGGAAATTTTTAGCCGTGGATGCAGTCCCATCATCAAAGTTATCAGCCACATGCGCTACCACTGACTCAACCCGATGCAACCTCTGATATTACCGCCATGTTAGCCATCTTCATCCAAGAGCAGCAAATCAAAGCAATTTAATTATGAAAGTGAAGGCAGGGACAGAAAAACTCAAGAAGCAGATGGAGGGCATTGAATATCATCTTAAACATTTGGGGATGCTGGTCGTGCAATTAGCGCAAGAAGCAGCGAAAGAGGCCCTTATCGAGCTTAAGGAGAAAGCCAAGGGAAGAGGAGAAGTACGTAGAACCAGTCCCGAGGCCACCTCCTTTTCCGTTTCCACAAAATCAGCGAAAGACAATGGTGGATCGGCCCATTCCTTCGACGTTTGAAAAAGGTGAAGCTTCCATCGCAGCAGCTAGAGAAGTATTATGTAAGGACCCAAACAAGCTGCTGGATGAAGGAAAGAAGAAGAAACCCCTGGACCGAGACTTCCACACCACCCAAGCAGAATAAAGTGCGACCCAAGACACATGCGACGAGGATCTATGTGTAAATACTCCCGAAATGTCAAGGAGCTACACCAAACGCCCAGCACACAATTGGAGCATTGACAAGGAACCTAAGGTGAAGCTGAAAGAGATGAATGATGAAGCTGATAACAGCCCCACCGAGCTGTCCACTAAGAACGATAGAGGTCCCTCCTTTGAGAGCAACACAACCGGGCTTATGGGGAAAACAACCGCACGGACTGAATTTCCAAGAAGTCAAATTCTCCTCCATCCGAGCAGTATTTTAAACCCGATTGGAGGATTGAGGAAGCATCAGTATGCACAATAGGATTCAGGACCCCAACGTGAAGAAGACTGCACACGCGACCTCGTGCAAGACAACAACGAGGACGCCCATAGCGATATGATGAGTAGAGCTTGGTCAGGTTCGAGAGCTTAAACAAACGCTTATCGGGAGGCAACCCGACTTTTGCATATTTTTCATGTCATCTCATTTTTCGGACTTATTCTTATTATTTTTGCATTGATGTACTCGGTGAGCTATTACGTTGTATTTTCTTTTGGGATTGTGTGATTTTTTTCCACAAGTTTTCCGACGTCCATATCATCCTTGAGGAGGAGACGCGTACAACGTCCAGGCGCATCACCAACTGGGGAAAGCAAGAGACACAAGGTGCACAAGTTCTATCCTTCTTTTCATGTGTTTTGGTGTGCGAGATTTTCTGTTAGCTCTTAAACACCGAGACGGTGTTTCATTCAATTCTGGGGGAGTACTCGTCGAGTAACATGTATGTGATTAGGATTAGATGTTGATTTTTTGTTTTTTAGGAATAAACGTATGGATACCTAGTATGAAATTTCGAGCTCTAGTCATTATTTTGCGACTTTGTCGAATCGTGAACAATAGTCTAGGTTTGCTAAGAAGTCTTTTGGATACCGATTAGTCGAGTAATTGTGCTTGAAACCATGATCTATAGTTGCATTCATCTCCTAGGTTTCAGTACCAAGTATCTATATCTCCGTGCATACCGTTTATCCCTTGCTTTGTTTGATATATTTTACCGTTCATTGATCATTAGATTCCACACGCTTATACTCCGCTGTCACCTTGGATAAGTTTCTAATTACTTCAGGTTTACATTGACATGAGTACATCAAGATCGATGGTTCGGGTCTAAGTAGTGGGTTGAGACGCTATTCTACGTCCTAAGGGTTAGATTTGATGCGTAATCTTTGGTAAAAAAAAAATTGTTCTTCAATGACGCACCTCTTCACTCCACTAAGGTTACAAGACCTTATGAGTGTGCCATAGGCAGCCTGGGTCTAAGTAGAAAGCCATCCCTCTTCGGCTTCGACGTCCTAGAAACCAAGCGCAGATCTATAAAAAAAGAAACGAGAATAAGAACAAGAATACAAGTCTAATGATATCTCAAGCTTAGGGAAATTGGTATGGAGATCGCTTGGACGCTGTCTAGGGGTATGAAATAGACTTAGGTTATTGGTAGGATTGCATGGCTCGTGACTTTCAGTTGATAGAAGTCTGAACTAGGTACGCTTAGGCTTATGTTCATGTGACGCGTTGTTTTGCATAATGACTAATCCTTCGAAGTTTTCGTGCTAGTGTCCATTATTATTTAGCTCCTCTTGTACTCGACTCTAGGTTTTGCTCGAGGACGAGCAAAGGGTAAGTCTGGGGGAGTTTGATAACACATAGTGTGTGTTAGTTTTAGGCTAGGAATTTATATCGTTTTCGCATAGTTTGCATAGCACGAGTTACGAATCCGACACAAACGTTCTTTATATACTCCCTTTTTGTTGATTTTCAGGTTTTAAGGTGACAGGGCCTATTCGAGCTTTAGAATGTCGATTCTTGGATTCAACCGCGTATAATGGGAGCTACATGCCATTCGGAGCAACTTCAGGCCACGGAATCAAATGGAACACCCAAGCATCGAGCGAAAGGAACAAAAGAAAAGAAGATAACTCAGCCCGCTCGGGCTTGGAAGAGGCCCCGCACGGGCTGCAACTCCAGCAAAGTTTTCACAACTCGGGGAGGCTTGAAACACGGCCGAATTGGATGAAGAACACGACCCCCCACGGGGTGGCTAAGTTACCTGCGTGGGCTGCACATTGACCAGCAAAGTTTGCCCAGGTCAGACTGATGAAGAGCCCGCTCGGGCTGGAGCAAAACATTCACCCCGCAAGGATAGAGCATGAGCCCGCGCGGGGCACCTTTCTCTCAACAACCCTTTTTTGAATTCAAACTCGAATTAGAAATAGAGGGGGCGATCTAGGGGATCCAGGGCAAGCAAGACGACGCACAGGCCAGAAAAGGACTGAAAAACACAAGGAGAAACTCGAGAGAAGCTGGAGAAGAAGAGAAACAACAATCCGGACTTCGGTATCAAGATAGGGAAGATCGAGGAATCGTATTTCTTACTCTTTATCATGTCTAGGGTTTATTTCTCTTGTTTTACAGTAGATTCCATGAGTGACTAAGCCTCTAGCTATGGGTTAGGTTTGCCGGATTTGTAATGGATGCTTATGATTATGCGTTAATGCTTAGACTTATCGAAGCTTTCTTCAAATTTGGTTTTATAATCAACATCGTAAATGTCTTATACTTGTGTTGACCGCTCAGTAATCTAGGAATTTATGTTTAGCTGGAAGGTTAGATTATGAATCCAGAATAGTTGATTGTAGATTAAGCTTAATTAATGAGAATCTGACCGGTCGGTTACTCGATTTAGGAATTAGGATTACACATTTAACGCTACCGTAATCACGAGTTAATCACTGCTGGAAGGTAGGATTGCACATTGTTGTGGTTAGGAGGTTTAGGATTCGGAAGAAACATTCTTTATTTACGAGCATGAATTCCATGTAATCAAGATAAGTCGATAGGTTCATGATCATTTGTTAGTTGCATCCTTGCAAATCCCGGTAACCCGAAACCCATAGTGTTCTTAATTATCAAGTTTTTCACGTCACCTCATCGCTGTCATTATCATTTTAGTATTTTTGAAATCTTTCCCACATTACCATCAATTCAACTCGTCTTAGTTTAGTCGTATTCTTAGCGTAGGTTGCATTAGTCCCCAGAGTTCGACCCTTGTATTACATCGATTCGTACTCTTGTGGTAAGTGGATATTAGGCATTTTTATTGCTTGATAGTTCACACATCAATGGACAACCATAGAATCCGATATGGAGAGGGTAAAAAAAGTATGGAATTTGTTTGAACCTTCACCGAACTCTAGACCAATCGGTCGTAAATGGGTTTACAAGAAAAATATTAGAGCGAATGGGAAGATTGAGACCTATAAAGCATGTCTTGTTGCTAAGGAATATAGTCAACGTGAAAGTAGTGAATATAAAGAAACGTTCTCCTTTATAGTAAAGCTCAAGTCAATTTGGATTCTACTTTCGATTTCAGCCCATCATGGCTATGAGTAAGGAAAATGGACGCGAAAACAACTTTCCTAAATGAAGAGCTCTAGGAAGAGGTCTATATGACTCAACCTTCGGGTTTCATGGTCATTTCCATGATAATATGGTATGCAAGCTGCAAAGGTCCATTTATTGATTGGAACATGCTTCTTGTAGTTGGAATCTTCAATTTAACAAAGCATTTGAAATGTTCAACTTTGTTAGATGTGAAGAAGAGTCTTGCGTATACAAAAAGGCAAGTGGGAGCAAGGTTATCTTTATAGTGCTATATGTAGATGACATATTGTTCCTAAGAAATGATGTATCGTCATTGCAAGAAACCAAGAGATATCTATTTGAACAGTTCTCCATTAAAGATTTCGGAGATGCGGTCTATATTCTTGAAACAAGGATCTATAGAGATAAATTCAAAAGTTTTTTGGGACACTCTCAATCTATGTACATAGACACCATGTTACGACGCTATAACATGGTAAATTCTTAGAAGGGCTATCTTCCGATAGGCACTAGAATTTCTCTATCTCGAGAGAGAGGATAGTCCTAAACCCCAGGATTGTCCTAACACATGAGTAGGATCATGTACGCTAGCGCGGTGGGGGAGTTATCATGTATACCATGACATATACTCATCCTAATGTGGCTGTCGTGCTAAATGTAGCGAGTCGATATCAGACGGATTTCGGTGAAGAACATTGAAAGTTGGTGAAAATCATACTTAAGTACTTGAAAAGGATTAAGTACGAGTTCCTCATATATGGAGACTCTAATTTTGAACTAGAAGAATTCATCGATATCAGTTTCGCATAAGATAAAGACGATAGTAAGTCCATATCGGGCTATGTATTTTGCTTGAATGGTGGAGTGATCAGTTGAAAAGTTCCAAGCATGCTAAAATAGTCGATTCATTTACGGAAGCAGATTACATCGTTGGTTGCAAAGTAGTTAAGGAGGCGATCTAGATAAGGAAATTTATTAGTGAACTTGGTGTGGTCCCTTCGATAAAAGAACCCGTTATGATGTGATAATATTGAAGTGATAGTTTAAGCGAAGGAACCGACATCTCATCAAAGATCGAAATATGTTGTGCGGAAATATCATTTTATATGAGAGATCATAGAACATGTAGACGTTTAGATTCTCAAGATGGATGAAAAGGAAAACACAGGTGATTCGCGGTCAAAGGAGTTTGACGAACCCAAGTTTAGAATAGGATTGAGAAATGTGATGTATTGGAATTAGTTCTAGTATAGTTCAAGGAATTGATGTTAATTAGAACTAGTGTACATTTACAATATGTATAAACATTCAATTTTAATAGAATGGCAAAGTTTATCATTTTGATGATATATATATATATGTGTATGTGATATATTTATTTGTTTCACTTTTAAAATCCATTACAACCTAGTGTATTCATATTAGGATTAGTTGGAACAAGTTTTATTGTTTTGTAAAGCATTAATTTCTTCATGCATATATGTTGATCAATCCTGGATGTTTCAAGACAATGATATAAATTTAGGTGTAAAAGGTACCTATATCGTTGTTGTGAGAGGGACATACTTTGGATTTGATATTCTAGCCCATGACCTTGTAGTCATGGAATGTACAAATGGATATGATGGAGTTGGAGGAGAATATGATGTATAGATGGTGCCATAGATGGAACTGGAACTAGTAACACAATAACTAGATGAAATAGATCATGAAACTATAGAAGTATGTAATTAGAGGAGTTTATTTTATTTAGTTTCCATTATCATTTGATCCATATAAACAGGAAAATCATTGTATAACATTGTAACCTGAATTTGGATTAATAAATAGAATACTTATTGTACGACACTCCACGTTCCACAAGAATTTGTGATTCCTCTAAGAGTAACTCGGTTTCTTAATAGCAAAATGCCAGTGGACAGTCTCTTGATCATCCACTGGAACATAATATCAGATATAGTGTACTTAGTTGTTGAAATCACATGGCTCTCATTTCTTCTTCCTAATGTTGGTGTCCTTCCAAATCAACTACGATTCGTCATTATGATAATCTTTATGTGGTTCATTTATCTATCATTTTGATTTTCATAAACATCCCAAACATATAGAAGTGAGCTATCACTTTATTCAAGAACTAGTTTAGGATCTATGATTAAATAACACGTTATTTAATAAAGTTGCTGACATACATACGAGATCTTTGTCAAATGAAAACTTATGCAAACTTTGCTACAAATTTGGTATTGTGCTAAACTCCACACTAATATGTGAGGGTGTGAATACACCAGCTTTATATCATGGACATAAATATCATTCATATTGAATAATTTAAAATTCTAACGAAACCTAAGACATAATAAGGAGCTCAAACTGAAAACCCAAGCGCACAATCCACGCAATCGTGTCCTAAGGGCATACACCGGGCATATACGTAACAAATTCGTATATATTTAATATGATTTTTAGTAAAATTATTTAGATTTGGATGACAAATTATAAAATATATAACTCAATATTTAAATTAGACAAAACGAATATATTATATTGATTAAAATATTAATTATAAACTTATATATAATATTAATTAAATTCAAATTCAAATCGGACGGAAAACTAACTCACAAATAATTTAAGCTGTTTTTCCAAAATGTTCAAGAGTCGTGATAAAGACATTGTTTTCCTCTCCATTTGATTATCCAAAACAAGGCCGCAGAGGGAAACAATGAAATTTTTTTAGTAGCATAAGGTGCGCAAAGAAACAGTCTCACAAATATTTTTCTCCTTGGTAACGTTCATATACAGTTTCACTACAAAGAAAACCTTATATTACTTGTTGTAAGGTTAGAAAACAATTCTCCTATACTTGTAGTTTCTTTCCTCTACAAGCTTTGGTGCTACGGCCGCTTAAGAAAAAATGATTACGATGGCCACAAGTCGTTTGCCCTGCGGTAAAGATATTCAGATACTTGTCTTTTATCTGTTAAATGACGCCGCAGAAGTATCATCATAATGTACTTTCCATGCGTTTCCACTATCTGTTTCGCTACAAGCTTGGTTTGGGACTGGAATGGCGGCGAGATCACCGTCCATGCTCATCTGTTGAACTTCTGCAGATGACAGTATCTTTATATTTTGGACGCAGTTCACAAATTCCCTGAAAATTAAGAAAATCAAAGGCAGCAGTAAGTAAAAGATTGATTCTTGCTAAGTACTAGTGGTAAAATGTGGTAGAGATGTTATCTAGTTCTTTGTGTGCTTACTCCCAAGGGTCATCACCAACAAGCAGTATATCTTTCTCGTGATCTGTGTAGACAAGTTTCCAATCAGAGGTTTGTGGATCTT
The DNA here is from genome assembly GCA_036759665.1 of Gynandropsis gynandra. Classification (NCBI taxonomy): domain Eukaryota; kingdom Viridiplantae; phylum Streptophyta; class Magnoliopsida; order Brassicales; family Cleomaceae; genus Gynandropsis; species Gynandropsis gynandra. Next base: position 59,919,062 of record CM071860.1, on the reverse strand, counting down.
CGAGCTGCCCTTCGATCCCAAACATGCGCGCAAGATCACGCCTGAGATCATCATAGCCTCTGTACCGAGTAACATCTATTGATCTACCCACCGACCCTCGTTTTTGAACCTTCAAATATTAAGCTTCGTGTCACACTCAGACAGAGCAACAGACCGCCATAAAAGTGTAAGAAACGGAAACATAATAACAATGCGAAAACTACAAACCTTTGTGTAAGTGCGCATTCGTTGAGTCTGATTCGCCCAAATACCAGTATTCAGAATGCCAGGATCATTGATGCCTAAGTCATTTGAACAACCAGGCTTAAAGGGAATGTTCGGAATACCAAATGATTGAGAACTTATTGCGGCGCTTGATAATTCTGTCTCGATGTCTCTGGGTGTGCCACCATAGTTGTTAACCAAGTTGTGCAAGTCTTTTTGAGAATAAAGAGCATCAGATGTCACTCCTTCAAGATTTCCAGCATAAGGAAGGTTACTTCTTGGGTGTGATTGGGCATCACCGTCGAGACCAAATGAGGGTAAGGAGAAATGCTGTGGCTGCGGGGTAGCGGCAACATCTGGACAGTATGTTGTTCCAGATGTGGATACATCTAATTGATCTGCCATTGTGCCTTTATACTTGAACTGCTCGGTACTCTTCAAATTGACCAAATCCTGTTTGATCCGACTCTCAGTTTTGGAATAAAGCTCTTGCACCGCATGATTTGCAGGCTCAAAGGGTGAATCAGAAGCACACAAAGGTGGTCCTTGTGAATTTCTGCTCAGGAAGTTTGATGGTGAAACATGGCCATTGTTATTGGCAGAAGGCGAAGTGGAACAAGAAGGAGCTTCTCCATCTGTTTGACCAGAATACGTTCTGACGGCGACAATTGGTTTATTCGTATGTCCTTGTGGCTGGCTCACCGTTGTTTGTGGAGGTTGCATGAACATTGAAGCCGAAAAATTGTTATTACCATGAGCTGGCTGTTGATTCTGAGGTAACAATATTTGTTGCATTTGATGGTTTTGTGGTTGCTGCAATAGTGAAGTGTGAGGCTGCAAGGATGAACTTACTGGAGGAATCGATTGTTGTTGCTGCTGTTGCTGTAACGTCTGCAGAAGCTGCAACTGAATTTGCTGCTGTGAGAGACTCTGTTTTGGTAACTGTTGCATCTGTGGTTGCTGAGGATTCGAGGGCACACCTTGTTGTAGGGGATGCACTGCAGGCTGAACCTGTTCTTGCTGGTTTCTCAGTAAATGACCACTGTTTTGCTGTTCCATTTGCTGCTGGAACTGAAAGTCCTGCGCAAGCGAGGTCAATGGAGATGAACCCTTAAGCCCTGAAACTGTGTTAGAATGCATCTTTGACCCGCTAGAGAGTAGTGCTTGTTGCTGAAGTTGAGACTGAGAAAATCCGTTAGCTTGATGCATATTATGACTAAGGACTTCATTAGTTGCAGCAACACCATTGCTCATTGAACCGGAATGAACCCCTTGTTGATGTGACATCGGTAATTGCTGTTGCGGCGGTTGTTGTGCCCTTTTAATGGGCGATTGTTGCAGCTGGTTCATCTGGTTAACCGCAACATTCGTTTTATTGAAATGGAGATTTGTGGATGAAAGAGACGGGGTCTGAAAGTTCAACAGCTTAGAAGCATCCTCAGACCCAAAATTATTTGGTATGTTATATGATGAAAGCATGGAAGGAAACTGAGTAGCTGCTGATAATGGATTGTTCTGTTGCATGCTCATCCACTGAACCAAGCTTAAACCGGGGAACATTGAACTCTGCGCATCTTTCATCCCATATTCATCACCTAACCAAGGCATTGCTCGTTTGAATGCGTTCTCCATGTCAAATTCATCATCTGCAGAAAATCTCTAACATTAGTGACGATAAAACTTATCAATCAGTATATGAAAGATGATGATAAGCAACCTGGCATCCCGGGTTGCCTTGGGAACTTTGGTCTGAAAAACGGAGGAGGGCATATGTAGAAAGGAGTTATGACAGGTTCGATGTCCCAAATTGAAACTCGACTCGGTCTCTCTCCAGCTGTTGATTCGTCCCATCCGACCTGTTCAACCATGAACAAGCAACACGAGCACGGATAAATCCACCAAACTTGCAAAAACATCCAGTAATCGAATTGAAACCTGAATTATCAAAACGCACACCTGAAGATTGCGCCACTGTGAGTTTTTCCATCTGACGGGATCTAAGTCACTGATGCCAGTGATCGTACCCATGTATCTACGAACCCCGCAGTCCTCAGTCTCAAACATCATCCGAAAACGCATGCCAAGAGATACCTGAGTATACATGGCTTTGTTGTACTTGGCTAAGGGAACCACAAATTCCGACGAACTAGCCCTGCATATACACCAATCTCTGTTATTGCAGAGAGCTTTTTGCTTACTTAACAAAGACTTGCAAAAAGAAATGAGCATACCTGGGATTGTAGAATATAGTAAAGGGGCTATTATTGGCAGCAGCATGAGCGGCCGCTGCAAGGATTCCGATATGCATACTGTCACTGGATATTACTGAAGAAGAAAGAGCTGGTGTTTGTCTATTTGCACGTCGTATACCCAAAAGCAGCTGTGACTTTTCATCTCTGTGGTCATAAACAACGTCAACTTAGCAAAGCGTTTCACTGCAGGAGAAAAATTCTGGCGAAACTTTTCTTTCTTCTTTTACCTTACGAACAACACTGAATCACCTGCGAAAAGCCTTTTTGTGCTAACAAAGACGCTCCAACCTGTGGTAAGCAAGTGCCTTTTCGGTTGCCCTAAAAACACATATACGAAATCAAATGGTTTTCATTTTCAAGTGCTAAAATGCATGAGAACAGTCTTGAACAGTAAACCACCTCGGTAGATATGTCTGAATGTCCATGTGTTGTCATGTAAATCTTTAGCTACGATCTCTTGTGCGGGTGGTTGCATTGAAAAATCCTGTTACGTGTCTTCAGATTAGCAATGGAAAGAGAATTTCTTGAACTTGAAACGTTAACATGAACAGACAGACGTACGAGAGGAGGGAATATTTTCTCAGCTGCACGACGAGGTACAGAAAAACCACCATGGGTGCTCGTGTCACTCGCTGTAAGAGTTTTACAGAAGAACTCAGTAGGTTGATTGTTCTGTTTTAGCCCCATATCAGAAGCAAGCAATGCTTCTTTGTCATACTGAACATCAAATATTAAGCAAAAAAAAGTGTAAGCTTCATGTACAAACAAGAAACTTGAAGTAAATTTTTCATCTGGTGAAGAGGAAAGAAGAAGTGAAGAGCTTAGATCTCACCTTATTCACAGGTTGTAGAGTCATTTGAGCATAGACTTCATCGGTTTCAGGATCAGCCTGATTCAAAATTCGAAGAATTAAATTAGTTACCCTTTACCTTTTAGACTGTTCAAGAAATAAGTAGAAATGAAGGGGAAAACACAACCGTATCAATAGCAATCTAACAGGAGAAGTCACAAAAAGGATAAGGGAGAGGCATACATGCAAGGTAACATTATGAAGCAAGCAAATCAATTTTGAAGGAAGATTCGGGTAGCTCGGTATGAAATCCGCCTGTTTCTGCATCGATGCTGCAACCTGACCATTCAAAATTCAAGTAAATCTCATCAAAATACCATTCATTATACTAAAACAAGATCTCTATAACATATTCAAGCTCTACAACAGCATAAGGATTTGGTCTTTGTACTTGCTCGCTGTGGCCTTGAGGGAAGTAAACTACAAGACTTCCAACAGGAGGCAATGAAACCAGAGGTCCTGCACAAGCGTGCCATAATTGTGAATTGATGCCTTTCCTCTCTCCTGCTCCTCAAAACAACCCACAAAATTTCATTACAAAACCCTCTTAAGCTAACACATAAAACAGACAAATCAAAGACAGAATCCCCTTGAATTTATTTATGTTTTTTCTCTCCCCTGTCTGTCAAAACATCCACAAACCATTTCATTTTTTAGCCTCATCAACTTCAATACTATGAGACACAAGGACGACATCAGAACATGAACAAAACCCATATATTTCTTTGTCTGTACAGAGACAAATTCATTCACATGGCTAGTATCAGCCATAAAATCGTAAAACGGAGAATCTTGTATCACAAGTAAATTCATATATCTCCCTTTTGGAGTTTTTAAACCCTGAAAATTTAGGAGAATGAATTAAACTATAAAATCGGAGGCATTTTATGCGCAGTAAATGAATAAATGCACTGAAACTAAAAGAACAGAGTACATGTTTTGAGATAAAACCCCAGAAACCATGCGCCTCCGAACAAATTAATAAGCATGAAATGCAGGTATGAAACTATGTCAAAATAGAGTCCAAGAACGACAAAAAGATATGAGCTTCGATCAAATTCAAAGAAAGCTTGAAAACCCCAAAAAAAAGGAAAATGAAAAAGAAAAAGAACCTTGAAGACCTCACCTTCAGCAGAATTGGGCAAAACTCCACTTGAAGGAGCCCTCATGTCTTTAGGGAAGAAATGTGGACTTTGTCAGGAAAACGAATTGAAACTCTCTCAGAAATCAAACATTGATTTCTCTATCAACAAAAGCGATTAAAAAAAGGAACCCAAAAGCTGATTCTTTTTTCTAAACAAAAATCACTTGTATGATGAAAAAAATAGGCATGAGAAAAGAAAAAAATGTTTCTTAGTTCATGCGAGGATTTAAGCTTTAAAGCATCTCAGCTTTTAAGCTTTAAAAGCTTTGAAATTTTGGTGCTTCAGATTCTGCGGTTTTTTTTTCCTCTTTTTTGTTAATTTTTAGAATTCAGCCGATTGGGATCGGATACATGCGGAAAGAGGAAATCTATTTTATGCTTTCTGACGTGGCACCCCACTAGTAGTCTTCTACTCGTGGGTCCCATGCTTTTTATTCTTTACGTATTGACTGTATGTATATACATTTATTGCATTATTAATTTTTTATGAAGTGACATTATTCAATGTATATATATTGTTTTGTGTTAAAATAATAACGCAAAAGAAAAAAAATCAAGATCTTATAGAAATTTATTAAGTTTCTCCATAAAAATTAACATCGTCTAATTTACATATTATTTATTATTTTATTAGCATTTAAAAAATCATCAAGTCCAAATGGGTATATAAAAGACTTGCATAGAGTTACAATACAAATTTCTTGTCCTAATAGCTAAAACTTTAGCTCAAGCCCAATCTTTTATAGTAATTAAAAAGATATGAAACATTGTAGTTTTTATATAACAATTTTAAATAAATATCCTAGCTATTTTTATCTTCCATTAAAATTCAAATAAAAAATATAATAATGTTAAATTCTACTATCATGTAATTTTTAAATAATTTTCTAAATTTTATATATCATAATATAAATGGAAATTGAAACGTTGTTTTAATTTGGATATTAATTTTTTTATATATTGAATACATTTTTCTTTAAATTCCTCAATTTTTACATAAAATTCTAAATTTCTACTGTTATCTAAAGTTAATATTTAAAATACGAAAAGTATTTTGGACAATTTTCTAACTAATATATAATACTAAAGCTTTTTAAAAAAAGAAATATAAAATTAGGTTTGGCGGAATGGTGTAAGGATTTAGGTAACTAATCCACCTTTGCTTCTTAACAGAAACTATTTACAATCAAGGTTAACACGAAAAGGAGTCATATTTTTTAAAAATTGTCGATATTCCTTGTTACAACCTTGTATATTCTACAAAATTAAAGTTTATATGATCCCGGTATAACGTAGAACTCTATATTTTAGAACTGAAAATATCTCAAATAAAACTTTTGTATAAAAATTCGAAAAAATTTTAATAACAACAAACGTATATTGTAGAACTGAATATATCTTACGTATAAGGAAAAATAGGGTTTATACTAGTAATGTGTTATTAGAATTTTAAATATTTACATTGATTAAATTTGGTACAAATGAATTTTAATGGACTTGTACAATAAAAAAAGTATACATTATATTTATTGAATATATATATATATTATACATTTCCTTTAATAATATTCCTTTTCATACGCAATGGAGAACCCACTCGCCGCAAAAGCAGGAGACCTTCACATGTTTTACAGAGCTACGACATCATTATACTCCAATTAAAGCTAAGCTTCATGTGTAATTATTAGTTTCTCTAGGAAATAATATTTAATTTGCTAATTAATTATTGAAATGGGGAAAACTTCCATGTATTTTTTAATTCTTTTTTAAAAGTGCTTTACAATTAATCTAGACAGTAGTAGTTCCTGACTTTCAGCTCTACGTATATAAAATACTTTTGGACTTTTCGATATAATTCTTTTATAATATAAGAAATGTCTAAAATTCTATTCGAGTTTGTAATAATTTTTGCAGTTACTAGAATTGATAACAAAAATATATAAACTAAAATTTGTTAAAAAAAATTAAAATACTATTTTATATACTCTTACATTGTGTTAATTTTTTTATATAATTTTCAATAATCTCTTAATTTTCGCTCAAAATTTTAAAAATTATATTTTTATTTGATAATTAATTTTAATAGATATATTATTTGATAATTTCAATAAAATTAGGGTCTTGTGATAAAACCAAAGCATTATAAAGATCTTTTAAGTTTTTTGGGTTAAACTATAAAATATTATTTTTTTATAAAAGAAAAACTAAAAGATACAAGAGTTTTGTTTAATTTGAAAGGAAACTAACCCACATAAGGCATCAACATACAAAATATTAGTATTAAAAAAGCGATGAAATCGTGGAACCATATACTATAAACGGAGTTCTTATGCAAATGAATAGTATATAATGTGGATTGTTTGTAAGCTTTCATTTTATGGCATGAAAGATTTTTGTGCCTTGGGTTACGTGTGTTTTATGTCTTCGGAACTGTAAAAGACTTGAGAATATTATAAAATATTCAAAACAAATTTTATGTATTTAACTTAATTTAATTTTAATTACGATATGATTTATTTCTATATTTATAATTGAAAATTGGAGTTTACTGTTATTTTATAATGTAAATTTAATCTCTCATATAAACAAAATTTAATATATAATTCTATTTTTGCTTTTGGTATCAAAACCGATTTTGATTCATACGGATTAATTTTTTTTTTGTTTATGGTTTTATAATAGAATAATATTATTGAGTGTTGTTTATACAAGAGATTAGAACTACAATATATAATAATAGAGTAAACTCTAATTTTCAATTATAAATATATAAACAAATCATCTTATTATCAAAACTAAATCAAACTAAATATACAAGAATATTTAAGAATTTTTTCAAATCTTCTGCATGACCCTACAAGTTCAAGGATGTTGCGGAACAATATATTGACATTGAAAAAAAACGATGCTTCATATAATTTCATTTAAAATTCCGCGAAAAAAATAAAAAAAATAACTGCTCGGACGACATATAAAAGAGCAATGTGTAAGTCAATATATATATCAACAACAAACGAGTGTAGAAAGATGATACATCTTGAAAAGGTGGTTGTCATTCTACGGAAAATGGAAAAAAATAACTTCTCAGACAATATATAAGATTAGAATAATATTATTAAATGTTTTTATACAAAAGAGTAGAATTGTAATAAATAATTATAAAATAAACTTTTATTTTCCAATTATAAATTTTCATCCTTACATATTTAACGAATTTTATTCTATCAAAATTTTCATCCATTGTACATAAGAACTCATTGGATTTATATTCAGAGATTAAAATCATTGATTTATATTTATCTATAAATTTTCAACCCTCGCATATATAACGAATTTTATTCTATTAAAATCGTTAACGTGCAAAATATAATAATCAATCAGGTCTTCTATTTTATGTGATTTCATCAGTTTTATTCTAAATCTGAACGAATTCAACTAGTATTAGGACTATTCATCACGACATATATATATAATAATTTCCACGTAGATAGATTGTTTAACGTCATCCTATGTTATTAAAGATGTATACAATTGATGTTGCAAATCAGATTCTAATAGATCTGTAAAAACTGATTGAATTTTTCATTAATCATATTAGTATATATAAAAGTTTTGTAATCCACATAAAATCTAAAAGAACCCTAAAATACAAGATTGCATTTTTATATTATTTAACTGACTAAATATATATCCTTAATATATATATTGAATTACAACTAAAATTCGAACAACAATATCAGCCAAGCATCAAAAGGTGGAAGAAGTTTGAACAAGAATAAGATCTAGTTATCAACAAAAGAAGTTCCAAAAACTAATTGATATCGGCTTCGTTAGTAACTCCAATACCAAGAATGGCTTATAAACATGTATATATATATATATATGGATGCATGTATGTGTGTGCACGTGAGTGTGAGTGCCATGCACGTGAGGTATTGTAGGATATGTCGGAGGGGCAAAGTCCAGACTCCGACCGAGTCGTTAGGTTTGGCCAAATGGGTTTGCTTTAGTGAATGGCTTTGCCTTCTCCGGTTTGGCTTATGTCTACTGCCATTCTCTCTCTTTCTTCTTTGTCTCTTCGTACATCTTCTCTCTCATTGTCCTTGCTTAACCCAACCAACAATATCTATATTAACCCAACCAACAATATTTATATTAACTATGTTTTTTTATAATTTATAATTTTCTCTGTTTTTGTGCATGATGACCTTTGTTGACTTATTTTTGCAGTGATAAAAAAACACAGAAATAGCAAATAATGTTATGTTGCAGTGTTTTAATATATATACTTATATATATTTTTAAACAATCATGAGTTCGTATATCTATATATATATATATATTTAAACATTAAAATCATAAATTTAGTTTTCGGATTGAGTTAAACTCATTTGACAATAAAATATAAGAAATTTAATATTAAATTTCATATTTGTTTTCAACAAATTACATAAATATTGAGTTAAGTTCAAATATATTCAATAGATAAAGAGTTTTTTTTTTAATAAACTGTAAAAAAATTAAGAAATAGAAGAAGAAACCAACCAATAATATATATCAAATTATGTATTAAAGAAAAAAAATATGAAACCAATTAAAAAATAAAAGAAGAAAGATTATTTAAAATTTGGATTAAATAGAACTTAGCATTTGATAACCGTCGGATTATGGGATATGATTTGGTAAAATCTTCAATAAGAACGATAATTTCGCTCTAATCAATTATGATAAAAAAGTATTATACAGTCTAAATCTAATAATACGTTTCTGAATTTTATTTCTATTTTAAGAAAATTTTTACAATTATTTAACATTTTTTTTATCTATGTTGTATATTCTTCAATTTCCTGAATTATTTATTTCTATAATTTATTTTTTATATTTTTTTCGCATATTTCAATATATTTTCATTTTTTTAGTTTCAGCCAAATTTTAGATATTTTATCGCAAATAGAGTCTAAATACTGTGTATTTTGTAACTTATTTGAGTTCATATAAGAAAAATAATACCACTAATTTTAAAAATATTCAATTAAATGCAATGAAACCTTGAATTTTGTAAAAAAAAAATTTCATAAAAATTATAATTCTTTTTTAGTGCTGTTTAGATATTTTCATTCAAAGACTTTTTTGGGCAAACCTTTGTTTTCTTTGTTATTCTTATTTCATGATTATATACAAATATATTGTTTTTTTTATTTTTTATATATATTTGTAATTTTTCGATCCTTTTATGAATCGTGGATGTAAGACTATAAAACTCAAATACGTAAGACTATACATCAAATACGTTTAATTGCAGAATTTCTATAAAACTCATCGAAAATGAATTTACTATTAATATTATAAAGGTGTCACAATTTTAATTATGATAAACTACATATGAAACACCATGAAAAAAAAATATAACTATACGATATTGATACATGTTTCTAAAATAAGGTCTTATATAATACTAAAAAAAAGAATTAAAACTTTCTAAATCGTATCTTCTTTTTCCAACTACATGGCTAACAATCAAACAAAATATTTCAAGTAAAATCTTTACTTGGAGTTAAAAAGAAAAATTCTTAGGCAAACGAACTTTTAAATGCATTATGAAATATAGCAAAACTCTATAAAAATATAAAAATCTATGTAAAATGATAAAATTATATATAAACTAATTTTTTATTTTTATACATTAATTATTATATTATTTTCAAAAATAATACACACTATATATTATTTTAAAATTAATTATATATAAATATATGTCATCGTAGGTGTATTTTGAAAATAGTTCGACAATTTGTATGTTCTTTCACATAATTTTTATGGTTAAATTCTCAACAAATACAATTAGGAAAAATCATTATACTCATGATTTATAACATTATGATGTTAACCCATCATCATTTTACCATCATGATTGCCTATCCTACTAATAGAATAAATATTTTTAATATATTGTTGAGATACAATTCAATTATAGATGTTATTAGAATATTGTGAAAGGGGACATGTCATGTCAAAACACATCACATATCCATCCACATGAGGCCAAACTTTGCAGAGTGAGTTATAACTTTCGTGTTCAATAGGCAGAAGTGGAGTTCCTTTTTTTTTTTTTGTTATACGAAAACTTTTGGTCATTCGCATGTGGTGTGTACAATTTTATTTTACACGTTTGTGGTGAATATGAGAGAAAGAAAAAATACGTGGCTCTTGGTAATTAATAAGTTTATGATTGGATAAAATTTATATTCGACATCGACCTCGACTGCTTCTATATCGAGAGACAACTCCACATGCCAGTGATTGAGTACACACATTATTGGAACTATTGGTTTATTTATAAGATTTACGGTATATCTAATCGATAGATATACAAAGTATTTACTGGTTAGATATTTATATACAATTTATGTGAAGATAATTATATTTGTTTTTGTACAAAAAATTAAATGAATTTCTTAGAAATGTAAAAGCTATTATAGAGAAAAACATCTCTGTCTACAAGTTGTAATATTTTTTTGTCAACTAATCTATCATAAATTAACAAATTTATTCAAATGGATATCAATAAATTGTTAAATACATATAAACAGATTATTATTTAATTCTAAATTTGAGTTTTGATTTTTCAAAAAATATTCACTGATGAAATCTGATAAAAAGAAGTTGTAAATCTTAAAAATATATATTGTTTCAATAATATTAAAATTTTTTGCCGAGAATATCTTATAAAAATTGAGTTTGTTTCACTTTGTTTTGCACATACGTTCACATGTTTGCAAATATTCATTTTTTAAAATTTACATTTGTCGTCATCATCATGTATATATGAACTAATTAATTAAACCGATTAACATGCTGATAAATAAAAAGAGATTCTTGCATAATAATGAAAATAAGTATATAAAAGAGACACGAAGAAAATTTTATCCGTTCTTCCTCTCCAATTTGAGAAAAAATAAATCACTATCACATTATACTTAATCCACTAACAATGTTAAAGATTTCAACTAAATTGACTCATATATTCAATTGTAAGTTCAAAACCCTAAAATTCACCCAGAGTTTTAAAAAAAGAAATAATAACTTACTCTTTGAAAACAATGGCTTCTCCTTTGTTTCAAACGCCGAAGAATTGAGGTTGTTACAAAAAACCTCAACAACAAAGAAGATAGAAAATTAACTCAATGTCTTTTTTCTACAAAACACACAATTTTAGTTAATCTCATATACGACATCATCTTTAGATTTGTTATCCAGCTCAGCACATAAAGACTCTTCAGAAAATTAATCATTTTTCTTGATTACTATCACAACAATTCTCTACCTTCACAATGAAGAATGTGGATTGTTCTCCCGATAATTTTACAATTTAATAACACATGTTATATATCAATAATTTTGAGCAAAAATATGGTTTCCTTGAATTTGGTCATTGAGAGAGATTTGGTTAACATATCCCTCGGATTCTCCTCTTTTCCTTATCTTTTGAAATTGAACGAGCCCTTCTACTAATATTTTTCTTAAAAATGCAAACAAACATCAATTTTTTTTTTGTTTTTTCGTGTTATACGATGTTTATCGCAATACAAATTGCACTTCGTGGATCGAAAAATATATTCACAAAGTCATGTTTAATTCCAAGTTCCAATCCTTTGAGCTATAACGATTCCTTAAATACAGTCGTTAATGCAATATACTCAGTTTCTATGGTTGAGAGCCATGATATAACCTTGACTTCATGCTTATGACATTTCCACCAATGTTAAAAACATAACTTGTAAGTGAAAGTTTCCTATCCACGTTTGAAGCATAATTTGAATTACAAAATCAAATTACCCTGAATTTTTTTTCTTGTGACAACGTCAACTTCAGATTCAATGTGCCCTTAATGTACTTAAAAATCAACTTTATCGGAGACCAATGTTCTTCACTTGGTCTTCCCATAAAGATGATCACCAATCCAATGTTGTATGTTAAATTTGGTCTTGTACCTATCATTGCGTATACAACACTCTCCATTGCATTTGCATAAGGTGTTTTGTCGAGGTCCATACGTTTCTCATCTTTCTTGATGCTTTACAGTCTAAAATGAACTCCCATAACAGTATGAGAATGTTTGGCATCTATCATCTCAAAAGTGTTTAGCACCTTTTGCAAGTTGTTCCTATGATACAATGTTAGGATCCCTCTTTTCTTATCCTTTTCAATGTCCATTTGGAGAATCTTTCTAATTTGATCGACATCCTTCATCTCAAATTGTTTTACAAGTATATCTTAAACTTTTTTAATTTCACTTCCACTTCTGGAAGCTATTAACATATGATTCACATTTATTAATAAATATATGAATGAGCTTGTCAGAAACTTCTTGTGTGTAATGTATGCATCAAATTTATTATTCTATTATCGTGGTGATTATTTTGAACTTTAGAGTGATTTATTACGCAAACATACATTTTGTTTTTTACCTTCTACCTTAAAACCCCCAAGTTGAACCATTTGAATCTCTTCTTTTAAATCCCCATGTAAACATGCAATCTTACATCGATTTGTTTGAGTTTCATATCCCGAACTTTAACAAATAAATAAGCAATCTAATCAACAGGAGAATATATTTAGTGGTAATTTATTCCCTCAACTTGTGAGTAGCCATTTGCAATTCCTCCTGCTTTGAACCTTTACTCCTCAATACCGGGTATGTCTGGTTTTCTAATGAACAAATTCAAGAACAAAATTATTGAAAGAATTAACTCAAAATTACTTATTGGCGCGAGACCGAAATGAAAGTCATAAAACTACCTTAAAGATTGTATAAAGATAATATTGTGACATTTTGTTTAACAATAGCTGATGAAGTGAAATAAGGTGAATCAAAGAATTATCAACAGGCTATCAGGCTGAGAGATAAAACAAATGGCTTCAAACAATGCATGAATAGATGAATTATCTTTTGATGAATCAGAATCGTGACAGTTCCGCTTGATTTCTGATATTTTTTACACAAAACAGGGTGTGGCATAATAATACTTATCATGTTAGTTTTATGTTTGTTTTCATGACATCTTTATACATGAAATATTCTCTAAAACATCCATGGTCACTAAATATTTCATTTGTTTAATTAGCCAGATTGATAGCTTTTCACTCAAATAGGATATTAGAAAACCCTTGTTTTTCCTTTATTGTAACTTTTCCTAATTAGAGTGAACATATATCACTAAACCAAAACATCGATCTGAGATGTTTAATGCTTATATCTATTCCATATTAGATTTCATTTAATAATTTAAATTCCAACATAATAGATGACGATTTCTTATGAGATAAACTGTCGTTGAAGTTGCTTTAACCCAAAACTCTTTACCAAGTCCAGAATCACTTAAAGTGGTTCTAACCTTATCCATTATGGTTTGATCCATCCTCTCATCTACTCCGTTCTATTGTGGCGTGTATGTGCACGTCTTGTGTCTGGAAATAACATTATATTTACGAAATTGATCGAACTTTTAGTTTTAAAATCGAGTCCATAGTCTTGTGAATGTGTTTCACTCTTTTTCACTTTGAGTTTTATTACAGTTTTCCATTCCGCAAACTTTGAGAATGCATCGTCCTTGGGTTTCAAGAAGTACACCCAAAAGTTTTTTGAATACTTACCCATTGTTTTGTCCCAATAGAAAATAAATTGTTTCATAACTATTTGTTTATGGGGAATCGATTGGAAAAAAAATTGGATATAAGAAAATCATAATATTAGTTTATTCAGAATCAAACAGTCTATAATATAATTTCCAAATTGAGACAAAGAAAGATCTTGTTAGCAACCGAAGTATAGTATGATGAGATCCAACTGAACATGCGGATGCCTTTTCTTTTTAGTTTATGTATATGCCATGAGTGGTCGTCTTAGCATTTGCTCACTTTAACGTTTATACAAAGAATTACATATGAAGAATATTGAAATTGTATCACAAAATATACTCTCTCTCTCTCTCCATTGGTGTTGGAACCAATTTAAACCGATCAACACGCCATTGAACAACAAGAGATTCTTGCGGAATTATGAAATCAAAAATATGAAAGAGACACGAAGAGAATTTTACGTGTTCCCCTCCTCAGTTTGAGAAGAAGTACATCACGATCAAATTATACTGAGAATATACCAAAAACATCAATGATTTCAAATGAGTCGACTTACACAGTCACTTGTAAGTTCAAAATCCCTAAAATTCACCAAAAATTTTACAAGAAAAAATAAAAACTCATTCTTTGGAAACAGTGACTTCTCCTCGAAGAACATTAAGTTGTTACTTTTTACGATCAACCTCAACAACCCAAAAATAAAATTAACTCAATATCCTTTTTATTCAAAATACACAGTTCACCATTTTTCTCGGTCATTATCACAACGATTTTATATATATTATGCCATTTTTACGGGCTTTGATTATAGAATTTCTAATGTGAATTATCATGGTCTAATGCCATTTTCCTTTGAATTATTTGTTTATATTTCATCTTCATGATTGAAATATCTAAATTACTTATTTTAATGTAAAAAAAGAAAGAAATTAAAAATGGTGGACCATGTCGACCCTAGGATGAGATAAATCGTCTAGACTATTCGAAGTTGATTGCTACCAATTGTTTTGGCTGGTTCTTCCATCTAAATATTTGATTTCAACGTTTCGAGGGTATATCTTCTATCAAAATAATCAAAATATTAAATTCGAAATTATTAAAACTGACATATCCAAAAATTAAAAATGAAAATCTAATATAATATATAACAAGTCTATTTATAACTTATTGATTTTAAATTGAAAATCACATATCTTTTCATGATATTTACTGTCTACCCCTAAAGAGAAAAATTCAGTGAAGTTAATTCGTAATATCTCAATAAATTTAAAAATAAGTCACATGATGAGTGGTTAAATATCCTTATTTGTTGCGTGGAAAAATATAATCATCGTATCAATGGCAAGCTTAATGTTAGCATGGTCAACGTAAAGATTTTTAACCTTCTAGATTGCGGTTATCGAAACTTTGATTCGGGAGAATTCTATTAAAAAAAATTATATATTAATACCAACTTTAAATTAATATATAGATAATTTTTTTCCGTGCGTGTAAAAAGGTACACGAAATCGTGAAAACTTTGAAAATATTTCAAATGATATTTTTGAAATGTGAAATGCGAGTATTTATATGAACAAAATACTATTATATAAAATGTAAGTTTAGTGATAATTGATGGATTTCTAATTTATTTTATGGTGAGAAAGTTTATTACGACGTAAAATCTTTTTACATGAACCAAGTATAAACAGAAGGCATCATAAAATACATGTTGTACATACATCACACTTGAAGTCATATTTTGCACCTATACATGTATTTATTTATCTTGTTTAAACATTGAACACGAATTCATAAGCATTAAATATGATATCATAAATATTATTTTTTTTTATAATCCATTTCATCTTCATTAAGTCATGTTTTCGAGTAATGTGAACATCTCTTCGAAATGAATGTTTAAAATTAAAAATAAAAATATATTTTTATATATTACACTCAATAGTTGAATCAATATATCTTGAACATATCATTGTTTGTAACTTTCACTTTCAAGATTTTACGATTTTTGTTTAATATTTTTTCTACTATTGACTGAGAATTCCATAATATATATGGAAACTTTAAATCGCCCTAGTGACAGGATAAACTAAGGTTTATACTATGTATATCAATTAACTACTCCAAATATTTTTTGAAACGAGGCGTATTGATATATGAACCTTGACTACCAACAACACGACCAAATGGAAGTTGGAATTTAAAAACTTCGACGAAATCAAAGTGAACTTGTTCATGCAACTATATGGAGAGAGAGAGAGAGAGAGAGAGAGAGCATGTGATTAAGTTAGGTTCGGAAACCTAGTAAAGAAAGCGAAGATTATGCGACAAGACCCAACTACCGTGGCTTATCTGCCATCAACAAGGAATCTTACTATCATATTTACACGTTATCTCTTCAATACCATAATTTTCTCATAGCACACAATTAATTTCTTTCAAAACAAATTAAATTGTGCTTTTTGTAATGTTAGTGTTATCTACAAAAATAAGTTGAGTACCCAAAAAATAATGTAAAAGGAAGAAAGTGTCTGCCACATGCATTGGAATTTTATAGCTTAGGGACAAGAATGTTACTCATGAAGTATATAATGTTTGTGATTAAGATGATATAAGATTTATATATACAATTTACAAGTGATAAGAAGGGATAAGAAGAACAATAGATGAAGAACAAACGCATTTTAGCTAGGTTTAGAGTTCAATATTTTGCTCTTTTGAAGCGTGTGACACATCAAATAACATTTTTTTTGTGGTCTCGTATATAATAATCCAATTAATACAAAATAATTAATCTCATCCAATTTTGACATAATGCTTTTACATATGGTAATGTTCCAATCCTCTACCATATAGTGAGGGTCATCTCTAGGAAATTTTAAAGATTTGAAGATTAGTTTTAGGTTGTGATGAATATCTCAGGAATATTTTTATCTTTATTCATATGTATACTCAATATTTTTCAATAGATCACCCATCTTTAGAATCCTTTGTACGATTACATTTATTTGTGAAATTCTCTCTCATATATATATATATATATATATATATAATGGTCATTGAAAAAGAAGATTCATCTTAATGATATAAACTGTCGAATCAAAGTTTTTAAACGTCATGCACCATCATACATATATAATATGAGATATTATATTTATATATAATGTCGATTATCATAATTCTCATATATTTAAGATAAGTTTTGAATAAATTTGTATATATTTAGGATAGTGTATACATGGGATGAATCGGATAACTTGTAACAACATCATATATGTTTAAAAATGATATAGAATTGGATGAAATTAATATCGATACCTTTAGGTCATTTAGTTCCGGAGAAACCCAATAGATTAAACAAGGAAATGATTATGCAATCAAAGAAGGAAAAATATAAAGAATAAAGAGTACAGAAGAACATAAATGTGTTATAGAAATGTGTATGTGTGTGTAAATGCTATGTCATGGAGGGGCATGGGAACAAACAGAATGATTCTGTGTTTAGATATTCCATGGCGA
Source organism: Gynandropsis gynandra (assembly GCA_036759665.1). Taxonomy (NCBI): domain Eukaryota; kingdom Viridiplantae; phylum Streptophyta; class Magnoliopsida; order Brassicales; family Cleomaceae; genus Gynandropsis; species Gynandropsis gynandra. The sequence continues at coordinate 59,901,454 of CM071860.1, read as the reverse complement.
GTGGCGTTAGACATGCAAATCGAATGATCCCATGTTAGGTATGCACATGGCATCACTCGACATGCCACCCATTCCGCTTCTCCCAATTTTTTTTATTATTAATATTTTATTATTTGTTCGTTTTGAGCTCATTTCTTCATAATTGGTTTGAGGTTTACTTGTTTGTTGGTTCTTTATTCATGAATTTATGTATAGTTATATGATTTTAGTTTGGGATAGTAATCTCCATTGGGATAGTTTCTGTGAATGTAATAAAAATAGGATTGAAGATTAAAATTGTTATTTCAGGAAGTTGAGATATTTAAGGAGCACGAATTCAAATCAAGGATGATTGGAGGAAGTCAACGAGAAGATTAAGGAGAAGAAGGAGGAGTCAAGTTGAATCTGGCGGATTCAATGCTGAAGAAAGATCAGCAAGACGACACGGCTGAAGAACCGGAGAGGGTTGCTGAGCCGAGCGGAAAACAGATAAGTTGACCTGAAAAACAAAAAAAAGGTTAACAATTCTGGGTGGTATCACTGGAGTACACGAACAGAGAAAGAGGGAGCTCTAAAGTTTTATGTGTACTTAGTTAGATACTTTACTGAGCGGAGAAACAATTGAGGTTGTATTTACGTCTAACTCAGGGGGAGTTATTCGCGGAGATCTTTAGTACATTGTATAAATTGGCAAGTTGTACTTAAAGATTGACAAGTAAATAAACGAATATTGTTTGATATTTCTGATCTCTTTGGTTATCGGTTCACTAGTTATCTTCTACAAGTTTTCAATTGGTATCAGAGCAGGTAACCAACGTTTAGAGTAAATCTAAAAACTGGTTTGAGATCCGAGAAGACGACTAAAATGGAAGGACCAAGAGACATGTATTCGTTTGGAAAACCTGTCATGTTAGACGCATCTAACTATGGATACTGGAAAGTTAAGATGAGAGCGAGCATACG
>CM071860.1:59874552-59888122 GCA_036759665.1 Gynandropsis gynandra | reverse complement strand
CTTCTTGTGTCTCGTGTCGGGTCATTAATTAGGTCGCGGGAAAATAAGTGACTTGCGGCCTCGTTAAAAATCCGTCGTCGAAAAACCCGGTGGGACAAAACCGACGAGGGGAAAAGAGTACACGCGGGTCACTTTACCTAATCAATGACCGTTGCGGGTTGAGCTTCAGCTTGGATGACGTTCTTTAGGCTCGTGACTTCATGTGAACTAGCATACTCCTCATGAGTGTGGACGGTCGTGAGGATCCCGATAATAGCTTCCTTGAGCTTCGCGGCCTTGGCTCGGGTTATGGGACCAGCGGGTATGATCAAGGCATCCTCTTCTAGAGCTCGCGCTCGGGTCATGGGACCGACATATTTTGACCTAATGGTGTCTCGGATCGCGCTGGAGGTGGTCACGTCTCGGACCGCGGGATTGGCGTCTCGGGTTGCAGAATCGGCGTCTCGGTTCGCAGGAATGGCATCTCGGGTCACGGAGATTCCGTCTTCTTCCATTCTGCAGGTCGCGTCCTCCTCGGTGTTGTTGGTCGCGTCTTCAGCGTCCTCCGGGATCATATCAGAACCCTTAAGGAAATGGAAATTTTCTCTGAGAGAGGACTTAGTGTGCATCAATTTCAGCACCTCTCTGTGTGGGATTTATTGGTCAACAGGAAGCTGACAAACACAGTCACCTGTGACTCTTGTTTGTAAGGAACTCGTATATGAGTTCTATGCGAATCTAGTTCCTGATATTGAAGAACCAAGATCTGCTCTGTTTGGCACCACGTATGTTCCTGGTCACGTTTTTAGGTTCAGTGCAGAGGTAATAAACGAGTTTTTGGGGATTCTGCATATTCTGGTGACTCGCGCCAAGGAACTTTAGCTTGACTTAGATATGGACGCTGTCACAAAGGAGTTGACAGAGGGTAAGTTAAGTACTTGGCCAGGGCAGATCCCAAACTCCAAACTTCAATGGGAGTATGCGTTGTTGAACAAAATTTCCCGCACAAACTGGATGCCTAACAAGAAATCCGACGCAATAAGGCAGGATACATCAGTCTTTTTGTACTGCTTGAAGAATGATATACCCATCAACTTTGGGAAAGTATTTCTGGACTCGATCGTTGGATTGAGTTTGTCTAACTCCACGAAGTTCATTCTTCCGTTCCTTGCCTGATCCATAATATTTTGGTTCAACAAGCTGCCGATATAATTGGGAGAGATTAGATACGTGAGAATACCCCACCGTGGATCATACTGGAAAAGCGTTATATGGCAAAGATGCCATCTGCTTCAGCAGCTGGAACGTCCAGGAATAGTACGGTTCAGGAGCTTACTGAACTGAAACAAACCTTAAGTGCAGCGTTCGGAACCATCGATGGACTGCTCTTGCGTTTTTAGAGTAATCAAGTGCACTTATATTGTTGTGTGATTTGTTTCTAATTATAATGTGTCTAATCTGGTTTAAAATCTTATCACATAAACAGGGGAGAAATGCAGGACGACGAGGAGGCTGTGGATGATGAAGTTGAAGAGATTCGTGGGGAATCTACTTCAAGAAAGAGCAAAGGAAAAAGAAAGAGGAAATGATATGTTCCTATGTGTTCTTCATTTTTATTTAAGTGCATTTAAAGACAATACTTATTTTAAGTGTACTTAATGCTTACATTTCCATGCTTGAACTTATGATGATCTGGACTTAGTTGCGTGAATTCATTTTATTCTGTTTTGCTCTTATATTGTGATTGTCTTGTGCCTGAATGATTTTATTGCATTGTCTTGAATTCTATATGTTTGATTGACGTATGTTTTTGTGATAAGAATTCAAAGGGGGAGATTGTGAATGCAATAAAAATAGGATTGCAGATTAAAATTGTTATTTCAGGAAGTTGAGATATTTAAGGAGCACGAATTCAAATCAAGGATGACTGGAGGAAGTCAATGAGAAGATTAAGGAGAAGAAGGAGGAGTCGAGTTGAATCTGGCGGATTCCATGCTGAAGAAAGATCAGTAAGACGGCACGGCTGAAGAACCGGAGAGGGTTGCTGAGCCGAGCGGAAGACAAATAAGTTGACCTGAAAAACAAAAAGAATGTTAACAATTCTGGGTGGTATTACTGGAGTACACGAAACAGAGAAAGAGAGAGCTCTAAGGTTTTAAGTGTACTTAGTTAGATACTGTACTGAGCGGAGAAACAGTTGAGGTTGTATTTACGTCTAACTCAGGGGGAGTTATCCGCGGAGATCTTTAATACATTGTATAAACTGGCAAGTGTACTTAAAGATTGACAAATAAATAAACGAATATTGTTTGATATTTCTGATCTCTTTGGTTATCGGTTCACTAGTTATCTTCTACAAGTTTTCAGTTTCTTTTTGTAATATATCGTTTTTATTAATAAAAGTTAACATTACATAAGATAAAGTTGTTCAATTACCATTATAGTAGTTCCAATGTTTCTTCAAACTATTTAAAAAAATCAATATTTTTAATACAAACTAATTGAAAATCAATAACTTAATTTATGTATATGTATAAATATTAAAAAGATCAGAATTATTGTAAATGAATAAACAGATATCACTATGCATCTATCTTTTGATACAAATATTAAATAGTATCATGAAATATATAAATCTTTTTTAGTTGCCATTTTTTTAAAATCTGGATATTTTATTTTTTGTATATTCGTTGTCATATAAACATCAATTCAAATTAATTCTAAAAAAATATTATTTGAATGTAGCTAGATATCTTCAGAATACACATGGAATCGGTGGGATTAGACTACATTGTCTTCTCATTTTGCACATTTCTTTTAAATTTACAATAACCGGATATAAAAATTGTAATGAAAAAATAAATATAGAAAACATTATAAATAATTTAGCTTCTTTTAAATAATATAATTTGAATATTCACTCTTTAAACAATCAATTATTTAAAATTCACAAACATCGAAAGACACGCAATAAAAAAACTAAAGAAAAGAATAGATTTTAACTTATGAGAAAAAAAATGTTTAAATTTTTAGAAAAAGTTTGTTGTTTTACCTTTACATATTATATAAACTCTTAAGATTTTTTTTATGAATTAGATTAAAACCAGAGCGATGTATGAATTATTATTTATATATTTAATTTTTTAATCAATATGAAATAATCAATATATATATATATTAGTATATCTTGTTAATATTTTATGAAATATAAGTTATATTTTTATTATTATTTATTAAAAATTTATTTGTCAAAATTATTTTGCAATAGGATAAATTCTATACGCAAATATCATTTTAATTATGATATTTTGTCTTATATAAACAAATATTTATTATAAATTGTGGTTTTTAAATTATTAAAGTATGACTCATATATTATATTGGTGGGATGTTGTATTTTTTATAGATGTTTTTTTAGTTTTCATTGTATTCAAATTTTAAATATAAATATGTAATGTACCTCTTCAATCCAACATCTAATATAATTTTCATACTAAAAAACTATAATAGGTTTTTGAAAAAGTTATCTTTCATAAGGTGGTTCATTTATTTAGTTTTAAAATTTCAACTTCGGTAAATGTGAAAATGACCCTAGCGTTAACAAGGTTTGTGAAAATGATGTACCATATATTGAAAAGTACTAAGACTTGGTTGATTTTACAATTCACCATAAAAAGGTTTAGAAGAAGCGATCTATATTGTGGCAATAAAGATCTATATAGATAAATCAAAGAGAGTAGAACATTCTCATTCTGTGTACATAGATATCATCATGAGATAGATATGTAACATGGAACCTTTCAAGAAAGGTTATCTTCTGATATGCAACACAATTTCTCTCTAATGGGAGGTTTGTTGAATGATGGTTTAGCACAAGTTTTATTTTGTTATCCAATTACACAATTTGCATCAAGTATCTCTGTCACCTTCAATTCGATCTTTATTTTTATTGGGTCAAACTTTTCGGAGAAGAAAACTAAATATTGCATTGGTGCCTTGAGATGAGAATTTGATCTTATGTTATCATTCAATTAATGATTTGTTGAATGATAGTCTAACACAATTTTGATTTTTCGTTACACGTACACAATTTGCATCAACTATCTCTATAACCTTAATTTGATCCCTATGTTTATTGGGTTAAACGTTTCAGAGTGGAAAGAGTACTTATTGAGTATGTTTGATGAGGTGACTTAATTAGGCTAAGAAATTTCTCTATGCAAACTAACTAAATGTTGTGATTGTTCCCTGTGATGAAAATTTAATCATTTGTTATCATTCAATTAAGATTTTGTTGAATGATGGTCTAATATAAGTTATTGTAAGAAATTTTGGTATCTCATGTGGATCGTATATGTATAATTATGAAATGTGTCGTGTTATTTAATTTAATCAAAATTAAATGTGATCGAATTCGATTTTATAGTTTATTAGACTTGTATATTGAAATAAGTGTGGAAGATTATATATAAACCTTTAATGGTATCATCAAATTTCATAATGGACGGAATTAAGCGATACGATTAAGAACCAAATAATTATCTGGTTAACTCTCAATTATTATATTTGGTTCACGTCTATATAAATGATAATTATCTTTTTTGTTGGTAATAAAAAAATCAAATTTTTCATTAAGAAAACAAACAAACATAAAAATTTTCCTCCTATAGACTTTCCATCGATAATTTTGTTTAACGTTTAAAAATCATCACTATTATATGTTATCTAATTATAAATACATATTAATTTTTCCGATCTTTTAAATTGTTTTCTGATATAATTTCATATTAAAAAATGGATTCTTCAAAAAATAAAAAAGAAAATCTGAATTAGTGAATTTGTATTTTACAAACTTTTGACATAGTTTTGATAGGATTAATGTGATTTGCAATTTTTAACTTTAATAATTTCTTTTAAAAATTAAGACTCGAGTTTTAAAATCTCTAACGATTTTTAGGAGATATCAATCACTAACAAATTAGTTTCTGATAATACTTATTACAAGGTAAATTTAACCTTAGATTGTTTAGTTAAAAATCGTAGTTTCAATGCATATATTATCATTTCTAACGTAGTTTGCAGTACAATTTAATTTTGATTAATATATCTTAGTTTATGAAAACTTTATATAGAGCAATTGGATTTTATAATTTATATAAAATAAGATGATGTAGCCTGTCTAGGAGAAAGCGATATAATATAATATTCATTATCCTATCATTTTGATAGAAACACTCACCGACCAGTGTGGCGTCGTTTTGATGGCACCCACAACATTTGCTTAGCAATTCATCTACTTGAACAAGAATTTTATAACACATTGCCCTTTGCGTTCTTGTCTGAATTTTTCTTAATTCCCATATTCCGAAAATTTTAGATAATTGTCTTAGGATCACTTGTTCCATTGGAAGATGACAAATAATTAAATTTTAGAACTTAGTATTTGTTTTTTATATCTATTTCGATGTTGAGAAAAATAGATATAAACTCGATAATTATACATAAATATCGTCTAATACATATACCTCTGTTTTTTTTTCATTTAAATATACACAAATTTAGTTAAAACCCATCTAACAATTGTTTTAGACTAACTTGTTCCATTTGAGGATGAAATTTAATTAATAGTTTAAAATTTAGTATTTATATTTTAATATTTTGGTATTGAAAACCAACCTATAATTTAACTATATGAAATAGTGTATTTCATATTATTTTTTTCCTTTGGTGTTGCGTTGATAATTTATGTTTTTTGCTGTCCTATCCAAAACGTTTCATAATCTTTGATATTAGAATCCTAAATCGTTGCCTCTTAATTTGTTTTTGTTATTGTTGGATTTTTTAAATCTAAAGGATGTATAGTAGAAATTGGTTTTAATTTAATGTCTAGTTTTGTGATGTTTGATAAAACAAAAATTAGAAATATCAATTTTGTATTGTTAAGGAAATTTTCATCCATATTCAGATCTTAATGAATGAAGATAAAAGTTTTGATATAATTTTCTATAAATTATATTTGATTAAACACTCAAAAATTCTACCAATTTAAAAAATAATTGTGTTCATATCTTCACAAATACGTACAAATTATATTTCAAAAATTTTCAAAATAGAAAAAGTCATTGAAACTTTTATTTGTTGGAATTAATGGGAAAAATTCAATTGAAACAATAAAATCTAAGTGTTAGTCTAAAATTAAATTACATTGAATTATACATTTTGATCTTCATTTTCAAAGTAAAAGATAAAGGTGAAAAAGGTTAAAATCATTGAGTAGACGATAAAAAGGATAAGTCGAGATGGTTGTTTGATGAATAGGATCCACTATGGTGTTTGTCACCAGGTGTCCTCTGTGCTTTCTGTCACTTCTCGGTTCTTTTTTTTCTCTCTTATTTTATTGCGTATTTTTTGTTTAATTTAAATCTTCACTCAATTTTAGTAAACATTAGAATCTTCACTCATTTTTGAAACAACCGATGAGTATCGCTTAATTTATATATTATTTCATAATAAATTACCTTGAATATTAACGATTGTACTAAAACCAATGTTGTAAACGTCGGATTAGGCGATCGATTAGTCGGAATCTAGACGTTCGATGGTACCAACCATTTAGACTAATGGCAAATCGGCTCTAGTAGACAATCGGAGAAAATAAGTGATTAATCGCCGCCTGAACCATCGATTATGCGAAAATCGACCGTTTAGACAATTTTTTTATTAAAAAATAGATCACAACGACATTGTTTTGGTCATTTTTTCTAAAAAAATTAAACCAAAACGACATTGTTTTGGGAGAGACCAAAACGATGTCGTTTTGGTTGTTTCTCTCTTTGCCCTTCCAATTTTGAGCGTTGTTGGTCGTCTTTGTTCGTCGTTTCTTTAGTTTTAAACGTCGTTCGTCGTTGGTTCGTAGTCATCATCTTTGTTGGGTGTCTTCGTTTTCGTTCAATCTCAGCAATCCTGCAAAGCCCTGATTCAAGATCAGTGATTTAAAGGTAAGATCATATTGGTACCGACATGTAAATTCATCTAATACAATGCGGATATTAGATTTTTAGATCTTGATTAATATTTTGTTATGTTTATGATATGATTAATGGATTTATATGATGTTATATCTTATATATAATACATTTTTTTTATTTATGTTATCTTTTTTATATTATATTTTATAATCTTTAAAATTGAAATGTATTAATAAAACGAAAAATGTCTAGTCACTGATTATCGCCAACTAATTTGACTAATCGCGAGACGTTGATGGACCGTGTGACTAGTGACTAACGACTTTTACAGCACTGATTAAAATATAGTTTAAAGTTAAATAGTTTAGTAGAATATATTATACAATAGTGTATAATGAAATATGAATTGATATCGATATACAAAATAAAACAGAGATAGAATAGTTAACAACGTATTATTTCGTTAACATAGTAGTAATATGTTTCGTGTAAAATTCAAAAGATAATATTTTTATTTTGTATATATTTTAATCTATGTACTATTTACAAGTTCAGTAATTCAAAAGCTATAAGATGACATGATTACTTTACAACTTTGTATAAATTTTAAATAATCATTGGTCGGTGCTCTATTTTCGACACCATGGATGTTTTAGTCTAATTTGATAGAACAAAAAATTGAAATAATAATGTTTTGCTACTCTATGAAATGCAATTTGTGTCCTATGTTGTATTAACACTTGCAACATTATTCCAAATGCTTGAAAGACGGTACTTTATTATCTTGTGGTCTTAGAAGATATAAACCATACTTTTTGCTTTAATTTTTTGTTCCAACTAATTTTTAAATTTTTTTTTCTTATCTCAAAAATTTATTTATAGTTTGATATTGTTCAGAAATATGTAAAGAAAAAAGCCACGTGTGAACCACTTCAAATTAAATGACAAAAACTAGGTAGTTGTGTTAGTGCAAGATCCAATTTCATTCACCCACTTATGTTCAATCAAAGTCAGTTTCATGTGTTGTCTCAACACTTTGGATCTCTTAAAGATTCGTTGTCATAGACGGGTGAAACAAACCCTAAATCCTTGCGTTTCGGCTGATTTGGCAAGCCCTAAAAGATAAATTAATCAAAGTATACAAGAAAATACATCGATGGACTGCTTTTCTACGACAACAGTATACATAAACTCGCAAACACTGTGCCTTATACTTGGTTCTAAGGTGACACAACAGTTACTAAAAATTGTAAAATATTTCCAACTTATATTCACATTAAAGATTATCAAATTTGCTTTGGAAAAACGTTAATTAAACCAAAGAAACGTTACATTGATTTCATTCATATATTTATTAAACTAGAGTAAAAATAGAAAAAAAAGTATGAATTTATATGTGTGCCAAGGATGAAAGTTTTACTTTTTTTTTGGGTGTGTGGAAAATGGTACATTTTAGTAAAAATATAAATTAAGGTTTAATATAATAAAAAAATATAAATTAAGGTTTAATATAATAAAAAATATAAATTTTTGGCCTAATTGTAGCAGGGTTTATGGTATCGAGTTTATCTACAAGGGCCAAGCATCTCATCATGGCCCGCCCTTAGGTATCCAATTTCTCAATGAAAGTGACAAAGTCACTTTTGTCAAATTAGACACCGATTGGAAGAAAAATTTAATCTTGTGGTAGAAAAATTTGATCTTATGGGACCCACAAGAGTTGAATTTTTCTTCAAATTTCTCTATAAATACGAGGGGTTCTTTCCACGGCAAATCATCCCATGCAACATAAAAAACAAAAAAAAAAAAGTTTAGAAATTTTTTTTTCTTAATTTTTAGGTATTTTTTTTTGGGTATTTGAGAGAATTTTTTCCAAATTGTTAGAGAGAAATATCAATGTTTTCTCCTTACAATTTGAGAGAAGTGTTGTAATTTCTTGAGAGTCGGTAAAAACCTTCCATTATTCGCCCGTGGACGTAGGCATTTTGCTGAACCACGTAAAATCCTGTTGCCCCATTTTTATATTTTTCTCGTCTCTACTTTGTTGCCTAACAGTTATTTATCCACGTCCGATCCTAACAGTGGTATCAAAGCTCTGGTTTAATACCAGTTGTTCATACGACGATTGGGTTATAGTGAGATAAGTACTGATAAAATGTCAACACGGTATGATATAAAGAAGTTTAGTAGGAATAATTTCTCGACATGGAAAACAAAAATGAGGGTTTTTTTGATGAAAGAGGGTTGTTTGGCGGCTATTGGGGAAAGACCGAAGGATATGGCTGATGAGCACTGGAACAAAATAAATGAAAGTGCCATCGCCAGTTTGCACCTCGGTCTCGTCGATTACATCCTCAATAGTGTAGAAGAGTTGGAGAGTCCAAAGGAAATTTAGGAGTATCTCTCAAAGCTATATGAGACAAAGTCATTCTATAATAAGATCTTCTTGAAAAGAACATTGTACACTCTCCGCATGTCGGAATCTACTTCCATGATAGAGCATATAAGTACGTTCAATACGCTATTTTCGAAACTCTCCAAAATGAGTTACAAAATAGATGTAAAAGAACGTGCTGAGATCTTACTCCAAAGTTTACCAGATTTGTATGATTCACTCATCGTGAACATGACTAGCAATCTTCTCACAGACTATATAGTCTTTGACGATGTTGCAACTACTGTTCTGGAAGAAGAACGGAAGCGCAAAAACAAGCAGGACATGTTGGTAGGCTCGCAACAAGCAGAGGCCTTAGCGGTGATCATAGGGAAATCAACGGAACATGGTTCAAGTGGGAGTCAATATACCGACAAGTCAAAGTCAGGGAGTAAGAAGGTTATTAAATGCTTTCACTGCGGAAAGAAAGGTCATACGAAGAAGCAGTGTTGGCATTATAATAAAAATGGAGAGAAAGCAGCAAAGCCTCAAGGCAACGTTGCAAATACCCCTAATGGTGAAGTGTTGTATGTAATTAGGAATGATTCTTGATTGATTGATTATTGTTAAGGTTACATATTTAAACTACAATAGATGAGACAAATAAGGAAACTAATAACAAGACAATAATATTCAAAAATATCTATGATCTTGTATACTAACTAACACTCCCCCGCAGTCGAAGCGGAGGCTGGCGTGACGCAAAGACTGGATGTGAACTCGTGGAATAGCACAGCAGGGAGTCCTTTGGTGAAGATATCCGCGAATTGTCGTGAGGACGGGACATGGAACACTCGAAGAGATCCTAGGGCCACTTTCTCGCGGACGAAGTGGATGTCGATCTCAATATGTTTCGTGCGTTGGTGTTGCACGGGATTATTGGAGAGGTAGACAGCGGAAATATTGTCACAATAGACCACTGTGGCCGTAGCAAGGGGACAGTGTAGCTCCGTTAGAAGGTTGCGTATCCAGCAAGTCTCGGCCACGGCATTTGCCACGGCCCTGTACTCGGCTTCTGCACTTGATCGGGATACCGTCGGTTGTCGTTTGGAGGACCAGGAGATTAGGTTATCTCCGAGAAACACACAGTACCCGGACGTTGAGCGTCGTCCGTCAGAGCAGCCCGCCCAATCTGCATCGGAATAAGCCGTAAGGCGATGAGTGTGAGACGGACGAACCTGTAGACCATAGGTCGTAGTTCCTTTGACGTAGCGTAGCACCCGTTTCATGGCGTGTAAGTGAGGTTCACGCGGATCATGAAGAAAAAGGCACAATTGTTGGACTGCGTATTGAATCTCCGGGCGTGTGAAGGTGAGGTATTGTAGGGCTCCTTCAATGCTCCGATAATGAGACGGATCATGGATCGGTGGACCGCAATCAGCCGTGAGCTTAGATTTGGTGTCGCATGGTGTGGCGGTAGGGTGGCAGGAGGCCATGCCCGCTCGTTCCAAAATGCTTTCGGCATATGTCTTTTGATGGAGAAAGAGTCCCGTGGATGTGCGTTCCGCGGTGATGACGAGAAAATGGTGCAATTCTCCAAGGTCGGACATTGCAAATTCGGCTTTGAGGGAGCCAATGATGTGATGAAGGAGCTCTTTAGTTGATGCCGTGAGGATGATATCATCCACGTATAGGAGGAGCATGGCTTGTGTTGTGCCCAATCACACCGGCTTTGAGTGAAACCAAGCCGTGAAGCATAGTCCGTGAACCGCATGTTCCACGCGCGGGGTGCTTGTTTGAGCCCGTAGAGAGACCTTTTTAACCTGCACACATGATTCGAATGGGATGAGTGTCGAAATCCGGGGAGTTGGAACATATATACCGTCTCCTTGAGGTTTCCATGGAGAAACGCATTTTTGACGTCAAGTTGATGGATCGGCCAATTTCGGGAGACGCAAATGCTAAGGATCGTGCGAATGGTGGCCGGTTTTACAACCGGGCTGAATGTCTCTTCGCAGTCAATACCGAGTTGTTGTGATTTCCCATTGGCCACTAGCCTTGCTTTGTAGCGTGCTAAGGTCCCATCTGCATTAAACTTATGACGGAACAACCACATCGAGCGAACAATGTTAACACCGTGGGGACGCGGAACCAAGTCCCAAGTACCACTTTTAATAAGAGCATCAAATTCATTTTGCATTGCACTACGCCAATATGGATCCTCTAGAGCTTTAATATGAGAGGTAGGTACGGGTGATATCGTTGAAGTGTTTAGGCTTAGGACTTGGTTAGGTGAGGAAACCCTAGTTTGGCTACGTGTGGTCATGGGATGGGAGCGTGGTCGGGACTCATTTGGTTGGGCCGGGGGTTATTGAGGTAGTTGACATTGGCTTCGTGTGGTCATTGGATGGGTTCGGGTGCTTGGTTCATTTGGTGTGGTCTCGGTCTCAAAATCGTGGGGTGGTGTGACATCGGTAAGGGTGGATTCCGTGGATTGTTTAAGTAGGGAATGTAGAATAGGAGAATGGTCGTTTGTGTGGTCTAGGAAGTCATAGTTGGTGGAGGGTGTAATGCGGTTTGTGGCAAAAGGGAAAGTGTTCTCGTCGAAGACCACATGTCGAGATATTATGATTCGTCGAGTTTGAAGATCAAGACACCTATAACCTTTGTGGTTGGTTGGGTACCCTAGGAAAACACAAGGTGTGGACCGTGGGGATAATTTGTGGTTTGCGGTAGCTATGGTGTTTGGATAGCAAAGACAGCCGAAGACTTTTAAGTGTGAGTACGAGGCGGCTTTTTGGTGAAGTTTTGAGTACGGGATTTCGTGGTTTATGGCTACCGATGGGAGAAGATTAATAAGATGAGCTGCCACATTTAGTGCCTCTACCCAAAATTCCGAGGGCATGTGGGCATGGAAGAGTAGGGTTCGGATGATGTTGTTTATGGTTCGGATCATGCGCTCGGCCTTACCGTTTTGTTGGGATGTTTGAGGACAAGAAAATCGAAGTATAATGCCTTTAGAGTCAAAGAAAGACCGTAGGGCATTATTGTCGAATTCTCCCCCGTGATCACATTGGAAGTATTTTATTTGTCTCCCGAATTGATTAGTAACGTAATTGGAGAAATGGATAAGTTTGCCAAAGACGTCACTTTTGCGACGAAGGGGGTAAATCCAAACAAAATGAGAGAATTGGTCAAGGAAGATGACGTAATACTTGATCCCACTAATGCTAGGAACGGGTGATGTCCAAACATCGGAGTGTATGATTTCAAAGGGAAAAGTGGCCAACGTAGAAGATTTATTGAATGGTAATCGAATGTGTTTTCCTAGTTGACACGCACGACAAAGAGTTTGTGCGTTGTCTTTATTACAATCAAAGAGGTTTGAAGAAAGCAAAGAACGAAAACTAGAATCCCCGGGGTGTCCTAGGCGGTGATGCCAAGTTGTACCCGAGGTGATGAGAGCATGATCATGAGGTGGTGGCCGTGCGCGGGATAAGGGTGGAAGAAGAGGATAGAGTGGTCCCGAGCTCTCACATCGGAGAAGACGTGTTTGCTTCGGAATGTCCTTCACAGAAAAACCAAAAGGATCAAACTCAACCGAACAATTGTTATCACGAGTAAATTGCCTAACGGATATAAGGTTTTTGACAATAGATGGGACGACGAGAACATGGGGTAGGTTGAATTTTCGGCTAGGTGGAGGGATGGTTGTTTGACCGGTTTCCGTAACGGGGATAGGGGATCCATTACCGACGTAAACAATAGGTTTTGATGTTCGAATTAAAAATGGACTCGAGTGTACCTGATTGCGACGTCAGATGAGCGGTGGCTCCGGTGTCCATGTACCACGAATCGTCGTTGGATTGTTGCAGATTGACCGCGTTGAACGCTTGAATTAGCCCTGGAGGAAGGTTTGCGGATGAAGTGCTGGCAGCCGAGGAGTTTGAGGCACTTGGTGCTTGCATGAGTAGAGCCGCGTTCGTATGGGAGGTCGGCTGCGGATGTGAGGAGGTGACCGGTGAGTGTGTCCACGGTGTGCCGTAGGCTGTTGGAGGAGGAGGAGCCTGTGGACCATATGTGGCCGGCGCAGTGGGTGGTACGGACCATGGAGAGAGTGCTGGCGGACCATATCCGGGCGAGTATATTCCCGAAGGTGACCACTGCGGCTGGGCGTATGGGCCGTGGTAGGGTATGTTCCATGACCCCGGGAACATGTGGTTTGGTGTTGAATACGTCGCTTGCCCTT
>CM071860.1:59844676-59866961 GCA_036759665.1 Gynandropsis gynandra | reverse complement strand
GCGCACGAGTTACCCTAGCCGTGCCCGAGCGGGCACACTCATTGCCCGAGCGGGTCGCGGCCCGTAACTGCTCAAAACTTAAGTAAAGTTAACTTAAAACATAAGGGAACTCGTGGGGCAATTAGGGCAACAATTGGACCGACTTAGGAGGCTTAAAAGGAGGCAAAAAGACGTCATTACAGCAAGCATACAGAGGAGGACAATTCGGCGAAGTTAGAGCAGATTCTTGCGAGGAGATAAGCGAGGAGCATTGGAGATCAAGCAGCACCACTTCGGTTTTGTTTGGTTTTTATGTTCCTTAGACTTTCTACTATGTTTATGTTTCTTTACAGACGCATGAGCGAGTAGTTTGTTTGTTCTAGGAGAAGGGATTAGCCCTTGGCTATCCCGGAACCACTTTTGATCTATTTTGAATGCATCTTCCCGTTTTAGTTCATCTATTCTTTATCTGAGTGCTTTAATTTACTTGTGTTTGCGCTGATCACGTAGATGCATGTGTTAGGGATTAGGAGAAGGACCGAAAGGAGAATTCTAGTCTTGGAAGATCAGGTTTAGAACAACCGAGGTTAGGCCACGAAAGTAGGGTAACGACGGTTGAGGGTGAACGGGCGAATCACAGAGTTTATGGGTTTAGTTCATGGTGTCAGCCATGAAAGTAGGGGGCAGCTTGTCTAGATCACGTGTCTATGCCTCGAGAGAGGGTAGATATCATATTAGGATCATCCGCCTTAGATAGCTTTTAACTGGGATTGCATGATAGATAGGTTGATCATTGGTTTTGGTAGTCTTGTGGTGAAACCGGATTCCTAGGACGTTTGTCTTATCGTTAGAACCCAAGTAGTTTATTTACTTTCATTATTTCATTCTTCATCCACATTCTTTCGTTAGCAAGTTTGATTCGTAGTTCGGGTTTAGGTAGTGTTGCGTAGTCTCTGTGGGATCAACACCTAAAATACTACACACGTGCCGTGCACTTGCGGGTAGATTAGGTTATTTATATTTAACTCTGATAACGCATCAATATTATCAATCACAAGAGAGAAATGGATGATTGGTTGAATTATAGTTTTCAATGGCATTGTAGGCTTGATCATATCGAAGATAAGAGGACTAACTTATTGTATCGAGATAGTTATCTTGGAAAGTCTAATTAAGAATCACATGCAACTTGTAAATCATGTCTATGAGAGAACATGACCAAACATCCTTTTACAAGAATTTGAGGAAGTGTCACGAAAATCTTAAGAATCGTACATAAGAATGTATGTGCACCGATGTGAATTCAGGCTAGAAGCGGATAGTCATGTTCATCACATTCACTGTCAATATGTCAGGATACGGATTTATGTATCTCATGAAAGAAAAGTCTAAATCCTTTCAAAGTTCTAAAGATTCTAAAGTAAAGTGGAGAAACAAATGAGGAAGGTCGTCAAGGTGTTGAGATCTGATCGTGGAGGGAAATACCTTAATCATGAGTTCGCTGATTATCTACGATATAATGGGATTTGGCACAATTGATTTCTTTTAGAATTCCACATCATAATGGTGTTTCAGAAAGGAAAAATTAGATCTTTTAAATATGATACAACCTATGATAGGGTTCATGGTTTTCCAACCAGCTTTTGGATATATGACTTAGAATCTGTTGCAATATTTGTTTAGCAAGGTTCCCATCAAAACAATGTCTAGAACTCTATATAAATATGGAGAGGACGTAAATTTAATTTGAAACATATAAGGGTATGAGGTAACTTTCATCAAAATATTGCAATTAGTTAAGCTTGATTATAGGTCAGATATGTTTCGATTTATTGGATTTGACAAGGAAATAATGTGATTCTATTTATATTGTCCTTCTGAGTCCAAACTGGTTGTTCTTAGAGGTGCGATCATTTTGGAAAAGGAATTCCTTCTTGAAGGAAACCGTGATAAAGAAATAGTTTTTTTTAGATTGTAGAATTTATAGAACCAACCCAAGTTCAGGAGCATGTGATGCCACATGATAAATCTTTTCAAGATGTTTTGAGGTTGAATAGGATAGCTCCACCTTTAAATGGTGAAGGTTAAGGACAGGTTATAGAACCAATTCGGGAACCTATTCAACGACAAATTCAGTTGAGATAACACTACCAGAATATTGGATTTCTGGACAGTAAAATCCATTCGTAAATCATCTAGAAAACTGTTCCCAAATGCCATCTATAATCGAACATCGATAATTAATATCCGTCTGAAATATGTCCGAAATTCCGGACGGGAAAATCTGTCGATAATTAATATCCGTTCCAAATTCGTCCGAAATTCGAAAATTAAAAAAAATCCAAAAAAAAATATGTCCTACATTTTTCCGGAATAAAAAAAATTAAATTAGAAACAGATCTTTAATTTTTTTTTTATTCTGGAAAAATTACACAAGACCACCTGGTTATAAATGGCTTTACAAGAAGAAGATTGAAACAAATGGGTAGGTAGAGACCTACAAAGTATGTCTAGTTGTCAAGGGTTATAGTCAACGTGAAGGGGTTAACTATGAAGAAACATTTTCTCCTATGGCAATGTTCAAATCTATTTGGATTCTACTTGTGATAGATGTCTGCTATGACTATGCGAGATGGCAAATGGACATGAAAACAACTTCCCTTAACAAAGAATACAAGGAATAATTCCATATGACTCAACCTGAGGGTTTCACGTTGCCATCTCAAAGTGACATGATGTGCAAGCTTCAAAGGTCCATCTATAGACTTAAACAAGCTTTTTGGAGGTGTGACATTCGCTTTAATAAAGCAGTTGAAGAGTTCAACTTTGTTAGATGCGAAGAAGAACCTTGTGTATAGAAGAAGGTTAGTGGAAGCATGGTTGTCTTCCTTGTTCTATATGTAGATGGTATATTGCTCATATGGAATGACATAGTAGCCTTGCAAAAGACAAAGTTATGGTAGTCTGATCAGTTCTCCATGAAGGATCTAGGAAAAGTTACTTATATTTTAAGAATAAAGATTTATAGGGATAGATCAAAGAGGTTTCTTGGACTATCTCAATCCCAATATATATATAGTATCGTAAGCCGATACAACATGGAAAATTTCAAGAAAGGCTATCTTTTGATAAGCACATGAATTACTCTCTCTTGGGAGGATTGTCGTAACACCTAGGAAGAGAGAGAACACATGAGTGAGATCCCATATGTTAGTGCAGTGGGAGCCATCATGTGTTCCATGACATGTACAAGGCCTAACGTAGTCTACCCGCTAAGTGTAGTGAGTAGATATCAGGCAGATCCTAGTGAGAGACACTGGAAGTTGGTAAAGACCATCCTTAAGTATTTGAGAAGGACTAAGGACTAGTTCCTAATATATTGAAGTTCTAGCATGGAGTTAGAATGGTTTACTGATGCGAGTTTCATGAAAAACAAGAAAGACAATCGATCCATTTCAGGCTATGTGTTTTGCCTAAATAGAGGAATAGTAAGTTGGAAAGGTTCCAAACAGACTATGACAGCTGATTCGGTCATTGAAGCATGTGAGGTGGCTAAAGAAGCGGTTTGGATGAGAAAGTTCATAGATGAAACTGGCGTGGTAATGATGCTTATCAAAGTTAAATAAATATTTAACCTAAACTATCCGCAAGTGTACGACACCTGTGTAGTACTCTAGGTGTCGATCTGATGCGTATCAGAGTTAAATAACCTAATCTACCCGCAAGTGCACGGCACGTGTGTAGTATTTTAGGTGTCGATCCCATAGAGACTATGCAACGCTACCTAAACTCGAACTACGAATCAAACTTGCTAACGAAAGAATGGTGATGAGGAATGAAATACTAAATGTAAATAAACTACTTGGGTTCTAACGATAAGACAAACGTCCTAGGAAACCGGTTTCACCACAAGACTACCGAATTCGACGACCAACCTATCTATCATGCAATCCCAGTTAAAGCTATCTAAGGCGGACGATCCTAACATGATATCTACCCTCTCTCAAGGCATAGACACGTGATCTAGACAAGCTGCCCCCTACTTTCGTGGCGGACACCATGACCTAATTTTTTAAGCTCTATGATTCGCCCGTTCACCCTCAACCGTTGCTACCCTACTTTCGTGGCCAAACCTCGGTTGTTCTAAACCTGACTTTCTAGGATTAGAATTCTCCTTTCGGTCCTTCTCCTAACCCCTAACACATACATCTACGTGGCCAGCGTAAACACAAGTAAATTGAAGCACTCAGATAAAGAATAGATAAACTAAAACGGGAAGATGCATTCAAAATAGATCAAAAGCGGTCTCGGGATAGCCAAGGGCTAATCCCTTCTCCTAGAACAAACAAACTACTCGCTCATGCGTCTGTAAAGAAACATAAACATAGTAGAAAGTCTAAGGAACATAAAAACCAAACAAAACCGAAGTGGTGCTGCTTGATCTCCAATGCTCCTCGCTTATCTCCTCTGTAAGCTTGCTGTAATGACGTCTTTTTGCCTCCTTTTAAGCCTCCTAAGTCGGTCCAATTGTTGCCCTAATTGCCCCACGAGTTCCCTTATGTTTTAAGTTAAGTTTACTTAAGTTTTGAGCAGTTTCGGGCCGCTACCCGCTCGGGTAGTGACTGTACCCGCTCGGGTGCGGCTAGGGCAGTTCGTGCGCGTCCTGTGGTGCTGGAATGGTGCCCGATCGGGCATGGCATGTGTGCCCGCTCGGGCACAAGGCAAAATGGTCCTAAATGCTTGCCCGAGTCGTGCTAAATGGTCTACACAATTGGCCGTAGGTTTTGCCCGATCGTGCAAGTGTTGTGCCCGACCGGGTGAGGCTTTTCCATGCTCAATCTCGTCCCGTTTGTCCCGTGATGATCCCCGAAGTTGCTCCTTAGCTCCGTGCATGTTCCCTTAGCTCCAAAATGGTCCAAATACGCGTAAAAACCTGTAAGAACATGAAAAGCACGAAAGCAAGTAAAACGGATACGGAATCATACGTAAAACATCACATATGTATCAAAAACGTCTCCTAAATGTTGCAAGAAATACGTATGAAAACGAGATGATCACGATCCCATAGGGACTACGCAACACAAACTAAATTCAAACTATGAATCAAACTTGCAAACAACGAAATATTGGTTTTAAGATTGAAATAATTAAAAACATTAAACTAACAAGTTCTTAACAGTGAGACAAACGTTCCAGGAATCCGGTTTCACCACAAGACTACCGAAACCAACAATCAACCTATCTAATCATGCAATCCCGATCAAGATATCTAAGGCAGACCATCCTAATATGATATCTAGCCTCTCTCAAGGCATAAACATGTGATCTAGTTAAGTTATGACGCAATCCCGATTGAATCGACGCTCTAGACGAGGTTAGGGTTGGATATGCCTTGCTGCAACGGATTGCACAAGGGTGTGTGGGGCGAGTGGTCACACGAGAGTTGCGGAAAGGCTCTCGATTCACCGGTTCGTCTCCAATGGATATTACGCACCAGTGAAGAACGAACGATCGTTGGATATGACACACCAACGAAGGATGCTAGATATTACGCACCAACAACCAAGAACTCACAAAGGAATTCAAGATAAATAAATAGATTGATTCAAAGATTAATTTGAAAAAAGTTGGATGTTGTCCTACAAGGGGTGGCCGGCCATATTTATATTAAAACAAGAAAAACAATTCAAAAATTACATTAAATGCTTAGTCTTCATGCAAAGCCTCTAATTAATATCTTGGATTCTTCAAACAAGAAGATAACTTCTTGCTGGCCATGCACATGAGGAGGCACTTTTCTTGGGTCTCGGGTCATTAATTAGGTCGCGGGAATAAGTGACTCGCGGCCTCGTTAAAAACCCATCATCGGAAAACCCCGTGCGACAAAACCGACGAAGGGAAAAGAGTACATGCGGGCCACTTAACCTAATCAATGACCGTTATGGGTTGAGCTTCGGCTTGAATGATGTTTGTTAGGCTCGTGACTTCACATGAATATGAATACTCTTCATGTGTGTGGATGGTCGTATGAATCCCGACAATAGCGTCTTTGAGCTTCGTGGCCTTGGCTTGGGTCACGGGACCGACGGGTATGATCAAGGCTTCTTCCTCCATAGCTCTTGCTCGGGTTACGGGACCTACGTATCTTGACCTAGTCGCGTCTCGGGTCTCGTTGATGACGGGCGCGTCTCAGGTTGCAGGGTTGGCGTCTCGGGTCACGCTGTGGGCGTCTCGAGCCGCGTTGTGGGCGTCTCGGGCCGCGTTGTAGGCGTCACGGGCCACACTGTTGGCTTCTCGCGCTGCGCTGTTGGCATCTCGGGCCGCACTATTGGCGTCTCGGGACGTGTTGGGGGCGTCTCGGGCCGCGCCAACTTCTTCTTCTTCCGCGTCGCAGGTCGCGTCCTCTTCTGCGTTGTTGGTCACGTCTTCGGCGTCCGCCACGATCATATCAAGTTATCCCCTACTTTCGTGGCTGACACCTTAAGCTAAGCCCATAAGCTCTATGATTCATCCGTTTTACCCTCAATCGTTGCTACCCTACTTTCGTGGCCTAACCTCGATTGTTCTAAACCTGATCTTCTAGGACTAGAATTCTCCTTTCGGTCCTTCTCCTAATCCCTAACATATGCATCTACTTGGCCTTCGTAAATACAAGTCATTCTAGCACTCAGACAAAGAATAGATAAACGAAAACGAGAAATTGCATTCAAAGATAAATCAAAAGCGGTTCCGGGATAGCCAAGGGCTAATCCTTTCTCCTAGAACAAAACGACTACTCGCTCATGCGTTCGAAAGAAAACATAATCGAAGTAGAAAGTCTAAAGAACATAAAAACCAAACACAACCAAAGTCCTGATTTGATCTTCAAGGCCCCTTGAATGTCTCCTCCGCAAGAGTGTTCTTCTTCTCCGATTCGCCCTCTACTCTCTCTCACGCATGAATTCTCAAACTAACTGAATTCGCTCGACCCCTAGCTCCTCTCCCTCCCTTTCCTTCTTCTTTTCTTTCCTTTTCTCCTGGTTTTTCCTCTTGGTCGTTCACTCCTTTTCTCTTTTTCGCAGCAGCCACTGTTTTACCTTTTTCGTGTGTTTTCGATTCTTGATTAAGTTGGGCAACGTTTCCATTCTTTTCTCCAGCAAAATATCTCTTATTCCTCTTCTCTAACATCTTTTTCCTCTTTTTATGTGTAACTAACAAGTTCCTTTTTGTGTTTAGATAAGTTTCCTTTTCTGGTTTTTGCAGGTGACAGACGCGACCCGTGCGGGCTGGAGTGTGTGCCCCGCGCGGGCTCCCTTGCTGCAACTGCACCTGCGCGTGCCGAAAGCCTACCCGACTAGTGATGAAGCTACTGGACCAAGTGCCCCGCACGGGCTGAGGAGTACCCCGCGCGGGCTGATGTTTCTGTGCCCCGCGTGGGCTGTGATGGTGCTTCAAGGTCCGTGCGGGCAAAAGTCCTCCACGACCCATGCTGTTTCTCGTCCCGTTTGTTCCGTTATGATCCTCGAGTCTAATACTTTGTCCCGTGTACGTCTTTTAGCTCCAAAATGAACCAAATACGCATTAAAACCTATAAGAACACGAAAACACGAGAACGAGTAAAACGGATACAAAATCATACGTAAACATCGCATCTATATCGTAAACATCTCTAAAACCGTGCAAGAAATACATATGAAAATGAAATGATCAAAATCCCCCAGACTTGAATGTTTGCTTGTCCCTAAGCAAACGTAAACGTAGAATGCTTGGGGTATACAAAAACCGAGAATTCCCTTTTCTTTAAAAATACCGCTAAAGCGAACCTAACCGATCAACTAGCAAGTCGAGAGCAAATTCAGCCTAATTAAATTTTCAGTCTTCATCTTAGGTTCACCAGGGCTACCTACAAGAAAGTAAATCGAAGATAAACTAAACA
This sequence comes from Gynandropsis gynandra, assembly GCA_036759665.1. Lineage (NCBI taxonomy): Eukaryota > Viridiplantae > Streptophyta > Magnoliopsida > Brassicales > Cleomaceae > Gynandropsis > Gynandropsis gynandra. The sequence continues at coordinate 59,859,067 of CM071860.1, read as the reverse complement.
AGCCACCGTAACTCTCTCCACCAAACGAGACTTCAGACAAATGCTAAACGTAGAAGAATTGAGGATACTTGTTTCTTTTCCGAGCTTCTTTATTTCTTTATTATTTTTTTTCTTCTTCTTTCTTTTTTATGTCCTCTTTTTCTTTTCTTTTTTTTATGTTATGCAGACACACTAGGCTTCTAGGACGTTGGATTTCAAGGGATCCAGTCTCTACTTAGACCCAGACTACCAATGACGGTATACTCATTCATCTCGTTCAAGAGTGTAGCGGAGTAGGCGGCGTTTTTATTGTGCCATGCCCTTAGGACATAGAAAGATATTCGCCAACCCACCACTTAGACCCGAACCATTGAAAAAGTGTCAAGGTCGATGCACTCATATCGATTTTAGATCAATGTTTTAGGCGTTATTTCTATCGACAATGGAGTGTAAGTGTGCGCTCTTAATCTGCAAAATAAGCTCGATTTCATACGATCTAATAATCCTCATAAAAAAGAAGTAAAGCATCGTCTATACGAAGTATGACCATCTGGATAGAGAGAATAAACGATAAACTAGCCTAGCAACCTCATCTAAACCTCCCACAAGCAACACAAGGATTCCCAAAAAATTATGACCTATTGTTTTTTAGCCGACTAATAAGCTCTAACACTCAGGAAAAACCTAGCTCAAACATGCAAAATCTCACGGAAAAGGCCAACTTGTTAAGTATCCTAGGATCAGGGTTCATCTCAAAACGTGGCACCGGACAAGTGTCTAGGACGACTCTGACTCACGAAAGCAAAAACAATCTAAAAACTACGAAATCAAAGAGAAAACAAAAGAAAATGAAACAAAGTCACCTGACAAACGTGAGCTGCTCTCCCAGACTTGAATTGAATCGGTGTCCTCGACGTGAAGCTCCGATGGTGAAGTCACGTTTGTGGTGGTATTTTTTTTTTGTGTTTTTTTGTTTTTTTAATTAACAGAGTCTTAAACTAAACAAATAAGAAAAATAGAAAACAAACAGTTGGGTTGCCTCCCAAAAAGCGCTTATTTAACGTCTTTAAGCTTTGACGTATTCATTCCTCATGTGTGCAAGATGGGTGGATCGGAAAGGGAAATGGAGTTTCCACTTTCGATCGGTTGAGCGGCTTGGTAGAGCTCTAGTCGCTGCCCATTAGCTTTGAATGTTCCGCTTAAATCGCTTCATAGTTCCACTTCTCCATGTGTGAAGACTTCTCATACCTGAGAAGGACCAGAACAATGAGCTTAAGACGAGAATTAAATAGTAGAACTAAATCACCTGGCTGAAAGTCACGAGGTAAGATCTTCTTGTCATGACATCTCTTAGCACGCTCCTTGTAGATCTTAGAGTTCTCATATGCATCAAGACAGAGCTCGTCGAGCTCGTTCACCTGCAAAAGTCATTTCTCACCTACACTTTTAAGATAAAATTTAAGGAGCTTTGTCGCCGAATAGGCGCGGTGCTCTAGCTCGACAGGTAGGTGGCAAGACTTGCCATAAACAAGCTAAAAGGAGTCATGCCAATGGGAGTTTTAAACGCAGTCCTATAGGCCTATAACGCATCATCTAATTTCATCGACCAATCTCTACGGGACCTAGACACGGTTTTCTCTAGTATACTCTTAATCTCCCTATTCGAAACCTCTACTTGTCCGCTAGTTTGTGGATGGTACGGTGTAGCTACCCTATGTTTCACGTCATACTGCTTAAGGAGGGACTCGAATGTCTTGCAATAAAGTGTGAACTTCCGTCACAAATGACTAATCTAAGAACTCCAAAACGAGGGAATATGATCTTCTTAAAGACTTTCATCACTACCCTAGAGTCATTAGTCGGCGTTTCTATGGCTTCTACCCACTTAGACACATAATCTACACCTACCAAAATATATTGGTTGCCACACAACGAAGGAAAAGGTCCCATGAAATCTACATCCCAAACATCAAACAATTCGACCTCAAGGATGTAGTTCTGTGGCACCTCGTTCCTCTTACCTATATTTCCCGTTCTTTGACATCTATCACAAGAGGAAACGTACCTATGGGCATCTTTGAAGAGGTTCGGCCAATACAAACCCGCTTGTAGCACCTTTGAAGCGGTTTTGGACTTGCTGAAGTGACCTCCATAATCCGATCCATGACAATGGAAAAGGATGCTCTCTACCTCTTCCTCGAGTATGCATCTCCTAATGACCCCGTCCGCGCATCTCTTGTAGAGAATTGGATCATCCCAATGGTAATGTTTGACGTCCGCATAGAATTTCTTGCGCTCATGAAAAGAAAGGTCGGGGCGTAGTATACCGCTCACAAGAAAATTAACAAAATCAGCATACCAAGGAGCGGGGTTACCTGAAGTAAGTGCGCATATCATGTCGTCTCTCAAGGAATCGTCGATAGGTCTCTCATCATCCACAATGATGCAAGAGAAGTGATCTGCAACGACGTTCTCGGACCCCTGCCTATCTCTTATTTCGAGATCAAACTCTTGTAAGAGAAGGATCTATCGGATGAGACGTGGTTTCGCATCCTTCTTCCCTAGAAGATATTTAAGCGCTGCATGATTAGTATAAACGATTACCTTTGACCCTACGAGATAGTATTTGAACTTTTCAAAGGCGAAGATGAGGACAAGGATCTCCTTCTCGGTTGTGGCATAGTTGATTTGAGCGTCGTCTAGTGTCTTGCTAGCGTAGGAGATGATATGAGAGACCTTGTCTCTTCGCTGTCCTAAAACAACCCCAACGGCGTAGTCACTAGCGTCACACATAATCTCGAATGGTAGGCTCCAATCGGGTGGTTGAATGATGGGCGTCGAAACCAATGTTGTCTTGATGGTATTCAAGGCATTATGGCACTCTTGAGAGAAATCGAATGTGACATATTTGGCCAGCAAATCCATCAACGATTTTGTAATCTTTGAGAAGTCCTTGATGAACCTCCGATAAAAACCTGCATGCCCTAGGAAGCTACGAATTTCTTTAACTGAAACTGGTGGAGGAAGTTTTTTATTACCTCAATTTTTGCTTTGTCGACTTCTATGCCCCTCGATGAGATCATGTGTCTAAGTACAATACCTTCCTTCACCAAAAGTGGCACTTTTCCCAGTTAAGAACGAGATTTGCTTCCTCACATCGCTGCAACACTCTAGAAAGGTTAACGAGGCAATCATCGAATGTAGACCCATAAACAGAAAAATCATCCATAAAAACTTCCATAATATGCTCAATTAAATCGGAAAATATTGCCATCATGCAACGCTGGAAAGTAGTCGGAGCGTTGCAGAGGCCAAAAGGCATACGACGGTAAGCGAATGTCCCATAAGGACATGTGAAAGTCGTCTTCTCTTGGTCTTGAGGATGAATGGGAATATGAAAGAAACCAGAATATCCGTCCAAATAACAAAAATAGGCATGATTCCCTAACCGTTCTAACATTTGGTCGATGAATGGGAGAGGGAAGTGATCTTGCCTTATTGCCTTCTTGAGCTTGCGGTAGTCTATACAATCCTCCATCTCGTGACGGTTCTTGTTGGAATCAGCTTGTTGTTATCGTTGCGTACTACCGTCATTCCTCTTTTCTTTGGTACGACATGCACGGGCTTACACATTCGCTGTGCGAGATAGGATATATGATACCTGCATCCAAAATTTTTAGTATCTCTTTTTTCACTACCTCTTTTAAGGTTGGGTTCAGCCGCCTTTGTGCTTCTATGGATGGTTTATGCCCGTCCCCCATGAGTATTCGATGCATGCATAACGAAGGGCATAGTCCCTTGATATCCTCGATGGTGTATCCGATTACTCTCCTATGCTTCCTTAAGCATTCAAGTAGCTTTTGCGTCTCATCTGCACTCAAGTCAGCATTAACAATAACGGGGTATGTATCATTATGTCCAAGGTACTCATACCGAAGAGAAGAAGGAAGAGGCTTCAACTTGACTTTGGGCGCCTTCTCCACTGCAAAGTCAACATGACCTTCGTGTGGTATCTCCTCACATCAGGCGTCTCTTAGTGCTTCAAAAGCACTCATAAATTCTGCATACGCCTGAGCTTCTTCATTGGTAAATCCTATATCTCTACAAACTTGAGTTAAGCATGTCATGAGGGGATCGAAAATACTTACTTGATCAAACGTATCATTCGTTAACTCGTCCAGAAACTCAATTCGAAAGCAAGACTCCTTGATGGAGGGTCAGTTCGTTCATGGATTTGGACAAGTTGAATTCAATGGTTTCGTCTCCGACACGTAGAGAAAGTTTTCCTTGTTGTACGTCTATCATCGCACCTACAGTAGCTAAGAACGGTCTACCAAGAATAATAGGCATCCTAGCATCCTCTTCAATATCAAGTATGATCATCTCGTTTTCATACGTATTTGTCGCATGATTTTAGAGATGTTTATTGTATAGATGCGATGCTTTACGTATGATTTCGTATGTATTTTACTTGTTTTTGTGTTTTCATGTTCTTACAGGTTTTTACGCGTATTCGGTTCATTTTGGAGCTAAAGGACGTGCACGAGAAAAAGTACCAACATCGAGGATCATCACGCGACAAACGGGACGAGAATCGGCATCCCTAGCCCGAGCGGGCATTTGTTACGGTAATTTTGTCCAGCGAATTGAGCATGAGTCGGTCGGGCAAGACCACGCCCGGGGCCACAGCCCGAGCGGGCAGCACTTCAGCTCGAGCGGGCAGCACCTCAGCCCGAGCGGGCTACCTCTTTTCCCATCGCGTTCTTGCGTGATCTTCCGTGCCGTACCCGAGTGGGTCACTTACCCTGCCTGCGCGGGTCGCGTCCGTCACCTGCAACTCCAAATAAATTAATTTGACTTAAAACAAAAGGGATTTTGTGTTGCGTAGTCCCTGTGGGATCGACACCTGAAATACTACACACGTGTCGTGCACTTGCGGGTAGTTGAGGTTATTTGTTTAACTTTGATAACGCATCAAGTTTTTGGCGCCGTTGCCAGGGACTATTATCGACACGTCTTAGATTCGAGCCTAGAGTCTTTCTTGTTTTGTTTTTTGTTTTTGTTTTCTTTTCTTTCGTTCTTCTTACGTAAATCTTTTTTATTTGTTCTTCGCAGAGCCGTTAGATCAACGAGAGATGGATAATTAGAACGACCACGAACAGCTTCAATTACCTCTCGGTAATTTGGGGCACTTGCAGCAACAGCCACTCGCGCCTCAACCGCGAGAACCACAGGCTCCTCCACTACGTCGACTCAGAGATTACGTGTTGCCGAACATGAACAACGTGCAAACAACCATAAGGATACCTGTTGTTGCTAGGGAACAGTTTGAGATTAAGCCGGCGATGATCAACATGGTTTATCAGAAGCAATTCATGGGTGGAAATCACGAGGATTCCCATCAGCACCTTAGAGACTTCCTTGAGCTTTCCGCTACATTCAAGATACACGGAGTCTCGGAGGAGGCGATCTTACTGCGTCTCTTCCCCTTCTCAATTAGGGGACGAGCGAAAACTTGGCTGCAATCGCTCCCCGCTGGATCTATCACTACTTGGGATCAGCTCTGCACATTGTTCTTATCATGCTTCTTTCCTCCGAGCAAGACGATTCAGATGAGGGGAGAAATCACATTGTTCAGATGCAGAGACATTATTTGAAGCGTGGGGAAGATTTAAGGATCTTCTACAGCTGTGTCCACACCATGGTCTCGAGCAGTGGTACGTTATCCAACCTTTTACAACGAAATTTCAGATGAACACCGAACGACGTTGGATAACGCTGCCAGAGGATCATTTATTGATCTGAGCATTGAAGAGACATACGAGCTGATCGATAACCTTGCCATGAACCACACCATGTGGTCGACACCGAGAGGTATGCCTAACAACACTCGTCGCCTATATGAGCTGAATCAGGGCAGGGCAACGGGTAATGTTGCGAACGCGATGTACTCTGTGAATTGTGGAGATACAGAACACGTGGCTTATCAATGCACGCTGCAAGAGAATGTGGAATACATGAAATATGCCCAGCAGCAAGGAAACACGCACTTCGGGAATACCTACAACCCGAATCGGAGGAATCATCCGAACTTGTCATATCGAATGACTCAACCGATGAAGTATTCGGGATTTCAGCAATCACAGCAGGCATACCAGCAAAATAACCAGCAAGTTCAGCATGCTCAGCAAGTTCCGCAAGCTCCTCAATCTGCTCAAGCCCCTTCGTCGAATCTTGAGGCAATATTGCTCGAATTTATCAAGGAGCAAAGGCAGCAACATTCAACTCATACCAAATTCAATGCGGACATGGGGACAGCGATCAACGAGCTTAAAACTCAGATGGAATCCTTGAGCAACCATGTGAAGAGTTTAGAGAACTCCGTAGCACAGCAAGCTGCCTCATCCTCTCGGAATTCGGACAGCTTCCAGGTAAACCCGAATTGAACCCGAGAGAGTATGTGAATGCTATTTCTGTGTGCAGCGGTGATGTGGTTGAGAATTCGACCTCCAAAGAGCAAGGGCAAGCTGCTGGAACGTCCATGAATAGAGGAAAAGGTAAGATTGCGATTATGGAAGGAGTCAAACCAGATTTAGACAAACGATACGTTACTCCTTCAACGTACAAACCTCTAATACTGTTTCCTCAACGGTTGGTAAGCAGTAAGAATGAAGAACGAGTGGGCAGATTCGTAGAGGGTCTCAAGAAGCTTGACATCAACATCCCATTCGTGTAAGCCCTCCAAAAGATGCCTAATCATGCCAAACTCATCAAAGAGGCACTTTCCAAAGAGAGGAATATCGAAGAGAACGAGATAGTAGCACTCACACTCACCGAGATCGCTATCCTTCAAAACAAGCTGCCACCGAAGTTGAAGGATCCCGGAAGCTTCTCCATTCCATGCACAATAGGTAATATTAATATTGATAATGCTTTGTGCGATTTAGGGGCAAGCGTGAGCATCATGACACACTCGGTTTTCAAGCGGATGGACTTCGGGAATCTCAAACCTACAAAGATGTCTCTACGCCTCGCAGATCATTCGGTAAGATATCCGGTGGGAATTGTTAAAAACGTTCCCATCAAGGTAGGAAATCTCTTCATCCCCACTGATTTTGTTGTACTTGAAATAAAGAAAGATGCTAGGACACCTATTATTCTTGGTAGACTGTTCCTAGCTATTGCAGGTGCCATGATAGACGTACAACAAGGCAAGCTTTCCTTACGTGTCGGAGATGAGACGATCGAATTCAACCTGTCTAGCCCCATGAACGGACCCTTATCCAAGGAGTCTTACTTTACAGTCGATTCGCTGGATGAGTTATCAAAAGACATGCATGATCAAGTAAGTGTTTCTGATCCGCTTATGCAACGCCTAACACGAGTTTGCGAAGACACAAGATTTACGGACGAAGGATCTGAGATGTACACGAAATTCATGAGTGCTATTGCAGCACTAGGAGACGCCTCATGTGAGGAGATACCACATGAAACACATGCTCGTTTTGCAACGGAGAAGACATCCAAACTTGAGCCCGAGCCACCTTCGTCTTCTTTTCGGTACGAGTATATTGAACACGATAAAAAATATCCTGCTGTTATGAATGCTAACTTGAGTGCAGATGAGATGAGAAAACAACCCATAGGCGTTAAGAAGCGTAGAAGAGTCAGCTCTTCAGTATGTACGGAAGACAACCACAAACCTTCCATTGAAACTCAAAAGATGTTGCACCCGCACTTGCACGAGGTAATGGAAAAAGGCGTCATATAACTTTTGAATGGAGATACCATTTATCCAACCTCGGGCAGCGAGCGAGTGAATCCCGTGCATGACATGCCAAAGAAAGAAGTAGTGGCTAAGGGATGGCACGACAAGAAAATCCAACCTCATGACTTCCAATCAGGTGCTTTCATTCTACATTTCAATTCTCGTCCTAAGCTTTTCTTGGGCAACCTACGTTCTCGTCGGTTTGGTCCTTTTCAGGTACGAGAAGTCTTCACACATGGAGACGTGGAACTTTGGAGCGAGATGAGTGGCACATTCAAAGCTAATGGACAGCGGCTAAAGATCTACCAAGCCGCTCAACCGGTCGAAAGTGGAAACTCCATTTCCCTTTCTGATCCACCCGCCGCGCACGCATAAGGAATGGAGACGTCAAAGCTTAACGACGTTAAATAAGCGCTTTCTGGGAGGCAACCCAGCCTGTTGTTTTCTTTTTTCTTAGTTTTTAGTTTAAGACTCGGTTAATCGTTCAAGTTAAAAAAAAACACAAAAAATACCACCATAAACGTGCTTCACTTCCCTTACCCTCTATCGGAGCTTCACGTCGAGGACGCCGTTCAATTCAAGTCTGGGGGAGCAGCTCACGTTTGTCGGGTGATTTCGTTTCATTTTCTCTTTGATTTCGTAGTTTTTAGGTTGTTTTTCCTTTCTTGAGTCAGAGTCGTCTCAGGCACTTGTCCGATACCACGTTTTGAGATGAACCCTGAACCTAGGATGCTTAAGAAGTTGGTCTTTTCCGTGAGATTTTGCATGTTTGAGCTAGGTTTTCCCTAAGCGTTAGAGCTTATTAGTCGGTTGAAAAACAATAGGTCGTAGTCCTTTGGGAATCCTAGGTTGCTTGTTGGGGGTTTAGACGAGGTTGCTAGGCTAGTTTATCGTTTATTCTGTCTATCCAGATGGCCATACATCGTGTAGACGATGCTTTACTTCACTTTTCTTTGAGGATTACTATATCATATGAGATCGAGCTTATTTTGCAGATTAAGAGCGCACACTAACACTCCGCTTTTGATAGAAATAATGCCTAAAAAGCATGATCTAAAATTGATATAAGTGCATCGACCTTGATACTCTTTCCATGGCTCGGGTCTAAGTGGTGGGTTGGCGATCATCTTTCTACGTCCTAAGGGCATGGCACAAATAAAAGACCGCCTACTCCGCTGCGCATGGCACAACATAATGCCGCCTACTCCGCTGCACTCTTGAACGAGATGCATGAGTATACCGTCATCGGTAGTCTGGGTCTAAGTAGAGGCTGGATCCCTTCAAATCCGACATCCTAGAAGCCTAGTGTGTATGCAAAGAAAGGAAAAGAAAAAAAAAAGAAAAAAGAAACAGAAGACATAAAAACAAAAGAAAAGAAAAAGAAAAAAAGAAGAAAAAAAGAAAGAAAGAAGCTCGGAAAGAAACAAGTATCCTCGGTTGTTCTAGGTTTAGCATTGTCTGAAGTCTTGTTTGGTGGACAGAGTTACAGTGGCTTTTTTTAATTTTCCTTTGATTTACTTTCTCGTAGGTAGGTCTTGGTGAACCTAGGATGAAGACTAAACTTAATTAGGCTGAATTTGCTATCGACGTGTTGATCAGTTAGGTTCGCTTTAGCGGTATTTCTAGGAGAAAGGGAAATTCTCGGATTTTGTATACCCCACGTGTTCCACGTTTACATTTTCTTAGGGACAAGCAAAGATTCAAGTCTGGGGGATTTTGATCATCTCGTTTTTATACGTATTTCTCGCACGATTTTAGCGATGTTTATGATATAGATGCGATGCTTTACGTATGATTCCGTATCCGTTTTACTTGTTTTCGTGTTTTCATGTTCTTATAGGTTTTTACGCGTATTTGATTCATTTTGGAGCTAAAGGACGTGCACGAGACAAAGTACCAACATCGAGGATCATCACGGGACAAACGGGACGAGAATCTGAAAGGAATAGCCACTACCCGCACGGGTAACTCCGTAGCCCGAATACCACGCCCGGGGCTTCAGCCCGAGCGGGCAGCACTTTAGTCCGAGCGGGCAGCACCTCAGCCCGAGCGGGCTACCTCTTTTCCCATCGCGTTCTTGCGCGATCTTCCGCGCCGTACCCCAGCGGGTCACTTTCCCTGCCCGCGCTGGTCGCATCCATCACCTGCAACTCCAAATAAGTTAATTTGACTTAAAACAAATGGGAGTTTGTTAGGTACTTATACAATAAGGAAAACGCCTTTAGAGAAGAGGAAAAAGCGATATTTCGCTGGAATGAAGTAATGGAAATGTCACCCAACTTATTCAAGAATGGAAATTCATAAAAAGACAACAATCGGTGGCTGCTGCAACATTAGGAATAACTGAACGTCCAGAAGGAAAGGAAGATAAAAGGAAAGAAAAGGAGAAGGAAAGAAGAAGAGAGGAGTGAGAGGTCGAGCTCATTCACTCAGTTTTCAGTTCATCGAAGAGAGAGAGTAGAGAGAAAGGAGGAGGTTCTTGCGAAGGAGACTTACAAGGAGCATTGGAGATCAACCCGACACTGGGGTTTTGTTTGGTTTTCATGTTCCTTAGACCTTCTGTTTCGTTTATGTTTGTTTACGGACGCATGAGCGAGTAGTTTGTTTGTTCTAGGAGAAGGGATTAGCCCATGGCTATCCTGGAACCACTTTGATTTATATTTGAATGCATCCTCCCGTTTTCGTTTATTTATTCTTTATCTGAGTGCTTAATTTACTTGTGTTTGCGATGGCCATGTAGATGCATGTGTTCGGGATTAGAAGAAGGACCGAAAGGAGAATTCTAGTCCTAGAAGGTCAGGTTTAGAACAACCGAGGTTAGGCCACGAAAGTAGGGTAGCAGCGGTTGAGGGTAAAACGGATGAATCACAGGTCTTATAGGTTTAGTTCAAGGTGTCAGCCACAAAAGTAGGGGGTAACTTGACTAGATCGCGTGTCTATGCCTCGAGAGAGGGTAGATATCATATTAGGATCGTCTGCCTTAGATAACTTGACTGGGATTGCATGATAGATAGGTTGATTGTTGGTTTCGGTAGTCTTGTGGAGAAACTGGTTCCCTGGAACGTTTGTCTCATTCTTAAGAACTAGTTTGTTTATTTTTTTTTAGTATTTCATTCTTAAAACCATATTTTGTTCGTTAGCAAGTTTGATTCGAAGTTTGAGTATAGATTGTGTTGCGTAGTCTCTGTGGGATCGACACCTGAAGTACTACACACGTGTCGTGCAATTGCGGGTAGTTTAGGTTATTTGTTTAACTTTGATAACGCATCAAAGTACAACAAAGTCAGCGGGTATACAAAGATTACCTACCTTGGTGGGAGTGTTTTCAACAATCCCGACCGCATATCTTACCGAACGTTCAACGAGTTGGAGAGACATCTTGGTAGGTTTGAGGTCGCCGAAGTTCATCCGCTTGAAGACCGAATGTGGCATGAGGCTCACGCTTGCTCCTAAATCACACAAAGCTTTGTCAATATCAAGATTACCTATTGTGCACGGAATGGAGAAGCTTTTGGCGTCCTTCAACTTCGGGGGCAGCTTGTTTTGAAGAATGGCGCTGCATTCCTCGGTAAGTGCTACCGTCTCACTCTCTTCGATACGCTGTTTGTTGGACATAATTGCTTTGAGCATTTTGGCGTACGTGGGCATTTGTTGGAGGGCTTCTACGAACGGTATGTTGATGTGAAGCTTCTTGAGAATCTCTACAAACCGTCCATACCTTACCTCATTCTTGCTGCTCACCAACCGTTGAAGAAATAGTATTGGAGGTTTGTACGCCGGAGGAGTAACGTACGGTTTCTCCAATTCTGGTTCAGTTCCTTCCTCATTCACAATGCCCTTTCCTTTATCCACAGATTTTCCAGCAGTTTTCTGTTGCTCTTTCGGGGACAGATTCTCGATCACATTACCGCTGCGCAAGGTGATGGCGTTCACGTGCTCTCTCGGGTTAAGATCGGGTTTACCGGGAAGCTGTCCGGGATTCCGAGACGATGAGGCAGCCTATTGTGCTATTGAGTTTTCTAACATCTTCACATGTGTGCTCAAGGATTCCATATGAGTTTTGAACTCGGTAATCGATGTCCCCACATCCGCATTGAATTTGGCTTGAGTCGATTGTAGCTACCTTTGCTCCTTGATAAATTTGAGCATCACTCCCTCAAGGTTTGACGAAGGGGCTTGAGGAAGTTGATGAGTTTGCAGAACTTGCTGAGCTTGCTGTAATTGCTTATTGTTTTGCTGGTACGTTTGCTGAAATCCTGAATACTTCACCGGTTGAGTCGTTCGATACGAAAGATTCGGGTGGTTCCTCCAATTCGAGTTGTAGGTATTCCCGAATTGTGTGTTTCCTTGCTGCTGGGCATAGTTCATCTGTTCGAAGTCTTCATGTACCATGCATTGATACGCTACATGCTCCGTATCTTCCGCAATTCACACAGTACATAGCATTTGATGCAATGCCTGTCGCTCTGCTCTGTTTCGGCTCGTATAGGCGTCGAGTGCTGTTAGGCATACCTCTCGGTGTTGACCACATAGTGTGGTTCATGGCAAGGTTATCGATCAGTTCGTATGTCTCCTCCACACTCTGATCCATAAATGATCCTCTAGAAGCGTTAGCCAACGTCGTTCGGTGTTCATCTGAAATTCCGTTGTAAAAAGTTTGGACAACATACCACTGCTCAAGACCATGGTGTGGACACATCTGTAGAAGATCCTTAAATCTGGCCCATGCTTCGAACAATGTTTCTCCATCTCTGCATCTAAACATTGTGATTTCCCCCTCATCTGAATCGTCTTGCTCGGAGGAAAGAACTGTGAGAGGAACAATGTGCAAAGATGGTCCCAAGTCGTGATTGAACCAGCGGGAAGCGATTGCAGCCATGTTTTCGCTCGTCCCTCAATTGAGAAGGGGAAGAGATGCAGTAAGATAGCATCCTCCGAGACTCTGTGTATCATGAATGTATCGGAAAGCTCTAGGAAGTCTCTGAGGTGCTGATGGATCCTCGTGATTTCCTTCCATGAACTGCTTCTGATAAAGCATGTTGATCATTGCTGGTTTAATTTCAAACTGTTCTCTCGCAAAAGTAGGCATCCGTATGGCTGTTTGCACATTGTTCATGTTTGGCACCAAGTATAATCTTTGAGTCGACGTGGTGGAGGAGCCTGTGGTTCTCGCGGTTGAGGTGCAAGTTGATGTTGCTGCATATGCCCCAAATTACCGATAGGTAATTGAGGCTATCCATGGCCGTTCTGATTATCCATATCTCGTTGATCTGACGGCTCTGTGTTACCTTCTTCCTTTTTTTTTGGTTGGAAGTAAATTTTATTTCGTGTGTCCCATAAAGGGATAGTAGAAACGTTTACAATACAATTACAATGTCATGAGCATAAACGGGATAATACGCAGATCACCCATACTACACTACGACAACATAACCATATAAATCTCACGTCGCAGCTATGAGAGCAGGGTACATGTCACCCCGGGCCTCATTAAAACCTCAATGCGGTAAAACCCAAAGGGAAAAACCCGTCAAAGAGGAAAAAGAGCACCCCTGCGACGGATACTAGCCAACACAAGCAACCAAATGTCGAGACATAAACAAGATAAACAAGACACAGTAGAGTCAGCATGATCCAGCTTCATACAGTACTAACCGCCCATCTACCTTCCAAGTTGCAAAGTCTCCACTATGGATGTTGGAAACTTGTCGTGTAGCACCAAGGATATGTGGTCCATAATCACTCGGACGGTTACCTCGATTGGAACTCTCTTGTTGTCGAATATGCTCCCATTCCTAGCACGCCATAGGTGGTAGACCGAGGCTGCAAGTGCATACAGCCGTGCTCGCGCTAGACAATCATCCCGAACGGCGTTCCTTCTCAGCCATGTAAGAGCATCTTGGATCGTCATATTGGACCGCGGGAGGTGCACACGGTCACACACTTGGTACCATATTTGTTGAGCGTAGACACACTCGAAGAACAGGTGCCTGTGACTCTCCGTATGCTGGTTGCATAACCTGCATGTTGTATCGATATCTAGATATGTAAGACGATCAAGGGTAGGGAGCTTACCTAGTAACGCCAACCATAGGATGAAGGAGTGCTTCGGCGTGTTGTGTTTCGGCCACACCTCCTTTGCCCAAGTTACCACCGGTTTCCTAGGCCGGATATCTTCGTACGCCTTAGATACCCGGAATCGTCCCATCTCACACCAGTCCTCCATCCTATCCATGCTGCTAGCCTCATTTCCGGCTAAGTCGCGCACCATGTCTCGGACGTGTAGAATGGTCTTTATCAAAGGGGAATCCCGCTGATTCACCCTCCATTCCCAGGGGCCTATCCATGCCAAGTACCTATGGTGAACCCACCTCACCCATAGGCTGTCTCGTTGCGTTGTGATGTGCCACCAGTGCTTGATCATGAAGCTTTTGTTCCATGTGCTGAGGTCCAGAAGTCCAAGTCCTCCTTCTCTCTTTGGTATGCACACCTCGGTCCATCGTACTCGGGGGTGTTTCCACAGAAAACCTCTACAAATAGAGGTAAGGCTATGGATAACACTCCGAGGTACAACAACCATGGAGAGCCAGAATCCGGCGCTTCCTTGTAGCACTGACCCAATGAGCTCCCTGCGACCAGCAAAA
>CM071860.1:59796498-59808462 GCA_036759665.1 Gynandropsis gynandra | reverse complement strand
TGGAGGGCAGGTTCTCAATCACATCCTCGCTGCACAAAGTGATAGCATTCACGTACTCTCTCGGGTTTAGATCGGGCTTTCCAGGTAGCATTCCAGGGTTTCGAGAGGATAAGGCAGCTTGTTGTGGAATGGAATTTTCAAGGGTCTTCGCATGCTTGCTCCAGAATTCCATTTAAATTTTTAGCACATTGATTGCAGTCCCCATTTTTCCGTGTTGAATTTCGCTTGAAGTGATTGTTGCTCTTTGATGGTATCTTGCTGTTGCCTTTATTCTTTGATGAATTCGAGCATCACCGCCTCAAGGCTTGACGAAGGAGCTTGAGGAGGTTGAGGAGCTTGCTGGACTTGCTAGAACGGCTGTTATTGCTGGTACGATTGCTGCTTTTGAAATCCTGAATACTTTATCGGTTGGATCGTGCGGTACGAAAGATTCGGGTGGTTCCCCCAATTCGGATTGTAGGTGTTCCCAAATTGCGTGTTGCCTTGCTGTTGGGTGTAATTCATTTGTTCCATGCCTTCTTGCATCGTGCATTGGTAAGCCACATGCTTCATATCTCCACAATTCGCACAATACATGGCATTGGCTACATTAACATCGATCTACCTTGATTCACCTCATAAACACCTCGTGTGTTGTTCGGCATACTCCTCGGTGTGGACCACATGGTGTGGTTCATAGCAAGATTGTTGATAAGATCATATGCCTCCTCTACGCTTAGGTCCATGAATGGTCGTCTAGCAGCGTTATCTAATGTCATCCTATACTCATCCAAGATCCCATTTTAGAAGGTTTGGATCACGTACCACTGCTCTAGATCGTGATGTGGGCACATATGCAAAAAATCCTTGAATCTTCCCCATGCTTCAAACAATGTCTCCCCCTCTCGGCATCTAAACATCGTGATATCTCCCCTCATTTGCATCGTCTTACTCGGAGGAAAGAACCATGATAGGAATGATGTGCAAAGCTGGTCCCAAGTAGTGATCAAACCAACGGGAAGAGATTGCAGCCATGTCTTTGCTCGTCCCCCAATTGAGAAAGGGAAGAGACGCATCAAAATGGCATCCTCTGAGACTCCATGTATCTTGAATGTGCTTGAAAGTTCTAGGAAGTCTCTAATGTGTTGATGAGGGTTTTCGTGATTTCCGTCCATGAATTGATTTTGATATAGCATGTTGATCATCGCGGGCTTTATCTCGAATTGCTCTCTTGCAACAGCGGGCGTCCTTATTGCAGTTTGGACATTACTCATATTTGGCACCACGTAATCACAATGATAACGTCTATTTTGTTATAGTAATTTAGTCTCATTTTATAGTTAGTTTCATCATTCATTTGAACTTTACCAAGTATTAAAGCATTATTTAGTCCTCTTTTAGCGTTCTCTCGTGTTATTGCAGGAAATGAAATATTGGGATACAAACACGAGTAAATGAAGCAAAACTAAGCAATACCACTCTCCTATCAGCTATGCACGGTCAGCATCCAAAGAATCAAAAGCAAGAGAAGAGAAAAGGAAGCAATGGCCGCTTACAAAAAAATGGAAACAATGGCCGCGTATAAAAATGGAAACTTTCGGTGCTTAGAGCAGAAATGGAAAATTCGGTTCCTAGAATAAAAGTAAGAAGAGCACGGTTGGAACATGAAAAGGAAACATTTTTTATATAAAATAGAAACAAGTTGCTGGAACAAAATGTAAACTTCCATCCGCCTACACAAAAATGGAAAGATTGCCACCTACACGAGAATTGGAAACTGCAACCGTCAAAGATAGAAAATGGAAATGGCTGGTAGAAAAATTAATGGAAATTCAAGAACAAGAAAGAAGGCAGCAAGGAAAAGAGGGAAAGAAGGAAAAAGGAAAAGGAAATCGTTGCTGCACAAGATGAAAAGGAAATACAAGCTGTTGAAGAAAATAGAAATCGGGAAAATGGAAACTAGCGAAAAAGGAAATTTAGCAAAACAAGAAAAGGAACGTGTTGGCTACCTAAATCAAATGGAAATATGGTTAGAGAAGAGGAAGATGAGCTAAATGACTGGAAAATAAATGGGAAACTTAATTACACAAGAATGGAAAAACAAGAAATGGAAAAACTCGGAAAAGGAAAACTGCAGTGGCTGTAAGAAAAAGGAAATTCCAGCCACTAGAGAGGAAGAAAAGAGGACGGCCAAAGAGGAAAGATTAGAGAAAAGGCAAGAGGAGAAAGGGGGCTAAAATGGGAGAGCTTCAGCAGCAAGAGACGTACAGAAAATTAGAGAGAAAAGAGAGCACACGTAGAGGAGGAGAGGAGAGCAGCACGCACACAAGAGGGCGAAGGACGGAGCGAGGAAGCGGGAGCGTGGAGGAGCTATTGAAGACGTCGGCATTGAATAGGGAGGGATCTCATTCTTTATCAATGTTGAATATAGTTATCTTTTGTGTTTCTTTTGCTGAGTTCATGTCCGAGTAGGTCCATAGCCATGGGTTAGAGAGCTTTGCCGATATGTAATGAAGTTTTGTTCTTAATGTTTGGTTATAATATTCGTTCGTTTCAGATTGATTGGTTGCTCGTATTGTTTTTATTCTTGTTGGTAGCTTAAATGAATGATTATAAAAATCTAATTGCATTGGGAGATGAGTTGGATTTTGGAACGTAGCCATAATATGATGTCTCAATTGATTTAGAACCTTGGTCGGTCGGTCGATTGAACTTTGGAATTAGGATAGCGATCTTAATGCGTCTAGTAGGTGAGATACACAATTGGGAGATTGGCATACGCATACTAGATAGTGGGTTTAGGCATCGGGAGAGTCATTCCCTAGAAAAGAGCTTGAATTTCCCGAATACGTAATGATATCTATAACCATGATTTTGTTAGAACTTCGTTGCATCATCGTGCATCTCTCAAAACCTGTGGTGTTCAGTTCATTGAGTTTAATCCGATAGTCAATTAGTTTAGTTTAGCTTCATTCGCATTCCCATCATTTATTGATTTCACACGTCTTATTCATTACTTTACTAGCTTTAGAGTTGCATCAATTCCTTGTGTTCGACCTTGGTACTATACGATCCATATCCTTGCGGAAGCGTTAGTCTAGGTAAATTATTAGTTGAGATTAACCACATCACGGCGTATTGACAAGAAATGACATCCGTATCCCAACAAACTCGAAAAGGGCATCTTCCAACTCTAAAAATCCATCGTATCAACCTAAATAAAGCATTTTGAGCTCCAAAACGGGGTCGAGCTGCCTTCAGCAACCCGAACCATCGTTTATCTGGAAAAGAGGAATAAAGTGTGAAAAAATCATGTAATTCGGATCTTCGTACGCTAAGTTAAGGTATTTCAAAGCCCGTCGTACAATTCATTGTTTTAGTCGTCTAATCACGTGAAAACAAAAACAAAATGCGTAAAAGGGGTGCAACACGAGAGACAAACGCAAATAGGAAATAGGAAGCAAAAGGAATATCCGAGAGACAAACTCAACGCAAGCGGCGTATTGACAAGAAATGACATTCGTATCCTACCAAACTCGAAAACGGCATCTTCCGCCTCTACAAATCCAACGTATCGATCTAAGTAAAGCATTTTGAGATCGAAAACGGGGTCGGGCTGCCTTCAGCAACACATGGCATGGTTTATCTCGAAAAGAGGAATAAAGTGTGAAAAAAATCATGTAATTCGGAGGTTCGTACGCAAAGTAATGATATTTCAAACCCCGTCGTACATATAATTGTTTTAGTCGTCTAATAACGTGAAAACAAAAACAAAAAGCGGAAAAGGGGTGCAATGCGAGAGAAAAAGGTAAATATCAAATAGGAAGAAAAAGCAATATCCAAGAGAAAAAAGCAACGCAAGCGACGTATTGACAAGAAATGACATTTGTATCCTAACAAACTCGAAGAGGGCATCTTCCGTCTCTAAAAAATCAAACGTATCGACCTAAATAAAGTAGTTTGAGCTCGAAAACGGGGTCGGGCTGCCTTCAGCAACCCATAGCATCGTTACCTCGAAAAGTGGAATAAAATGTGAAAAATCATGTAATTCGGAGCTTCTTACGCAAAGTTTTGGTATTTCAATGTCTGTCGTACAATACATTGTTTTAGTCGTCTAATCACGTGAAAACAAAAATAAAAAGCGGAAAAGGGGTGCAACACGAGAGACAAACGCAAATAGGAAATAGGAAGCAAAAGGAATATCCGAGTGACAAACACAAAACAAGCGGCGTATTGACAAGAAATTACATTCGTATCCCAACAAACTCGAAAAGAGCATCTCCCGGTTCTAAAAATCCAACGTATCGACCTTAATGAAGAATTTTTGAGCTCGAAAAAGGGGTCAGGCTGCCTTGAGCAACCCGCAGCATTGTTTATCTCGAAAAGAGGAATAAAATGTGAAAAAAATCATGTAATTTGGAGCTTCCTACGCAAAGTTATGGTATTTCAAAGTCTGTCGTACAATTCATTGTTTTAGTCGTCTAATCATGTAAAAACAGAAAACAAAAAACGGAAAAGGGGTGCGACACGAGAGACAAATGCAAAAAGGAAATAGGAAGAAAAGGAATATCCGAGAGGCAAACGCGACGCAAGCGGCGTATTGACAAGAAATGACATTCGTATCCCAACAAACTCGAAAAGGGCATCTCCCGGCTCTAAAAATCCAATGTATCAACCTAAATAAAGCATTTTGAGCTCAAAAATGGGGTCGGGCTGCCTTCAGCAACCCGCAGCATCGTTTAGCTCCAAAAGAGGAATAAAATGTGAAAACATCATGTATTGACAAGAAATGACATTCGTATCCTACGAAACTCGAAAAGGGCATCTTCCGCCTCTATAAATCCAACGTATCAACCTAAATAAAGCATTTTGAGCTCGAAAACGGGGTCGGGCTGCCTTCAGCAACGCATGGCATGGTTTATCTCGAAAAGAGGAATAAAGTGTGAAAAAAATTCATGTAATTCGGAGCTTCGTACGCAAAGTAATGGTATTTCAAACCCCGTCGTACATATAATTGTTTTAGTCGTCTAATAACGTGAAAACAAAAACAAAAAGCGGAAAAGGGGTGCAATGCGAGAGAAAAATGTAAATATCAAATAGGAAGAAAAAGGAATATCCAAGAGAAAAAAGCAACGCAAGCGGCGTATTGACAAGAAATGACATTTGTATCCTAACAAACTCAAAAAGGGCATCTTCTGGCTCTAAAAAATCAAACGTATCGACCTAAATAAAGTAGTTTGAGCTCGAAAACGGGGTCTGGCTGCCTTCAGCAACCCACATCATTGTTACCTCGAAAAGTGGAATAAAATGTGAAAAATCATGTAATTCGGAGCTTCTTACGCAAAGTTATGGTATTTCAATGTCTGTCGTACAATACATTGTTTTAGTCGTCTAATCACGTGAAAACAAAAATAAAAAGCGGAAAAGGGGTGCAACACGAGAGAAATACGCAAATAGGAAATAGGAAGCAAAAGGAATATCCGAGTGACAAACACAAAACAAGCGGCGTATTGACAAGAAATGACATTCGTATCCCAACAAACTCGAAAAGAGCATCTCCCGGCTCTAAAAATCCAACGTATCAACCTTAATGAAGAATTTTTGAGCTCGAAAAAGGGGTTGGGCTGCCTTGAGCAACCCGCAGCATCGTTTATCTCGAAAAGAGGAATAAAATGGGAAAACAATCATGTAATTTGGAGCTTCGTACGCAAAGTTATGTTATTTCAAAGTCTGTCGTACAATTCATTGTTTTAGTCGTCTAATCATGTAAAAACAGAAAACAAAAAACGGAAAATGGGTGCGACACGAGAGACAAATGCAAAAAGGAAATAGGAAGCAAAAGAATATCCGAGAGGCAAACGCGACGCAAGCGGCGTATTGACAAGAAATGACATTCGTATCCCAACAAACTCGAAAAGGGCATCTCCCGACTCTAAAAATCCAATGTATTGAACTAAATAAAGCAATTTGAGCTCAAAAATGGGGTCGGGCTGCCTTCAGCATCCCGCAGCATCGTTTAGCTCCAAAAGAGGAATAAAATGTGAAAACATCATGTAATTCGGAGCTTTCGTACGCAAAGTTATGGTATTTCAAAGCCTGTCGTACAATTCATTGTTTTAGTCGTCTAATCACGTGAAAACAAAAACAAAAAGCAGAAAAGGGGTGAATCACGAGAGTCATACGCAAATAGAAAATAGGAAGCAAATGGAATATCCAAGAGACAAACGCCACGCAAGCGGCGTATTGACAAGAAATGACATTCGTATCCGAATAAACTCGAAGAGGGCATCTTCCGGCTCTAAAAATCAAACGTATCGACCTAAATAAAGTTTTTTAGCTCGAAACTGAGGTCAGGCTGCCTTCAGCAACCCGCAGCATTGTATGATTAATTGTAATAGATAAATTTTTCTTTATATTATTTTATAATAATATGACAGGCTGCCTTCAGCAACCCGCAGCATTGTTTATCTCGAAAAGAGGAATAAAATGTGATAAAATCATGTAATTCGGAGCTTCGTACGCAAAGTTATGATATTTCGAAGCCCGTCCTACAATTCATTGTTTTAGTCGTTTAATCACGTGAAAACAAAAAAAAAGCAGAAAAGGGGTGCAACACGAGAGACAAACGCAAATAGGAAATAGGAAGCAAAAGGAATATCCGAGGGACAAATGCAACGCAAGCGGGGTATTGACAAGAAATGACATTCGTATCCTAACAAACTCGAAAAGGGCATCTTCCTGCTCTAAAAATCAAACATATCGACCTAAATAAAGCATTTTGAGCTCGAAAACGGGGTCGGGCTGCCTTCAACAACCCGCAGCATGGTTTATCTCGAAAAGAGGACTAAAATGTGAAAACAATTATGTATTTCGAAGCTTCGTACTCAAAGTTACAGTATTTCAAAGCCCATCGTACAATTCATTGTTTTAGTCGTCTAATCACGTGAAAACAAAAACAAAAAGCGGAAAAGGGGTGCAACATGAGAGACAAACGCAAATAGGAAATAGGAAGCAAAAGGAATATCCCAGAGACAAACGCAACGCAAGCGGCGTATTGACCTAAATAAAGCATTTTGAATTCTAACAAACTCGAAAAGGGCATCTTCAGGCTCTACAAATCAAACGTATCGACCTAAATAAAGCATTTTGAATTCGAAAATTGGGCGGGCTGCCTTCGGCAACCCGCAGCATGGTTTATCTCGAAAAGAGGAATAAAATTTGAAAAAATCATGCATTTCGGAGCTTCGTACGCAAAGTTATGGAATTTCAAAGCCCGTCATACAATTCATTGTTTTAGTCGTCTAATCATGTCAAAACAAAAACGAAAAGCGGAAAAGGGTACAACACGATAGACAAACGCAAATAGAAAATAGGAAGCAAAAGGAATATCCAAGAGAAAAATGCAACGCAAGCGCAGTATTGACAAGAAATGACATTCGTATCCTAAAAAACTCGAAAAGAGCATCTTCCGCCTCTAAAAATAAAACGTATCAACCTAAATAAAGCATTTTTAGCTCAAAAATTGGGTCGGGCTGCCTTCAGCAACCCGCAGCATGGTTTATCTCGAAAATAGGAATAAAATGTGAAAAATTCATGCAATTCGGAGCTTCATACGCAAAGTTATGGTATTTCAAAGCCCATCGTACAATTCATTGTTTTAGTCATCTAATCACGTTAAAACAAAAACAAAAAGCGGAAATGGGGTGCAACACGAGAGACAAACACAAATAGGAAATAGGAAACAAATGGAATATCCAAGAGACAAACGCAACGCAAGCGGCGTATTGACACCAAACGACATTCGTATACTAACAAACTCGAAAAGGGCATCTTCTAGCTTTAGAAATCCATCGTATCGACCTAAATAAAGCATTTTAAGCTCGAAAATGGGGTCGGGCTTCCTTCAACAACCCGCAACATGGTGTATCTCGAAAAGAAGAATAAATTGTGAAAAAAATCATGTAATTCGGAGCTTCGTACGCAAAGTTATGGTATTTCAAAGCCCGTCATACAATTCATTGTTTTAGTCGTCTAATCACGTGAAAAAAAAATAAAAAGCGGAAAAGGGGTGCAACACAAAAGCAAATAGGAAATAGAAAACAAAAGGAATATCGGAGAGTCAAACGCAATGCAAGCGGCGTATTGACAAGAAATGACATTTGTATCTTAACAAACTCAAAAAAGGCATCTCCCGTCTCTAAAAATCAATTGTATCGACCTATGAAAAGCATTTTAAGCTCGAAAATGGGGTTGGGCTGCCTTCAGCAACCCGCAGCATGGTTTATCTCGAAAAGAGGATTAAAATGTGAAAAAAATAATTTAATTCGGGGCTTCGTACGCAATGTTATGGTATTTGAAAGCCCGTCGTACAAATCATTGTTTTAGTCGTCTAATCACGTGAAAACAAAAAAAAAAGCGGAAATGGGATGCAACACGAGAGACGAACGCAAATAGGAAATAGGAAGCAAAAGGAATATCCGAGGGACAAATGCAACGCAAGTGGCGTATTGACAAGAAATGACATTCGAATCTTAACAAACTCGAAAAGGGCATCTTCTGGCTCTAAAAATCAAACATATCGACCTAAATAAAGCATTTTGAGCTCAAAAACGGGGTCGGGCTACCTTCAACAACCCACGGCATGGTTTATCTCGAAAAGAGGAATAAAATGTGAAAACAATTATGCATTTCGAAGCTTCGTACTCAAAGTTATGGAATTTCAAAGCCCGTCGTACAATTCATTGTTTTAGTCGTCTAATCACGTGAAAACAAAAACAAAAAGCGGAAAAGGGGTGCAACACGAGAGACAAACGTAAATAGGAAATAGGAAGCAAAAGGAATATCCCAGAGACAAACGCAACGCAAGCGGCGTATTGACTAGAAATGACATTCGTATCCTAACAAACTCGAAAAGGGCATTTTCCGGCTCTACAAATCAAACGTATCGACCTAAATAAAGCATTTTGAGCTCGAAAATGGGGTCGGGCTGCCTTCGGCAACCCGCTGCATGGTTTATCTCGAAAAGAGGAATAAAATGTGAAAAAATCATGCATTTCGGAGCTTCTTACGCAAAGTTATGGTATTTCAAAGCCCGTCGTACAATTCATATTTTTAGTCATCTAATCATGTGAAAACAAAAACGAAAAGCGGAAAAAGGGTACAACACGATAGACAAACACAAATAGAAAATAAGAAGCAAAAGGAATATCCAAGAGACAAATGCAACGCAAGCGGAGTATTGACAAGAAATGACATTCGTATCCTAAAAAACTCGAAAAGGGCATCTTCCGCCTCTAAAAATCAAACGTATCATTCTAAATAAAGCATTTTCAGCTCGAAAAATTGGTTCGGGCTGCCTTCAGCAACCCGCGGCATGGTTTATCTCGAAAAGATGAATAAAATATGAAAAAATCATGCAATTCGGAGCTTCGTACGCAAAGTTATGGTATTTCAAAGCCCGTCGTACAATTCATTGTTTTAGTTCATCTAATCATGTTAAAACAAAAATAAATAGCGGAAAAGGGGTGCAACACGAGAGACAAACACAAATAGGAAATAGGAAGCAAATGGAATATCCAAGAGACAAACGCAACGCAAGCGGCGTATTGACACGAAATGACATTCTTTTCCTAACAAACTCGAAAAGGGTATCTTCCTGCTTTAGAAATCCATCGTATCGACCTAAATAAAGCATTTAGAGCTCGAAAACAGGGTCGGGCTGCCTTCAGCAACCCGCAACATGGTTTATCTCAAAAAGAAGAATAAATTGTGAATAAATCATGTAATTCGGAGCTTCGTACGCAAAGTTATGGTATTTCAAAGCCAGTCGTACAATTCATTGTTTTAGTCGTCTAATCACGTTAAAACAAAAACAAAAAGCGGAAAAGGGGTGCAACACAAACGCAAATAGGAAATAGGAAACAAAAGGAATATCCGAGAGTCAAAGGCAATGCAAGCGGCGTATTGACAAGAAATGACATTTTTATCCTATCAAACTCGAAAAGGGCATCTCCCGGCTCTAAAAATCAATTGTATCGGCCTATGAAAATCATTTTGAGCTTGAAAATGGGGTCGGGCTGCCTTCAGCAACCCGCAGCATGGTTTATCTCGAAAAGAGGAATAAAATGTGAAATCATGTATGTAATTCGGAGCTCTATACGCAAAGTTATGGTATTTCAAAGCCATGGTTTATCTCGAAAAGAGGAATAAAATGTGAAATAAATCATGTAATTCGGAGCTTCGTACGCAAAGTTATGGTATTTCAAAACCCGTCGTACAATTCATTGTTTTAGTCGTCTAATCACGTGAAAACAAAAACAAAAAGCGGAAAAGGGGTGCAACACAAACGCAAATAGGAAATAGGAAACAAAAGGAATATCCGAGAGTCAAACGCAATGCAAGCGGCGTAATGACAAGAAATGACATTTTTATCCTAACAAACTCGAAAAGGGCATCTCCCGGCTCTAAAAATCAATTGTATCGGCCTATGAAAAGCATGTTGAGCTTGAAAATGGGGTTGGGGTGCTTTAGCAACCCGCGGCATGGTTTATGTCGAAAACAG
This sequence comes from Gynandropsis gynandra, assembly GCA_036759665.1. Classification (NCBI taxonomy): domain Eukaryota; kingdom Viridiplantae; phylum Streptophyta; class Magnoliopsida; order Brassicales; family Cleomaceae; genus Gynandropsis; species Gynandropsis gynandra. The sequence continues at coordinate 59,797,922 of CM071860.1, read as the reverse complement.
GAATAAAATGTGAAAAAATCATGTAATTCAAAGCTTCGTACGCAATGTTATGGTATTTCAAAGCCCGTAGTACAATTCATTGCTTTAGTCGTCGAATCACGTGAAAACAAAAACAAAAAGCGGAAAAGGGGTGCAAAATGAGAGACAATTTCCAATAGGAAATAGGAAGCAAAAGGAATATCCGAAAGACAAATGCAACGAAAGCGGCGTATTGACAAGAAATGACATTCATATCCTAACAAATTCGAAAAGGGCATCTCCCGGCTCTAGAAATAAAACGTATCGACCTAAATAAAACATTTTGAGCTTGAAAACGGGTTCGGGCTGCCTTCAGCAACCCACGACATGGTTTATCTCGAAAAGAGGAATAAAATGTGAAAAAATAATGTAATTCGGAGCTTCGTACGCAATGTTATGGCATTTCAAAGCCCGTCGTACAATTCATTGTTTTAGTCGTTGATCATCTCGTTCATACGTATTCATTGTTTTAGTCGTTGATCATCTCGTTTTCATACGTATTTCTTGCACGATTTTATAGATGTTTATGATATATATGTGTTGCTTTACGTATGATTCCGTATCCATTTTACTTGTTTTCGTGTTTTCATGTTCTTACAGGTTTTTACGCGTATTTGGTTCATTTTGGAGCTAAAGGACATGCACGGAGCTAAGGACCAACCTCGAGAATCATCACGGGACAAACGGGACGAGATTTAGCAAGAAGAGCCACCACCCGATCGGGCACAACTCATACACGATCAGGCAAAGGCTACGGCAAATTTTGTGCGCAAGTCATGCACGACTAGGGCAAGGGAACGCCCGAGCAGATGCCTTACACCCGAGCGGGCGAAAATTATGCCCGATCGGGCACTCCACACGGATCGGGACCTGCGCATTCAACCTAGTCGTACCCGAGCGGGTACATTGAGCGTCCGAGCGGGTCGTGCACCTCGGCAACAACTTAAGTCAATTTGAATTAATTGAAATGGAAACTCGTGGGGGGATTAAGGCAACAAGGGAACCGACTTAAAGGACAACCCGAGCAGCAACTTAAGTTAAGTTAATTTAACTTAAAATAAGAGGAAACTCGTGGGGGATTAAAGCAACATTTAGACCGACTTAAAGGACATAAAAGTAGGCCAGAGGACGACATTGGAGGGACTATTCATTCAGTTCGTGATTGAGGAGATTCTTGCGAGGAGGCAAGCGAGGAGCATTGGAGGTCAACCCCCAAACTTCGGTTTTCGTTTGGTTTTCATGTTCCTTAGACTTTCTATTTCGTTTATGTTTGTTTACAGACGCATGAGCGAGTAGTTTGTTTGTTCTAGGAGAAGGGATTAGCCCTTGGCTATCCCGGAACCACTTTTGATTTATCTTGAATGCATTTTCCCGTTTTCGTTTATCTATTCTTTATCTGAGTGCTT
>CM071860.1:59784655-59796205 GCA_036759665.1 Gynandropsis gynandra | reverse complement strand
TATGCCTTGAGAGAGGGTAGATATCATATTAGGATCGTCTGCCTTAGATAGCTTCAACTGGGATTACATGATAGATAGATTGATCGTTGGTTTCGGTAGTCTTGTGGTGAAACTGGATTCCTAGAACGTTTGTCTTATCGTTAAGAACCAATTCGTTTATTTACTTTCAGTATTTCATTCTTCAACTATATTCGTCCGTTAGCAAGTTTGGTTCATAGTTTGAGTTTAGATTGTGTTGCGTAGTCACTCTGGGATCGACACCTAAAATACTACACACGTGCTGTGCACTTGCGATAAGTTTAGGTTATTTTATTTAACTTTGAGAACGCATCAGTCATCTAATCACTTGATAACAAAAACAAAAAGCGGAAAAGTTGTGCAACACGAGAGACAAACGCAAATAGGAAATATGAAGCAAAAGCAATATCCGAGAGACAAACGCATTGCAAGCGGCGTATTGACAAGATATGACATTCGTATCCTAAAAAAGTCAAAAAGGGCAATTTTCGGCTATAAAAATCCATCGTATCGACCTAAATAAAGCATTTGAGCTCAAAAACGGGGTCGGGCTGCCTTCAGAAACCCCCAGCATCATTTATCTCAGAAAGAGGAATAAAATGTGAAAAAAATCATGCAATTCGGAGCTTCGTACGCAAAGTTATGGTATTTCAAACCCCATCGTACAATTCATTGTTTTAGTCGTCTAATCACGTGAAAACAAAAACAAAAAGCGGAATAGGGGTGCAACACGAGAGAAAAACGCAAATAGGAAATTGGATGCAAAAGGAATATCCGAGAGACAAACGCAACGCAAGCGGCGTATTGACAAGAAATGACATTCGTATCCGAACAAACTCGAAAAGGGCATCTCCCGGCTCTAAAAATCCATTGTATCGACCTAAATAAAGCATTTTGAACTTGAAATTCGGGTCTGGCTGCCTTTAGCAACACGCGGCATGGTTTATCTCGAAAAGTGGAATAAAATGTGAAAATATTCATGTAATTCGGAGCTTCGTTCGCAAAGTTATGGTATTTCAAAGCCCGACGTATAATTCATTGTTTTAGTCGTCTAATCACCTGATAACAAAAACAAAAAACGGAAAAGGGGTTCAACACGAGAGACAAACACAAATAGGAAATAGGAAGCAAAAGGAATATCCGAGATACAAATGCAACGCAAGCGGCATATTGACAAGAAATGACATTCGTATACTAATAAACTCGAAAAGCGCATTTCTAACTCTAAAAATCCATGGTATCGACCTAAATAAAGCATTTTGAGCTCGAAAACGGGGTCGGGCTGCCTTTAGCAACCCGAAGCATGGTTTATCTTGAAAAGATGAATAAAATGTGAAACAATCATGTAATGCGGAGCTTCGTATGCAAAGTTATGGTATTTCAAAACCCGTCGTACAATTCATTGTTTTAGTCGTCTAATCACGTGAAAACAAAAACAAAAAACGGAAAAGGGGTGCAACACGAGAGACAAACGCAAATAGGAAATAGGAAGCAAAAGGAATATCTGAGAGACAAATGATAACACGTAATCCGTTGTAGTATTTACGTGGTTCTTAGGTTTAGTTTTGAGTAGATTACTTAGATTTCACCCATTTATCGAGTTTATTCGAAGACTTCATCTACATTTCGTGTTTTGTATAGGAAACGAAGACATGAGGAGAAATACGAGAGATTATGGCGATTTAACCCCGAAAACGTAGTTGAATGACAAGTTTCAACTTGTGCAAGGACATGGATTGAAAGTGAACACTCAAATACCGAGCACAAGGAGCGGAAACAACAAATCAAGACCTGCACGCTCGGGTATGGAGAGAACCTGCTCGGGCACAAGTTGAGGAATTAAGGCAAAAGACCCCCGTAGCTTTGCACGACTCGGACGCTCAAGGAACACGATCGGGAAGGTGTGCCCGCTCGGGGGGAAAAGGAGTGCCCGCTCGGGCACTAATTGTTGCCAAAATTCGCCGTAGGTTTACACGACTCGGGCTGAAGAGTTACACGCTCGGGCATGGGTGCCCGTTCGGGCTAGATGAGGGTACACAATCGGGCATAAGGCATGCAGGAGTGGGTAGAGGCTGTGCCCGCTCGGGTCCCCATTTTTCTCAACCAACTCCTTGGTTTTAGAACGGAAAATTAATGAGAAACCAGATCTAAAAAGGGGGGATTCGAACCAGATTGAAGAGGGGGATGTGAGGAGACATTAGAGGACACTCTTGGAGACATAGAGAAGGGGGAGAAGGACGGAACGAGGGATCCCAAGCATGGAGGATCTATTGAAGACGTCGGTATATGAATAAGGAGGAATCTATTTCTTTATCAATGTTGAATATAGTTTTCTTTTGTGTTTCGTTTTCTGAGTTCATGTCCGAGTAGATCTACAACCATGGGTTAGAGAGTATTGCCAATATGTAACGAAGTCTTGTGCTTAATGAATGGTGGTTCTTAACGCTTTTGTTCTTGTACGACTTGAATGGGAATGAATTCGGTAGTACGCCACTTGAATGAATGATTATAGAAGTCTAATGAATCTACGCCAGGGGATTAGACTTTGGAACCTAGCCATGATTTAGGGTTTAATCGGTTTAGAATCTACGCCAGGTCAATCGATTGAATCTAGGGATTAGGATAGCGGTCTTAATGCGTCTATGTAGGTGAGATACGCAATAGATATATTGGTATACGCATGCTAGATAGTGGACAAGTCTACGCCAGTCAGTTCCTATATAAGAGCTTGAATTCCCTGAACTCGTGATAGTATCTAAGACCAATGATCTGGTTAGAACTTCGTTGCACCATTGTGCAACTCTCGATACCTATGGTGTTTAGTTGTTGAGTCATTACGCTCATTAGTTTAGTTTAGTTTGCATTTGCATTCCCTTCCACTTATTGATTTCACACGTCTTATTCATTAGTTACTAGCTTTAGAGTTGCATCAATTCCTTGTTTGGGACCCTAGTGCTACACGATCCGTATTCTTGGGGAAGCGTTAGTCTAGGTATTTTATTACTTGAGTTAACGCACATCAACAAACGCAACGCAAGTAGTGTATTGACAAGAAATCACATTCGTATCCTAACAAACTCGAAAAGGGCATATCCTGGCTTAAAAAATCTAACGTATTGACTAAATAAAGCATTTTTAGCTCAAAAACGGGGTCGGGCTCGAATCAGCAACCCGCGGCATGGCTTATCTCGAAAAGAGGAATAAAATGTGAAAAAAATCATTTAATTCGGAGCTTCGTACGCAAAGTTAAGGTATTTTAAATCCTGTAGTACAATTAATTGTTTTAGTCGTCTAATCACGTGAAAACAAAAACAAAAAACGGAAAAGGGGTGCAACATGAGAGACAAACACAAATAGGAAATAGGAAGCAAAAGAAATATCCGAAAGACAAACGCAACGCAAGCGGCGCATTGACAAGAAATGACATTCGTATCCTAACAAACTCAAAAAGGGCATCTCCCGGCTCTAAAAATCAAATGTATCGACCTAAATAAAGCGTTTTCTGCTCGAAAACGGGTCGGGATGCCTTCAGCAACCCGCAGCATGGTTTATCTCGAAAAGAGGAATAAAATGTGAAAAAAATCATGCAATTCGGAGCTTCGTACGAAAAGTTATAGTATTTCAAATCTTGTCGTGCAATTCATTGTTTTAGTCGTCTAGTCACGTGATAACAAAAAAAAAGCGGAAAAGGGGTGCAACACGAGAGACAAACGCAAATAGGAAATAGGAAGCAAAAGGAGTATCCGAGAGACAAACGCAAGGCAAGCGGCGACAAGAAATGACATTCGTATCCTAACAAACTCGAAAAGGGCATTTTCCGGCTTTAAAAATCCATCGTATTGACCTAACTAAGTATTTTCAGCTCCAAAACGGGGTCGGGCTAGCTTCAGCAACCCGCAGCATCGTTTATCTCAAAAAGAGGAATAAAATGTGAAAAAATCATGTAACTCGGAGCTTCGTATGCAAAGTTATGGTATTTCAAAGACCGTCGTACAATTCATTGTTTTAGTCGTCTAATCATGTGAAAACAAAACAAAAAGCGGAAAAGGGGTGCAACACGAGAAACAAACGCAAATAGGAAATAGGAAGCAAAAGGAATATCCGAGAGACAAACGCAACGCAACCGGCGTATTGAGAAAAAATGATATTCGTATCCTAACAAACTCGAAAAGGGCATCTTCAGGCTCTAAGAATCAAATGTATCGACCTAAATAAAGCATTTTCAGCTTGAAAAAGGGATCGGGCTGCCTTCAGCATCCCGCAGCATGGTTTATCTCGAAAATAGGAATAAAATGTGAAAAAAATCATGTAATTCAGAGCTTCGTACGCCAAGTTTTGGTATTTCAAACCCCGTCGTACAATTCATTGTTTCAGTCGTCTAATCACGTGATAACAAAAACTAAAAGCGGAAAAGGGGTGCAACACGAGAGACAAACGCAAATAGGAAATACGAAGCAAAAGGAATATCCGAGAGACAAACGCAACGCAAGTGGCTTATTGACAAGAAATGACATTCCTATCCTAACAAACTCGAAAAAGGCATTTTCCGGCTCTAAAAATCCATTGTATCGACCTAAATAAAGCATTTTGAGCTTGGAAACGGGGTCGGGCTGCCTTCAGCAATCCGCAGCATCGTATATCTCGAAAAGAGGAATAAAATGTGAAAAAACATGTAATTCGGAGCTTTGTACGCAAAAGTATGGTATTTCAAAGCCCGTCGTACAATTCATTGTTTTAGTCATCTAATCATGTGAAAACAAAAACAAAAAGCGGAAAAGGGGTGCAACACGAGAGACAAACGCAAATAGGAAATAGGAAGCAAAAGGAATATCAGAGAGACAAACGCAACGCAAACGGCATATTGACAAATAGCGGAAAAGGGGTGCAACACGAGAGACAAACGCGAATAGGAAATAGGAAGCAAAAGGAATATCAGAGAGACAAACGCAACGCAAACGGCATATTGACAAATAGCGGAAAAGGGGTGCAACACGAGAGACAAACGCGAATAGGAAATAGGAAGCAAAAGGAATATCTGAGATACAAACGCAAATAGGAAATAGGAAGAAAAGGAGTATCCGAGAGACAAATGCAACACAAGTGGCGTATTGACAAGAAATGACATTCGTATCCTAACAAACTCGAAAAGGGCATTTTCCGGCTCTAAAAATCCATCGTACCGACCTAAATAAGTATTTTGAGCTCAAAAACGGGGTCGGGCTGGCTTCAGCAACCCGCAGCATCATTTATCTCGAAAAGAGGAATTAAATGTGAAAAAATCATTAATTCGGAGCTTCGTCTGCAAAGTTATGGTATTTCAAAGCCCGTCGTACAATTCATTGTTTTAGTCATCTAATCATGTGAAAACAAAAACAAAAAGCGGAAAAGGGGTGCAACACGAGAGACAAACGCAAATAGGAAATAGGAAGCAAAAGGAATATCCGAGAGACAAACGCATTGCAAACGGCATATTGACAAGAAATGACATTCGTATCCTAACAAACTCGAAAAAGGCATTTTCCGGCTCTAAAAATCCATCGTATCGACCTAAATAAAGCATTTTGAGCTCGGAAATGGGGTCGGGCTGCCTTCAGCAATCCGCAACATCGTTTAACTCGAAGAGAGGAATAAAATGTGAAAAAATCCTGTAATTCGGAGCTTTGTACGCAAAGTTATGGTATTTCAAATCCCGTCGTACAATTCATTATTTTAGTCGTCTGATCACGTGAAAAAAACAAATAGCGGAAAAGGGGTGAAACACGAGAGACAAACGCAAATAAGAAATAGGAAGCAAAAGGAGTATCCGAGAGACAAACGCAAATAGGAAATAGGAAGAAAATGGAGTATCCGAGAGACAAACGCAACACAAGTAGCGTATTGACAAGAAATGACATTGGTATCATAACAGACTCGAAAAGGGCATTTTCCGGCTCTAAAAATCCGTCGTATCCACCTAAGTAAGTATTTTGACCTAAATAAAACGGGGTCGGGCTGGCTTTAGAAACCCGCAGCATCATTTATCTCGAAAAGAGGAATAAAATGTGAAAAAAATCATGTAATTCGGAGCTTCGTACGCAAAGTTATGGTATTCCAAAGCCCGTCGTACAATTCATTGTTTCAGTCGTCTAATCACGTGAAAACAACAACAAAAAGCGGAAAGGGGTGCAACACGATAGACAAACACAAATAGGAAATAGGAAACAAAAGGAATATCCGAGAGACAAACGCAACGCAAGCGGCATATTGACAAGAAATGACATTCGTATCCTAACAAACTCGAAAAGGGCATCTTTCGGCTGTAAAAATCAAACGTATCGACCTGAATAAAGAAATTTGATCTTGAAAACGGGGTCGGGCTACCTTCAGAAACCCGCAGCATGGTTTATGTCGAAAAGAGGAATAAAATGTGAAAAAAATCCTGTAATTCGGAGCTTTGTACGCAAAGTTATGGTATTTCAAAGCCCGTATCCTAGCAAACGCAACGCAAGCGGCATATTGCCAAGAAATGACATTCGTATCCTAGCAAACTCGAATAGGGCATTTTCCGGGTCTAAAAATCCATCGTATCGACCTAAATAAAGCATTTTGAGCTCGAAAATGGGATCCGGCTACCTTCAGCAGCCCAGAGTATGGTTTATCTCGAAAAGAGTTATAAAATGTGAAAAAATCATGTAATTCAGACCTTCGTACGCAAAGTTATGGTATTTCATATCCCGTCGTACAATTCATTGTTTTAGTCGTGTAATCACGTGAAAACAAAAACGAAAAGCGGAAAAGGGGTGCAACACGAGAGATAAAAGCAAATAGGAAATAGGAAGCAAACGGAATATCCGAGAGACAAACGCAACGCAAGCGGCGTATTGACAAAAAATCATGTAATTTGGAGCTTCGTACGCAAAGTTATGGTATTTCAAAGCCCATCGTACAATTCATTGTTTTAGTCGTCTAATCACGTGATAACAAAAACAAAAAGCGGAAAAGGGGTGCAACATGAGAGACAAACGCAAATAGGAAATAGGAAGCAAAAGGAATATCCGAGAGACAAACGCAACGCAAGCGGCTTATTGACAAGTAATGACATTCGTATCCTAACAAACTCGAAAAAAGCATTTTCCGACTCTAAAAATCCATCGTATCGACCTAAATAACGCATTTTGAGCTCGGAAATGGGGTCGGGCTGCCTTCAGCAATCCGCAACATCGTTTATCTCGAAAAGAGGAATAAAATGTGAAAAAATCATGTAATTCGGAGCTTTGTACGCAAAGTTATGGTATTTCATATCCCGTCGTACAATTCATTGTTTTAGTCGTCTGATCACGTGAAAAAAACAAATAGCGGAAAAGGGGTGAAAAACGAGAGACAAACGCAAATAGGAAATAGGAAGCAAAAGGAGTATCCGAGAGACAAACGCAAATAGGAAATAGGAAGAAAAAGGAGTATTCGAGAGACAAACGCAACACAAGTGGCGTATTGAGAAGAAATGACATTCGTATCATAATAAACTCGAAAAGGGCATTTTCCGGCTCTAAAAAGCCGTCGTATCGACCTAAATAAGTATTTTGAGCTCGAAAACGGGGTCGGGCTGGCTTCAGAAACCCGCAGCATCATTTATCTCGAGAAGAGGAATAAAATGTGAAAAAATCATGTAATTCGGAGCTTCGTCTGCAAAGTTATGGTATTTCAAAGCCCGTCGTACAATTCATTGTTTTAGTCATCTAATCATGTGAAAACAAAAACAAAAAGCGGAAAAGGGTTGCAACACGAGAGACAAACGCAAATAGGAAATAGGAAGCAACAAGAATATCCGAGAGACAAACGCAATGCAAATGACATATGGACAAGAAATGACATTCGTTGTTTTAGTCGTCTAATCACTTGAAAACAAAACCAAATAGCGGAAAACGGGTGCAACACGAAAGAAAAACGCAAATAGGAAATAGGAAGCAGAAGGAATATCCGAGAGACAAACGCAAAGCAAGCGGCGTTTTGACAAGAAATGTCATTCGTATCCTACAAAATCAAACAGATCGACCTAAATAAAGCACATTGAGCTCGAAAATGGGGTCGGGCTGCCTTCAGCATCCCGCAGCATGGTTTATCTCGAAAAGAGGAATAAAATATGAAAGAAATCATGTAATTAAGAGCTTCGTACACAAAGTTATGGTATTTCAAATCCCGTCATACAATTCATTGTTTTAGTCGTCTAATCACGTGAAAACAAAAACAAAAAGCAGAAAACGGGTGCATCACGAAAGACAAACGCAAACAGGAAATATGAAGCGAAAGGAATATCCGAGAGACAAACGAAATGCAAGCGGCGTATCGACAAGAAATGACATTCTTTTCCTAACAAACTCGAAAAAGGCATCTTCTGGCTCTAAAAATCAAACAAATCAACCTAAATAAAGCATTTTGAACTCGAAAACGGCGTTGGGCTTCCTTCAGCAACCCGCGACATGGTTTATCTTGAAAAGAGGAATAAATGTGAAAAAATCAAGTAATTCGGAGCTTCGTACGCAAAGTTATGGTATTTCAAAGCCCGTCGTACAATTCATTATTTTAGTCGTCTAATCACGTGAAAACAAAAAAAGCGGAAAAGGGGTGCAACACGAGAGACAAACGCAAAAAGGAAATATGAAGCAAAAGGAATATCCGAGAGACAAACGCAACGCAAGCGACGTATTGCAAGAAATGACATTCGTATCCTAACAAGCTCGAAAAGGGCATCTCCCGGCGCTAAAAATCAAACGTATCAACCTAAATAAAGCACTTTGAGCTTGAAAACGGGGTCGGGCTGCCTTCAGCAACCCGCAGCATGGTTTATCTTGAAAAGAGGAATAAAATGTGAAAAAATCATGCAATTCGAAGGTTCGTATGCAAAGTTATGGTATTTCAAAGCCCGTCGTACAATTCATTGTTTTAGTCTAATCACGTGAAAACAAACACAAAAAGCGGAAAAGGGGTGCAACACGAGAGACACACGCAAATATGAAATAGGAAGCAAAAGGAATATCCAAGAGACAAACGCAACGCAAGCGGCGTATTGACAAGAAATGACATTCGTATCCTAACAAACTCGAAAAAGGCATCTTCAGGCTCTAAAAAGCCATCGTATCGACCTAAATAAAGAATATTTAGCTCGAAAACGGGATCGGGCTGCCTTTAGCGACCCGTGGCATGGTTTATCTCGAAAAGAGGAATAAAATGTAAAAAAATCATTTAATTCGGAGCTTCGTACGTAAAGTTATGGTAATTCAAAGCCTATCGTACAATTCATTGATTTAGTTGTCTAATCACGTGAAAACAAAAACAAAAAGCGGAAAAGGGGTGCAACACGAGAGACAAACGCAAATAGGAGAGGCGACATGAGGGAGATTTCAGGCGTGAATTCCGTCGGTCGTTTCTAGGTCTCCGGCGAACATTCCGGTTGCAAAAACAACAACACACACACGATACAGGAAAGTAGAGTTAAGGGTTTTTCAAACTTAAAGCAGAGGGGCGGTTCTCGACTAGTTCTAGGGTTCTGGTGGAGCTCCTTTGAGCTGAGGAGTCCACCGGACTTTCCTTGCTACTGGCGGAACTGGAGGTAATTTCGCGCCCCCCCCCACCACCGGCACTGGTTCTATCTGAGATTCCGCTCGTGCTCTGGATATTCTTCGCTTCTGCCGGAAACTGGAGTTGCTGTTCGTGAATTCCTGCTCGTGGTGTTTGGTTCGTTAGTTCTGGGTTTCGTCGGCTCTGTCTGCTCTGGTTTTTCTGCCGGAAACTGGAGTTGCTGTTTCGTGAATTCCTGCTCGTGGTGTTTGGTTCGTTAGTTCTGGGTTTCGTCGGCTCTGTCTGCTCTGGTTTTTCTGCCGGAAACTGGAGTTGCTGTTTCGTGAATTCCTGCTCGTGGTGTTTGGCTCGGTTCGTTAGTTCTGGGTTTTCGTTAGTTCTGGAGTTGCTGTTCGTGAATTCCTGCAGATTTCAGTTCTCTTCGGTGTAATTAATCTGGCATCAGCTGGGTTTCTGGGCGAAATTGCTGCCTGGGTCTGGTGAATCTGCTGGTATTAGTTGTTAGCTCGTATCACGTCGTTCTGGCTGTGGTAGGAAGGCTGGGAACAGTATTGCAGTAGAGGAACATGGGAAGGAGGAAAGGAACATCCTCAAATGCAGAGGGAGCAGCCAACGTAAACGTAACAAAGGGCAAAAAAGAAAAGGATGTGCAAGATAGTGCTGATTTGGGTGCTGTAGGAAACACTCCAGTAGATTGTGAAGGAGCTGTTAAATTGGGGACAGAAATGCAGATAGCACCGTGTGAAATTGAAGGAAATGCAGAAATGCAGATAGCACCGTGTGAAATTGGAACTACTGATCAAACCAGCCACAACGCCACTGAGCAAGCTCAGGAGGAAATAGCCGTACTAAATGGTGATGTTTTATCGGATGAAGAATTGGACTTTCAGGCCAATTTTCCTCCGCTCCCTAGGAGCGAAGCGATAGTGAAACGGGCTGAACGGTTTGAACGAAGTAATGGTGATGGGAGATTAGAGGTGGTGGTCGACCCGCGGGCTGAAGATGTCCTAAAAAGACAATCTACAACACGAAGAAATGGCATAACGGTGGAAAATGAACACCCACCTAAAGTGCCAAGGCCTAATGCTTGGGCAATGGGCTCTAAGAAGATATTCATGAACTCCGGAATTGGGGGAAAATTGAGCTTTACTAAGCCAAGTTCAAACCGAGCTTCAATAAAGGTTAGTGAGGGTTTATCGAAACAGGAGGTGTGGGGCTGGGCACTTTTAGGCCAATACGTAGGATATCCTCCCGGTCATTTTCTTCTACATGCAATGATGAAGGCTTGGGGAGTCCGATCAAAATATCGAATTGAAGAGGGTTGGTACTTTTTTCAGTTTGATTCGGAGGAGGATAAGGATAAAGTGTTGAAAGGAGGCCCCTACCTTATCAACGGGAAACCTATGATATTGAAGAATATACCCGATAAGTTCGCTTTCAACCGGAAAGATGTAGCAACCGTGCCACTATGGATCCGCATATTCGGCCTTCCACGACACTTTTGGACACAGGGTATACTCGGTAGACTTGCTTCCCATATTGGGAATCCACTGTTTACCGATCCAGTGACGGAAGGGAGACGTAGAGGATCGTATGCACGATGCCTCGTTGAGATAAATTTCGCTGCACCTATATCTAGGGAGATACCGGTGGTGTTTGATGATGGGGAAGAGCTTACTTGCTCGGTGCTGATTGAAAATGAACCCAAATACTGTTCGACTTGCTGTTGCTTTGGCCATGAGAATGAGACGTGCTCTTTCAGGGAAAAAAAGGAAATACCAAGTAAGAAACCGAGGAAGAATGTGGTAAAGCCCAGGGCAGGGGCAGCGAAGGATGTGGCTGATGTGGATCAGTTAGGAGAGGAAGGGGTAGTCCCGCACCCGCAAGACCAGACAAGAAGCGAGGAAATGATTGAGATTAGGACTTCTCCTACTCAGATGGAGAAAGAAACACAACATCCCAAACCGGTCCATCCAG
>CM071860.1:59760914-59772069 GCA_036759665.1 Gynandropsis gynandra | reverse complement strand
GAAGCAAAAGGAATATCCGAGAGACAAACGCAACGAAAGCGGCGTATTGACAAGAAATGACATTTGTATCCTAACAACTCGAAAACGGCATCTTCTGACTCTAAAAATCAAATGTATCAATTTTAATAAAGCATTTTGAGCTTCAAAACGGGGTCGGGCTGCCTTCAGCAACCCGCAGCATGGTTTATCACGAAAAGAGGAATAAAATGTGAAAAAATCATGTCATTCGGAGCTCCGTACACAAAGTTATGGTATTTCAAAAATCGTCGTACAATTAATTGTTTTAGTCGTCTAATCACATGAAAACAAAAACAAAAATTTGAAAAAAAACATGTAATTCGGAGCTTCGTACGCAAAGTTATGGTATTTCAAAGCCCGTCGTATAATTCATTGTTTTAGTTGTCTAATTACGTGAAAACAAAAAAAAAGCTGAAAAGAAGTGCAACACGAGAGACAAACGCAACGCAAGCGGCATATTGACAGGAAATGACATTTGTAACCTAACAAACTCGAAAAGGGCATCTTGCGGCTCTAAAAATCCATCGTATCGACCTAAATAAAGCATTTTGATCTCGGAAATGGGGTTGGGCTGCCTTCAGCAATCCGTGGTATGGTTTATCTCGAAATGAGGAAGAAATGTGAAAAAATCATGTAATTCGGAGCTTCGTACGGAAAGTTATGGTATTTCAAAGCCCGTCGTACAATTCATCGTTTTAGTCGTCTAATCACGTGAAAACAAAAACAAAAAGCGGAAATGAAATAGGAAGCAAAAGGAATATCCGAGAGACAAACGCAACGCAAGCGGCCTATTGACAAGAAATGACATTCGTATTCTAACAAACTCGAAAAGGGCATCTTCCGACTCTAAAAATCAAATGTATCGACTTAACTAAAGCATTTTGAGCTTGAAAACGGGGTCGGGCTGCCTTCAGCAACCCGCAGCATGGTTTATCATGAAAAGAGGAATAAAATGTGAAAAAATCATGTAATTCGGAGCTCCATGGTTTATCTCGAAAAGAGGATTAAAATGTAAAACAAAATCATGTAATTCGGGGCTTCATACGCAAAGTCATGGCATTTCAAAGCCCATCGTACAATTCATTGTTTTAGTCGTCTAATCACGTGAAAACAAAAACAAAAAGCGGAAAAGGGGTCCAACACGAGAGACTAACGTAAATAGGAAATAGGAAGCGAAAGGAATATCCGAGAGACAAATGAAACGAAAGCGGCGTATTGACAAGAAATGACATTCTTATCCTAACAAACTCGAAAAGGGCATCTTCCGGCTCTAAAAATCCATCGTATCGACCTAAATAAAGCATTTTGAGCTTGAAAACGGGGTCGGTCTGCCTTCAGCAACCACAGCAAGGTTTATCTCAAAAAGAGGAATAAAGTGTGAAAAATTCATGTAAATCGGAGCTTCGTGCGCAAAGTAATGGTATTTCAAAGCCCGTCGTACAATTCATTGTTTTAGTTGTCTAATCACGTGAAAACAAAAACAAATGTAATTCGGAGCTTTGTACGCAAAGTTATGGTATTTCAGAGCCCGTCGTACAATTCATTGTTTTAGTCGTCTTATCACGTGAAAACAAAAACAAAAAGAGGAAATGGGTGCAACACGAGATACATACACAAATAGGAAATAGGATTCAAACGAAATATCCAAGAGACAAACGCAACGCAAGCGGCGTATTGACAAGAAATTACATTCGTAACCTAACAAACTCGAAAAGGGCATCTTCAGGCTCTAAAAATCAAATTTATCGACCTAAATAAAGCATTTTGAGCTTGAAAAAGGGGTCGGGCTGCCTTCAGCAACCCGCAACATGGTTTATCTCGGAGAGAGGAATAAAATCTGAAAAAAAATCATGTAATTCGGAGCTTCGTACGTAAAGTTATGGTATTTCAAAGCCCATCGTACAATTCATTGTCTTTAGTAGTCTAATCACGTGAAAAAAAAAACAAAAAGCAGAAAATGGGTGCAACACAAGAGACAAACCCAAATAGGAAATAGGAAGCAAAAGGATTATCCGAGAGACAAACGCAACGCAAGCGACGTATTGACGAGAAATGACATTCGTATCCCAACAAACTCGAAAAGGGCATCTTCCAGCTCTAAAAATCCATTGTATCGACCTAAATAAATCATTTTGAGCTCGAAAATGGGGTCGAGCTGCCTTCAGCAACCCGCAGCATCGTTTATCTCGAAAAGATGAATAAAATGTGAATAAAATCATGTAATTCGGAGCTTCGTACGCAAAGTTATGGTATTTCAAAGTCCGTCGTACAATTCATTGTTTTAGTCGTCTATTCACGTGAAAACAAAAAGGAAAAAACGGAAAAGGGGTGCAACACAAGAGACAAATGCAAATAGGAAATATGAAGCAAAAGGAATATTCGAGAGACAAATGCAACGCAAGCGGCATATTGACAAGAAATGACATTCGTATCCTAACAAACTCGAAAAGGGCATCTTCCGGCTCTAAAAATCAAATGTATAGACCTAAATAAAGCATTTTGAGCTCAAAAACGGGGTTGGGCTGCCTTCAGCAACCCGCAACATCGTTTATATCGAAAAGAGGAATAAAATGTGAAAAAATCATGTAATTCAGAGCTTCGTACGCAAAGTTATGGTATTTCAAAGCCCGTCGTACAATTCACTGTTTTAGTCGTCTAATCACGTGAAAACAAAAACAAAAAAGCGGAAAAGGGGTGCAACACGAGAGAAAAACGCAAATAGGAAATAGGAAGCAAACGGATAATCCAAGAGATAAACGCAACGCAAGCGGCGTATTGACAAGAAATGTCATTCGTAACCTAACAAACTCGAAAAGGGCATCTTTCGGCTCTAAAAATCCATCGTATCGACCTAAATAAAGCACTTTGAGCTCGAAAGCGGGGTCGGTCTGCCTTCAGCAACCCGCGGCATGGTTTATCTTGAAAAGAGGAATAAAATATGAATAAAATCATTGTAATTCGGAGCTTCGTACGCAAAGTTATGGTATATCAAAGCCCATCGTACAATTCATTGCTTTAGTCGTCTAATCACGTGAAATAAAAAACAAAAAGCAGAAAAGGGGTGCAACACGAGAGATAAACGCAAATAGGAAATAGAAAGCAAAAGGATTATCCGAGAGACAAACGCAACGCAAGCGACGTATTGACGAGAAATGACATTCGTATCCCAACAAACTCGAAAAGGGCATCTTCTAGCTCTAAAAATCCATTGTATCGACCTAAATAAAGCATTTTGAGCTCGAAAATAGGGTCGAGCTGCCTTCAGCAACCCGCAGCATCGTTTATCTCGAAAAGAGGAATAAAATGTGAAAAACTCATGTAATTCGGAGCTTCGTATGCAAAGTTATGGTATTTCAAAGCTCGTCGTACAATTCATCGTTTTAGTCGTCTATTCACATGAAAACAAAAACAAAAAGCGGATAAGGGGTGCAACACGAGAGACAAACACAAATAGGAAACATGAAGCAAAAGGAATATCCGAGAGACAAACGCAACGCAAACAACGTATTGACAAGAAATGTCATTCGTAACCTTACAAACTCGAAAAGGGCATCTTCCGGCTCTAAAACTCAAACGTATCGACCTAAATAAAGCAGTTTGAGCTCAAAAACGGGGTCGGGCTGCCTTCAGCAACCCGCAGCATTGTTTATCTCGAAAAGATGAATAAAATGTGAAAAAATCATGTAATTCAGAGCTTCATACGCAAAGTTATGGTATTTCAAAGCCCGTCGTACAATTCATTGTTTTAGTCGCCTAATCACGTGAAAACAAAAGCAAAAAACGGAAAAGGGCTGCAACACGAGAGACAAATGCAAATAGGAAATAGGAAGCAAAAGGAATATTCAAGAGACAAACGCAACGCAAACGGCATATTGACAAGAAATGACATTCGTATGCTAACAAACTCGAAAAGGGCATCTCCCGACTCTAAAAATGCAACGTATCGACCTCAATAAAGCATTTTGAGCTCGAAAACGGGGTCGGGTTGCCTTCAGCAACCCGCAGCATCCTTTATCTCGAAAAGAGGAATAAAATGTGAAAAAATAATGTTATTTGGGGCTTCGTACGCAAAGTTAAGGTATTTCAAAGCCCGCCGTACAATTCATTGTTTTAATCGTCTAATTACGTGAAAAAAAAACAAAAAGCAGAAAAGGGGTGCAACACGATAGACAAATGCAACACAAGCGACGTATTGACAAGAAATGTCATTCCTATCCTAACAAACTCGAAAAGGGCATCTCCCGGCTCTAAAAATCCGATGTATCAACCTAAATAAAGCATTTTGAGCTCGAAAATGGGTTCGGGCTGCCTTCAACAACCTACAGCATCGTTTAACTCAAAAAGAGGAATAAAATGTGAAAAAATCATGTAATTCGGAGCGTCGTACACAAAGTTATGGTATTTCAAAGCCCGTCGTACAATTCATTGTTTTAGTCGTCTAATCACGTGAAAACAAAAACAAAAAGCGGAAAATGGGTGCAACACAAGAGACAAACGCAACGCAAACGGCATATTGACAAGAATTGACATTCGTATCCTAAGAAACTCGAAAAGGGCATCTTCCGGCTCTAAAAATCCAATGAATCGACCTAAATAAAGCATTTTGAGCTTCCAAACGGGGTTGGGCTGCCTTCAGCAACCCGCAGCATCGTTTAGCTCGAAAAGAAGAATAAAATGTAAAAAAATCATGTAATTCGGAGCTTCATACGCAAAGTTATGGTATTTCAAAGCCCGTCGTACAATTCATTGTTTTAGTCGCCTAATCATGTGAAAATAAAAACAAAAAGCGGAAAAGGGGTGCAACACGAGAGACAAACGCAAATAGGAAATAGGAAGCAAAAGGAATATTCGAGAGACAAACGCAACCCAAGCGGCGTATTGACAAGAAATGACATGCGTATCCACATTCGTATCCTAACAAACTCGGAAACGGCATCTTCCGGCTCTAAAAATCCAACGTATCGACCTAAATAAAGCATTTTGAGCTCAAAAACGGGGTCGGACTGCCTTCAGCAACCCGCAACATCGTTTATCTCGAAAAGTGGAATAAAATGTGAAAAAATCATGTAATTCAGAGCTACGTACGCAAAGTTATAGTATTTCAAAGCCCGTCGTACAATTCATTGTTTTAGTCGTCTAATCACGTGAAAACAAAAACAAAAAGCGGAAAAGGGGTGCAACACGAGAGACAAACGCAAATAGGAAATAGGAAGCAAACGGAATATCCAAGAGATAAACGCAACGCAAGGGGCGTATTGACAAGAAATGTCATTCGTAACCTAACAAACTCGAAAAGGTTATCTTCCGGCTCTAAAAATCCATTGTATCGACATAAATAAAGCACTTTGAGCTCGAAAGCGGGGTCGGTCTGCCTTCAGCAACCCGCGGCATGGTTTATCTCGAAAAGAGGAATAAAATATGAATAAATTCATTGTAATTCGGAGCTTCGTACGCAAAGTTATGGTATTTCAAAGCCCGTCGTACAATTCATTATTTTAGTCGCCTAATCACGTGAAAACAAAAGTAAAAAACGGAAAAGGGCTGCAACACGAGAGACAAACACAAATAGGAAATAGGAAGCAAAAGGAATATCCAAGAGAAAAACGCAACGCAAGCGGCGTATTGATGAGAAATGACATTCTTATCCTAACAAACTCGAAAAAGGCATCTTCCGGATCTAAAAACAATCGTATCAACCTAAATTCAGCAGTTTGAGCTCGAAAACGGGGTCGGGCTGCCTTCAGCAACCCGCGGTATGTTTTATCTCAAAAAGATGAATAAAATGTGAACAAAATCATGTAATTTGGAGCTTCGTACGCAAAGTTATGGTATTTCAAAGTCCGTCGTAAAATTCATTGTTTTAGTCGCCTAATCACGTGAAAACAAAAGCAAAAAACGGAAAAGGGCTGCAACACGAGAGACAAATGCAAATAGGAAATAGGAAGCAAAAGGAATATCCGAGAGACAAATGCAACGCAAGCGGCGTATTTACAAGAAATGACATTCGTATCCTAACAAACTCGAAAAGGGCATCTCCCGACTCTAAAAATCAAACGTATCGACCTAAATAAAGCATTTTGCGCTCGAAAATGGGGTCGGGCTGCCTTCAGCAATCCGCAGCATGGTTTATCTCGAAAAGAGAGATAAAATGTGAAAAAATCATGCAATTAGGAGCATGTATGCAAAGTTAGGGTATTTCAAAGCCCCTCGTACAATTCTTTGTTTTAGTCATCTAATCACGTAAAAAACAAAAACAAAAGGCGGAAAAGGGGTGCAACACGAGAGACAAACGCAAATAGGAAATTGGAAGCAAAAGGAATATCCGAGAGACAAACGCAACGCAAGCGGCGTATTGACAAGAAATGACATTCGTATCCCAACAAACTCAAAAAGGGTATCTTCCGGCTCTAAAAATCCATTGTATCGACATAAATAAAGCACTTTGAGCTCGAAAGCGGGGTCGGTCTGCCTTCAACAACCCGCGGCATGGTTTATCTCGAAAAGAGGAATAAAATATGAATAAAATCATTGTAATTCGGAGCTTCGTACGCAAAGTTATGGTATTTCAAAGCCCGTCGTACAATTCATTATTTTAGTCGCCTAATCACGTGAAAACAAAAGTAAAAAACGGAAAAGGGCTGCAACACGAGAGACAAACACAAATAGGAAATAGGAAGCAAAAGGAATATCCGAGAGACAAACGCAACGCAAGCGGCGTATTGACAAGAAATGACATTCGTATCCTAACAAAATCGAAAAGGGCATCTTCCGGCTCTAAAAATCCATCGTATCGACCTAAATAAAGCATTTTGAGCTTAAAAACGGGGTCGGGCTGCCTTCAGCTACCTGCGGCATGGTTTATCTCGAAAAGAGGAGTAAAATGTGAAAAAAATCATGTAATTCAGAGCTTCATCCGCAAAGTTATTGTATTTCAAAGCCCGTCGTACAATTCATTGTTTTAGTCGTCTAATCATGTAAAAACAAAAACAAAATGCGGAAAAAGGGTGCAACACGAAAGACAAACGCAAATAGGAAATAGGAAGCAAAAGGAATATCCGAGAGACAAACGCAACGGAAGCGGCGTATTGACAAGAAATGACATTCGTATCCTAACAAACTCGAAAAGGGCATCTTCGGGCTCTATAAATCAAATTTATCGACCTAAATAAAGCATTTTGAGCTTGAAAATGGGGTCGGCCTGCCTTCAGCAACCCGCGGCATGGTTTATCTCGAAAAGAGGAATGAAATGGGAAAAAGATCATGTAATTCGGCGCTTCGTATGCAAAGTTATGGTATTTCAAAGCCCATCATACAATTCATTGTTTTAGTCGGCTAATCACGTGAAAACAAAAACAAAAAGCGGAAAAGGGGTGCAACACGAGAGACAAACACAAATAGGAAATTGGAAGCAAAAGGAATATCCGAGAGACAAACGCAACGCAAGCGGCGTACTGACAAGAAATGACATTCGTATCCCAACAAACTCAAAAAGGGCATCTTCCAGCTCTAAAAATCCATCGTATCGACATAAATAAAGCATTTTGAGCTCGAAAATGGGGTCGAGCTGCCTTCAGCAACCTGCAGCATCGTTTATCTCAAAAAGTGGAATAAAATGTGAAAAAATCATGTAATTCGGTGCTTCGTACACAAAGTTATGGTATTTCAAAGTTCGTCATACAATTCATTGTTTTAGTCGTCTAGTCATTTGAAATCAAAAACAAAAAGCGGAAAAGGGGTGCAACATGAGAGACAAACACAAATAGGAAATAGGAAGCAAAAGCAATATCCGAGAGACAAACGCAACGCAAGCGGCGTATTGACAAGAAATGACATTCGTATGCTAACAAACTCGAAAAGGGCATCTCCCGACTCTAAAAACGCAACGTATCGACCTAAATAAAGCATTTTGAGCTCGAAAACGGGGTCGGGTTGCCTTCAGCAACCCGCAGCATCCTTTATCTCGAAAAGAGGAATAAAATGTGAAAAAAATAATGTTATTTGGGGCTTCGTACGCAAAGTTATGGTAGTACAAAGCTCGCCGTACAATTCATTGTTTTAATCGTCTAATTACGTGAAAAAGAAACAAAAAGCAGAAAAGGGGTGCAACACGAGAGACAAATGCAAATAGGAAATAAAAAGTAAAACGAATATCCGAGTGACAAACGCAACACAAGTGACGTATTGACAAGAAATGACATTCCTATCCTAACAAACTCGAAAAAGGCATCTCCCGGCTCTAAAAATCCGACGTATCGACCAAAATAAAGCATTTTGATCTCGAAAATGGGATCGGGCTGCCTTCAGCAACCTACAGCATCGTTTAACTCGAAAAGAGGAATGAAATGTGAAAAAATCATGTAATTCGGAGCTTCGTACGCAAAGTTATGGTATTTCAAAGCCCGTCGTACAATTCATTGCTTTAGTCGACTAATCACGTGAAAACAAAAACAAAAAGCGGAAAAGGGGTGCAACATGAGAGACAAACGCAAATAGGAAATAGGAAGCAAAAGGAATATGCGAGAGACAAACGCAACGCAAGCGGCGTATTGACAAGAAATGACATTCGTATGCTAACAAACTCGAAAAGGGCATCTCCCGACTCTAAAAATGCAACGTATCGACCTAAATAAAGCATTTTGAGCTCGAAAACGGGGTCGGGTTGCCTTCAGCAACCCGCAGCATCCTTTATCTCGAAAAGAAGAACAAAATGTGAAAAAATGATGTTATTTGGGGCTTCGTATGCAAAGTTATGGTATTTCAAAGCCGTACAATTCATTGTTTTAATCGTCTAATTACGTGAAAAAAAAACAAAAAGCAGAAAAGGGGTGCAACACGAGAGACAAATGCAAATAGGAAATAAAAAGCAAAAGGAATATCCGAGTGACAAACGCAACACAAGTGACGTATTGACATGAAATGACATTCCTATCCTAACAAACTCGAAAAGGGCATCTCCCGGCTCTAAAAATCCGACATATCGACCTAAATAAAGTATTTTGATCTCTAAAATGGGATCGGGCTGCCTTCAGCAACCTACAGCACCGTTTAACTCGAAAAGAGGAATAAAATGTGAAAAAATCATGTAATTCGGAGCTTCATACGCAAAGTTATGGTATTTCAAAGCCCGTCGTACAATTCATTGTTTTAGTCGTCTAATCACGTGAAAACAAAAACAAAAAGCGGAAAAGGGGTGCAACACGAAAGACAAACTCAACTAGAAAATAGGAAGCAAAAGGAATATTCAAGAGACAAACGCAACGCAAACGGCAAATTGACAAGAATTGACATTCGTATCCTAACAAACTCCAAAAGGGCATCTTCCGGCTCTAAAAATCCAATGAATCGACCTAAATAAACCATTTTGAGCTTCCAAACGGGGTCGGGCTGCCTTCAGCAACCCGCAGCATCGTTTAGCTCGAAAAGAAGAATAAAATGTAAAAAAAATCATGTTATTCGGAGCTTCGTACGCAATGTTATGGTATTTCAAAGCCCGTCGTTCAATTCATTGTTTTAGTCGCCTAATCATGTGAAAACAAAAACAAAAAGCGGAAAAGGGGTGCAACACGAGAGACAAACGCAAATAGGAAATACGAAGCAAAAGGAATATCCGAGAGACAAACGCAACGCAAGCGGCGTATTGACAAGAAATGACATTCGTATCCTAACAAACTCGAAAAGGGCATCTTCCGGCTCTAAAAATCCATTGTATCGACCTAAATAAAGCATTTGAGCTTGAAAACGGGGTCAGGCTGCCTTCAGCAACCCGCGGCATGGTTTATCACAAAAATAGGAGTAAAATGTGAAAAAAATCATGTAATTCGGAGCTTCGTACGCAAAGTTATGGTATTTCAAAGCCCGTCGTTCAATTCATTGTTTTAGTCGCCTAATCATGTGAAGACAAAAACAAAAACGGAAAAGGGGTGCAATACGAGACACAAACGCAAATAGGAAATAGGAAGCAAAAGGAATATCCACGAGAAAAATGCAATGCAAGTGGCATATTGACAAGAAATGACATTCGTATCCTAACTATCTCCAAAAGGGTATCTTCCGGCTCTAAAAATCCAATGAATCGACCTAAATAAAGCATTTTGAGCTCCAAAATGGGGTCGGGCGGCCTTCAACAACCCCCAGCATCGTTTATCTCGAACATAGAAATAAAATGTGAAAAAATCATGAAATTCGGAGCTTTGTACACAAAGTTATGGTATTTCAAAGCCCGTCGTACAATGCATTGTTTTAGTCGTCTAATCACGTGAAAACAAAAATAAAAAGCGGAGAAGGGGTACAACACAAGAGACAAACGCCAATAGGAAATAGGAAGCAAATGGAATATCCGAGAGACAAATGCAACGCAAGCGGCGTATTGACAAGAACTAACATTCGTATTCCAACAAACTCGAAAAGGACATCTTCCGGCTGTAAAAATCCATCCTATCGACCTAAATAAAGCATTTTGAGCTCAAGAGCGGGGTCAGGCTGCCTTCAGCAACCCGCAGCATCGTTTATCTCGAAATGAGGAATAAAATGTGAAAAATTATGTAATTCAGAGCTTCATACGCAAAGTTGTGGTATTTCAAATCCCGTCGTACAATTCATTTTTTTAGTCGTCTAATCACGTGAAAACAAAAACAAAAAGCAGAAGAGGGGTGCAACACGAGAGACAAACGCAAATAGGAAATAGGAGCAAAAGGAATATCCGAGAGACAAACGCAACGTGATGTGGGTTAATCTCAAGTAATAATTTACCTAGACTAACGCTTCCGCAAGAATATGGATCGTATAGTACCAGGGTCGAACACAAGGAATTGATGCAACTCTAAAGCTAGTAACTAATGAATAAGACGTATTAAATCAATGAGTGAATGGGAATGCAAATGCAAAATAAACTAAACTAATTAATAGAATTACTCAACGAATAAACACCATAGGTATCGAGAGTTGCACAACGATGCAACGAAGTTCTAACAAGATCATTGGTCTTAGATACTATCACGAGTTCAGGGAATTCAAGCTCATATATAGGAACTGACTGGCGTAGACTTGTCCACTATCTAGCATGCGTATACCAATATATCTATTGTGTATTTCACCTAGTAGACGCATTAAGACCGCTATCCTAATCCCTAGATTCAAT
>CM071860.1:59712668-59729036 GCA_036759665.1 Gynandropsis gynandra | reverse complement strand
GAGCAATAAAATCATGAGATATGGTATTTGAAAGCCTGTCGTACAACTAATTGTTTTAGTTGTCTAATCACGTGAAAATAAAAACAAAAAGCGGAAATGGGGTGCAACACGAGAGACAAACGCAAATAGGAAATCAGAAGCAAAAGGAATATCTGAGAGACAAACGCAACGCAAACGGCATATTGACAAGAAATGACATTCTTAACCTAACAAACTCCAAAAGGGCATCTTCTGGCTCTAGAAATCCAACGAATCGACCTATATAAACCATTTTGAGCTCCAAAACGGGGTCGGGCTGCGTTCAGCAACCCGCAGCATCGTTTACCTCGGAAAGAGGAATAAAATGTGAAAAAATCATCTAATTTGGAGCTTCGACGCAAAGTTATGGTATTTCAAAACCCGTCGTACAATTCATTCTTTTTTAGTCGTCTAATCGCGTGAAAACAAAAACTAAAACTGGAAAAGGGGTGCAACACGAGAGACGAACACAAATAGGAAACAGGAAGGAAAAGGAATATCGGAGAGAAAAACGCAACGCAAGCGGCGTATTGACAAGAAATGACATTCGTATCCTAACAAACTCAAAAAGGGTATCTCCCGGCTGTAAAAGTCAAACGTATCGACCTAAATAAAGCATTTTGAGCTTGAAAATTGGGTCGGGCTTCCTTCAGCAACACGCAACATTGTATATCTCGAAAAGAGGAATAAAATGTGAAAAAATCATGCAATTCAGAGCTTCGTACGCAACGTTACGATATTTCAAAGCCCGTCGTACAATTCATTGTTTTAGTCATCTAGTCACATGAAAACAAAAATAACAAGCAGAAGAGGGCTGCAACACGAGAGACAAACGGAAATAGGAAATAGGAGACAAAAGGAATATCCCAGTGACAAACGCAACGCAAGTGGCGTATTGACAAGAAATTACATTCGTATCCTAACAAACTCGAAAAGGGCATCTCCCGGCTCTAAAAATCCAACATATCGATCTAAATAAAGCATTTTGAGCTCAAAAACGGGGTCAGGCTGCCTTTAGAAACCCGAAACATCGTTTATCTCGAAAAGAGGAATAACATGTGAAAAAATTATGTAATTCGGAGCTTTGTACGCAAAGTTATTGTATTTCAAAGCCCGTCGTACAATTCATTGTTTTAGTCGTCTAATCACGAGGGAACAAGAACAAAAAGCGGAAAAGGGGTGCAACACGAGAGAAAAATGCAAATAGGAAATAGGAAGCAAAAGGAATATCCAAGAGACAAACGCAACGCAAGCGGCGTATTGACAAGAAATGACATTTGTATCCTAACAAACTCGAAAAGGGCATCTACCGGCTCTAAAAATCAAACGTATCGACCTAAATAAAGCATTTTGAGCTCAAAAACGGGGTCGGGCTATAAGAAAAATTCGTTAATCCCAAATGCGGAATTAATTATCGATATTCTAATAGGAAATTAAATCAACCAAATAATAATTAAATCACTTACTTGAATTTTCCATGTTTTTCATTCGGTAGGAATTTTCTTTTCTCCAATGCCTATTCCTCCAAATTCTCCCTTTATTTCTCTTTGATGATATAAGAGAACTCTTTTGTTTTTGTGTTTTTTGTTTTGTGATTTTATTACCGTAAGTATATTTTAAAGGGCATTAAAACATTGTTTTGTAATAATGAAAAGACATGTCCTAAAAGACATGTCTTTTGATACATACCCTTTAAATTCTTATTTAATTACAATAAATCCTCAATTTATAATTAATCACAAAACCATCATTATATTTCTAGAATTGCGGAATGGCACGGAGGGATTTTCACCCGATAATTGTCTCTTCAATACGACACTAATCATCACCGTATGTACCTCAATAACAATTATATAATACTTATATTTATATGAATCAACGTTAGAATAAAATTTCTAACATTCTCCCACTTGATTCATATATGACAAGTATATAAAATCGTTGAGCTCACTTAAATGATCTTATATACGAGTCACAACTTATAAGAATTAAATTGACCGAATCATGGCGGTCACGGGCCTGGCAAAACGTCCTGATTCCTTCCATGTATGACAAATCAATATAATTCAAACATCTTGAATTTGACAAGATAGACATCTAAAAATTATCTTATCCCACAATGTCTTTAAACAAAGACTAAATATCTATACTCATAACAAATATGCATAACTGAAATATGATTCATATATAAGCAAAATCAAAACTTATATTGATATCTAGAGTTCAAATAAACTTCAATGTGCAAGACTTATATTCATACATGTATAATCATCAGCAATACAAGGACTTCGCGACTACTCCCATTTCACTCACATGGCCAAGAAAGATCTTTGGAGCTAGTCCTTTAGTCAACGGATCCGCGATCATATCATTGATGCCGATATGCACAATTTGAACTCTTTGATTTTGCACATCTTCTTTAACCGATAGATATTTTAAATCCATATGTTTGAAACCCTTGGAATATCTATCGTTCTTCGAGAAGAATACGGCTGCCGCATTATCACAATATATGTTCATCGGTTTAGCAATGGTACCAACGATGCCTAAACCATGAACAAAATTGCGCAACCACAACGATTGAACTGTAGCTTCAAAGCACGCTACAAATTCGGCCTCCATAGTGGAAGTAGCAATGATAGACTGCTTACCACTCTTCCATGAAATAGCTTCCCCAGCTAGAAGGAACAAATAACCAAATGTCGATTTTCGAGTATCCGAGCATCCGGCATAGTCTGAGTCTGAATAACCAACAATCTCAAGATTGCTAGTTCTTCTATATGTGAGCATGTGATATTTGGTGCCTTGTAGATATCTTAAAACTTTCTTTGCAGCTCTCCAGTGAAATTGTCCCAGATTTGATTGGTAACGACCCAACATACAAACCGAAAAACTGATATCCGGTCTAGTACAAGTCTGAGCATACATCAAACTTCCGACTAAAGAGGCATAAGGAATGTCATCCATTTCCTTACGCTCTAAGTCATTCTTAGGACATTGGGATAGACTGAAACGATCCCCTTTCTGTATGGGAACTGGACTTGGTGAACATGATTCCATTTTAAATCTTTCTAAAACTTTGTCGATGTAAGCCTTTTGAGACAATCCCAAAATTCCTTGTGATCTGTCTCGAAATATTTCTATTCCGATCACATAGGAAGCCTCGCCCATATCTTTCATCTCAAAGTTACTAGAAAGATAATCCTTAACATCATGTAATAACCCACGATCATTGGCGGCAAGAAGAATATCATCTACATACAATACAAGGATTATAAACTTGCTTTCTACAATCTTTATGTAGATACACCGATCAACGGTCATTTCTACAAACCCATATGACAATACAGTATCATTGAATTTCAAGTACCATTGTCGGGAAGCTTGTTTTAATCCATAGATAGATTTTTTCAACTTATATACCAGATTGCTTCTACTTGTGGTCTCAAAACCTTGAGGTTGATCCATATATACCTCTTCTTCTAAATCTCCATTGAGAAAGGTTGTTTTAACATCCATTTGGTGAAGCTCAAGATCAAAGTGAGCTACCAAAGCCATGACAATCCTTAAAGAGACCTTTCTAGAAACCGGAGAGAAAGTCTCTTTGTAGTCAATACCATTCTTTTGAGTGTAACCTTTGGCGACAAGTCTGGCTTTATACCTCTCGACGTTGCCCTTAGAGTCTCGTTTGGTCTTGAAGATCCATTAACAACTAACTCTTTTAGAATCCTTCGGCAATTCTGTCATTTCCCAAACATTGTTGTCATCCATAGATTTCAACTCTTCCTTCATGGCCATCAACCATTTGTTAGAATTTCTACTACTTATGGCTTGGTCAAAAGAGACTGGGTCATCATTCATGCTCAAGTCATTTTCATGTTCAAGTGCATAACACATATAATCATTTGAAATAGCTGGTCTTCTATCTCTAGTAGACCTCCTCAAAGCTATTCCTTCTTGAGGTTGAACTTGTTCATTTGCTTGAACATTTTCTTTCTCTTCTTGAACAATGGCGTCGGTCACTAGGTGTGGAGTATCAATTTGTTGTTGTTCCATATTCACGCCCTTTGGTTGTACTACAATAATAGGAACATCGACATAAGATGAATCACTTGATGGATTTTGGTCCATCGATGACTCTCTTATCTCGATATCACGTACTCCCACACTCCCACTGATTTCGCCATTTTCAATGAAGCTAGCATTCCCAGACTCTACAATTCTCGTACTATGGTTAGGACAATAGAATCTATAACCTTTTGACCTCTCTGGATATCCAATAAAATAACCACTAATGGTTGTGGAATCCAATTTCTTTTCATGTGGATTATATATCCTCACATCGGCTTGACAGCCCCATATGTGAAGATGTCTTAAACTAGGTTTCCTAGATGTCCACAGTTCGTAAGGTGTCTTAGGAACTGCTTTACTAGGTAACCTGTCCAATATGTATGCAGCTGTGCTCAATGCATACATCCACAGTGAAATAGATACAGAACTATTACTCATCATACTCCTAACCATTTCCATCAATGTACGATTACGCCTTTCTGCAACGCCATTTTGTTGTGGCGTGCCGGGCATTGTATACTGCGCACAAATGCCCTTAGACTCAAGAAGTTTCTTAAATGGACCTGGAATTTGTCCAACTTCTGATGTCTTTCCATAATATTCACCACCTCTGTCGGAACGTGTTACCTTAACCTTTTTATTTAGTTGTCTCTCAACCTCCGTAATGAATGTCTCAAGGACATCAACAGATTGAGACTTTTCATGCAGTAAATAAAGGTAACAGTACCTAGAGTAATCATCAATGAAGGTGATGAAATACTTTTCACCGCCCCAAGACGGTACATCAAAAGGACCACAAATATCTGTATGTATTAAGTCGAGTAATCCGCTACTCCTTGTGGCAGTATGTTTAGACACATGTTTGGTTTGTTTACCCTTAATGCAATCTACAGAAGAATCATTCCAATCGGTAAAATCCAATTGAGACAAAACATTAGTTTTAATTAGTCTCATAATCCTCTCCTTGGATATATGACCGAGTCTTTTATGCCACAAGTCAGCGGAGGACTCGTTAAGTGCATTCCTCTTCATACCAACACCATGTTCAGTCAAAATATGAAACAGGGAATTAATAAATTTAGAACTTAGATTGAAACAATACAAAGTATCTGATAATAAACCAGTACCACATAGGTTTTTACCATGATACAATGAAAAACAACCATGTCCAATCTTAAATTCAAAACCTAATACATCCAACCTTGAAGCGGAAACAAGATTTCTAGAACAATCGGGAACATATAAACAATTTTCTAGATCCAGGCAATAGCTCGTATCTAACACGATTCTATATGTCCCGACACCTTCAACTCTAGCTTTGATCCGGTTTCCCATGAATAGAAAGCTTTCACTTTCCGGCATTCGTTGGAGATTTAGGTAACCCTGTATGATATTAGAGACATGAGTGGTCGCACCAGTATCAAGCCACCAAGTATTAGAAGGTACTTCAATCAGATTTGATTCGAAGCATACTGAAACGAAATGTATACCTCGTTTTTCAAACCATGCCTTCCTTTTCAGGCAATCAGCCTTCTTGTGCCCAGGTTTGTTGCAAAAGAAACATTTCAAATTTCCTTGCCCTTCACCATGCTTTACCTTATATGGCTGCTTTCCCTTTTTCTTTCTTTTCTTACTTGGAGCTTTGCTGCCACTTGAACCAGCATTTGGATAGCCACGATAAGAAAAATTGGCTTGGGGATATTTGACCTTAAGGTCTTCCATTTGCCTTGCTTCCTCTTGTATGAGCATGGCCTTGGTATCCGAAAGAGATCATTTTTCCTTGAGTTGGTTGTAAGTTCTTCGAAATTGCTTGAAATCATCACCTTTACACGATTTCAGCATGAACTCAACTAACACACGCTCACCAAGATCAATATCCAAACTTTTGAGCCGGTTGTAGGTATTCACCATATGAGTGATATGGTCATCCATAGACTGAGATATGTTGTACTCTCTCGTTGATAAGTCATTAATGAGAGCATAAACAACAGACTTATCAACAATGTCTGTCATAGTACACTTTTTAATCTCAGCAACTTATAAGCTATTAGACTAATGAATAAGACGTGATGAATCAAATAGTGATGGAATGCAAATGCAAACTAATTAAACTAAACTAATGATAGGGATGACTCAAAGACTAATCACCATAGGTATCGAGAGTTGCGCGACAATGTAACGAAGTTCTAACAAGATAATTGGTCTTAGGTATTGTCACGAGTTCAGGGAATTCAAGCTCTCCTATAGGAACTGACTGGCGTAGACTTGTCCACTATCTAGCATGCATATACCAATGTATCCATTGCGCATCTTACATGGATAGACGCATTACGACCGCTATCCTAATCCCTAGATTCAATCGATTGACCTGTCGTAGATTCTAAACCGATTAAACCCTAAATCATGGCTAGTTTCCAAAGTCTAATGCCCTGGCGTTGGTTTATTAGACTTCTAACTTCATTCATTCAAGTGGCGTACAAGTAATGAAAGCATTGAGATCAACCATGAAATCTGAAAACATGATCAAATACCGAATTCATTCATATCGAGTGGTGTACAAGTATGAAAGCATTAAGATCCACCATTCATTAAGCACAAGACTTCATTACATGTTGGCAATACTCTCTAACCTATGGCAATATATCTACTTGGACATGAACTCAGAAAACGAAACACAAAAGAATACTAAATTAGACATAGATAGAGAAAGAGATTCCTCCCTATTCATATACCGACGTCTTCAACAGATCCTCCATGCTTCGGATCCCTCGTCCCGTCCTTCTTCTTCTCTCCAAATCTGTCTCTAATGCCCCTGAATCGTCCCCCCTTCAATCTGGTTCGAATCCCCTTTTAATAGATCTAATTTCCCTTTGTTTGGCCGTTCTAAATCTTACGGATTAGTTGAGAAATACAAGGGGCCCGAGCGGGCACAGCTTGTACCCGCTCGTGCAGGCCATGTGCCCGACCATTTGCCTTCATTTAGCCCGAGCGGGCACTCATGCCCGAGCGTGTGGCTCACCTAGCCCGAGTCGTGTAAACCTACGGCCATTTTGGATGGTAATTAGCCCGAGCGGGCACACCAAATCCACCCGAGCGGGCACCTCTTCTTGGTCATGTTCCTTGATTGCCCGAGTCGTGCAAAGCTACGGGGTTGTTTGGTAGCAATTAGCCCGACCGGGCACACTTCCAATGCCCGAGCGTGCATGTCCTAAGGTGTTGTTTCCGCTCCTTTCGCTCGGTGTTTGAATGTTCACTTCAATCCATGGCCTTCCACAAGTTGAACCTTGTCACTCAACTACGTTTTCGGGGTTAAATTGCCATAATCTCTCGTGTTTCTCTTCATGTCTTCGTTTCCTACACAAAACACGAAATGTAGATGAAGTCTTCGAGTAAACACGATAAATGAGTGAAATCTAATAAATCTAATAACTATACCTAAGAATGACATAAAAACTACAACGGATTACGTGTTATCACACCATATGAGTGATATGGTCATCCATAGACTGAGATATGTTGTACTCTCTCGTCGATAAGTCATTAATGAGAGCAGCAACTACAGACTTATCCACAATGTCTGTCATAGTGCACTTCTTAATCTCAGTAAGGAATTCCTTCACATTTTCAGTCTTAGGTTGGGAAGGCTTAACAGTAGGCGATATGCTAAGCATGAGAAAGCTCATCAAACTTGTATCAGTTGGTTTAGTGGGCTCATCCATAATGAGAGCTGAATCGAGTCCCAAAAGGCCAGCATTCAGCTTCACATATTCGATCCAATCGTCATAATTATGCCCATTAAACTTGATATCATTGGCAGTCATACTTAACAAAGTGGAGACCACTGCAAAATGATCACATCTCACATTTAATTTGCTTTGAATTCAGAAAATAATTCAGACTATCTTACTTATACTAAAATATTGTATTTAAATTCACCTTTGGGAAGAATCTAAACACAACATACATCAAACAACTTATATAAGATTAGTCCCAATGTTACCTTAACATATAAGCCATCTTTGGATGTACATCATATGTTAATTTAAACAAAGTTCATAATCTACTTCAATTGTTATTAAACATGAGTAAGATCTACCTTTGGGCAACCATATAACTACATGTTAATAACTATAAATGTTTATCATCATTTTTAAATGTCATTATGAAGTTAAACATTTATATAAATAATTTAAATCACTAATACATTCGAGTGGGCCACTTTGGTGACTAACACACTCACTAAATATTAATAAATTAAATTACGTGAAATTCTATATGTCAATATATTTTGGACCATTTTATTGATATACTGAAATATAAATTTGGTCCAATGGCTGTGCCTAGACCCACAGCACGAATAGTCCGGGATTGGATCTCCCCAGACTATTCTTGGTATTATATTTATTTTCGTATTATTACTATATTTTATACGACAAAATTTAATCTTGAATTAGCTACGTGGCCTAATGGTTATCACATATTGCATGTGGTCGGTGGTTCGAATCCGCTCTCTTGTCCTTTTATTACTTTTTATTTATTATTTTTTTTATACAGATACATACACCCTCAACCTTAAAAGGTTTAAACAGTGACGAATACTGTTTTACCCGTCGAGTTTAATTTGGAACCACCGAAATTCGGAGAAAACAACCGCCGGGTGACTGATTTCCGAATCATTTCGTCGATTTGCTTCGAAAAAAAAAATCCGAAACAACACAACGAAAAACAAAAATCCAAAACAAGCCAAATCGTGTTTTCGAGTTTCCGTCGGTTTGCCCCGAGATGCCAAATTCGGAGGACTGATCCACCATAAACCCCACACGGCGGTGATAGGAAACGGTATGACGAATCGATTCGAAATTCACGGAGAAACCCACCGGAAAAAATCGACCGAAAAACAAACCGCCATATCCAAATCAAACGGCAATAAATTCGCCGCAAACAAACGTCAAATCTGCACGTTTGTTATTGAATTGGAATGGCTGGCACAGAAGTATGCCGATGGGAGTGTTCGGTGATTTGCAGGAGCAGATGGTTTGATTAAGAAACCACTGCTTCCGATTGAAATTTTTTTAACACGATGATAATTAAAAAAAATAATTCATTTAAACCCTTTCCATCAAAGAATAATTTTCATTCTGTATTTTATCCCACTTAAATTTAGTCAATAAATTCAATTCGGTGATTTAATCAATAAATTCAATTTGGTGACTTAATTCCTATTAGTAAGCTCTGATACCAATTATAAGAAAAATTCGATAATCCTAAATGCAGAATTAAATCACTTACTTGAATTTTCCATGTTTTTCATTCGGTAGGAATTTTCTTTTCTCCAATGCCTATTCCTCCAAATTCTCCCTTTATTTCTCTTTGATGATGTAAGAGAACTCTTTTGTTTTTGTATTTTTTGTTTTGTGATTTTGTTACCGTAAGTATATTTTAAAGGGCATTAAAACATTGTTTTGTAATAATGAAAAGACATGTCCTAAAAGACATGTGTTTTGATACATACCCTTTAAATTATTATTAATTACAATAAATCCTCAATTTGTAATTAATCACAAAACCATCATTATATTTCTAGAATTGCGGAATGGCAATGAGGGATTTTCACCCGATAATTGTCTCTTCAATACGACACTAATCATCACCGTGTGTACCTCAATAACAATTATCTAATACTTATATTTATGTGAATCAACGTTAGAATAAAATTTCTAACACGGGCTGCCTTCAGCAACCCGCGGCATGGTTTATCTCGAAAAGAGGAATAAAATGTAAAAAAATCATGTAATTCGGAGCTTCGTACGCAAAGTTATGGTATTTCAAAGCCCATCGTACAATTCATTGTTTTAGTCGTCTAATCACGTGAAAACAAAAACAAAAAGCGGAAAAGGGGTGCAACACGAGAGAGAAACGCAAATAGGAAATAGGAAACAAAAGGAATATCCCAGAGACAAACGCAACGCAAGCGGCGTATTGACAAGAAATGACATTCGTATCCTAATAAACTCGAAAAGGGCATCTTCCGGCTCTAAAAATCAAACGTATCCACCTAAATAAAGCATTTTGAGCTTGAAAACGGGGTCGGGCTGCCTTCAGCAGCCCGCAAAATGGTTTATCTCGAAAAGACGAATAAAATGTGAAAACATCATGTAATTGGAATCTTCGTACGCAAAGTTATGGTATTTCAAAACCGTCCTACAATTCATGTTTTAGTCGTCTAATCACGTGAAAACAAAAAAAAAATAAGCGGAAAAGGGGTGCAACACGAGAGACAAACACAAAAAGGAAATAGGAAGCAAAAGGAATATCCAAGAGAGAAATGCAACGCAAGCGCCGTATTGACAAGAAATAACATTTGTATCCTAACAAACTCGAAAATTGCATCTTCCGGCTCTAAAAATCAAACATATCGACGTAAATAAAGCATTTTGAGCTCGAAAATGGGGTCGGGCTGCCTTCACAAACCCCCAGCATGGTTTATCTAAAAAAGTGGAATAAAATGTGAAAAAATCATGCAATTCGGAGCTTCGTACGCAAAGTTATGGTATTTCAAAGCCCGTCGTACAATTCATTGTTTTAGTCGTCCAATCATGTGAAAACAAAAACAAAAAGCGGAAAAGGGGTGCAACACGAGAGAAAAACGCAAATAGGAAATAGGAAGCAAACAGAATATCCAACAGACAAACGCAACGCAAGTGGGGAATTGAAAAGAAATGACATTCGTAACCTAAAAAACTCGAAAAAGGGCATCTTCCAGCTCTAAAATTCCATTGTATCGACCTAAATACAGCATTTTGAACTCGAAAATGGGCTTTAGCTGCCTTCAGCAACCCACGGCATGATTTATCTTGAAATGAGGAATAAAATGTGAAAAAAATCATGTAATTCGGAGCTTTGTACCCAAAGTTATGGTATTTCAAAGCACGTCTTACAATTCATTGTTTTAGTCGTCTAATCACGCGAAAACAAAAATAAAAAGCGGAAAAGGGATGCAAAATGTGAGAGAAACGCAAATAGGAAATAGGAAGCAAAAGGAATATCCCAGAGACAAACGCAACGCAAGCGGCGTATTGACAAGAAATGACATTCGTATCCTAACAAACTCGAAAAGGGCATCTGCCGGCTCTAAAAATCAAACGTATCGACCTAAATAAAGCATTTTGAGCTCGAAGAGGGGGTCGGGCTGCCTTCAGCAACCCGCGGCATAGTTTATCTCGGAAAGAGGAATAAAATGTGAAAAAAAATCATGTAATTCGGAGCTTCGTATGCAAAGTTATGGTATTTCAAAGCCCATCGTACAATTAATTGTTTTAGTCGTCTAATCACGTGAAAAACAAAAACAAAAAGCGGAAAAGGGGTGCAACAAGAGAGACAAACGCAAAAAGGAAATAGGAAACAAAAGGAATATCCCAGAGACAAACGCAACACAAGCGGCGTATTGACAAGAAATGACATTTGTATCCTAACAAACTCGAAAAGGGCATCTTCCGGCTCTAAAAATCAAACATATGCATCTAAATAAAGCATTTTGAGCTTGAAAATGGGGTCCAACTGCTTTTAGCAACCCGCAGCATGGTTTATCTCGAAAAGAGGTATAAAATGTGAATAATCATGTAATTCGTAGCTTCGTACGCAAAGTTATGGTATTTCAAAAACCGTTCTACAATTCATTGTTTTAGTCGTCTAGTCACGTGAAAACAAAAAACAAATAGCGGAAAAGGGTGCAACATGAGAGACAAATGCAAATAGGAAATAGGAAGCGAAAGGAATATCCAAGAGACAAACACAACGCAAGCGGCGTATAGACAAGAAATGACATTCGTATCCTAACAAACATGAAAAGGGCATCTTCCGGCTCTAAAAATCAAACGTATCGACCTAAATAAAGCATTTTGAGCTTGAAAACGGGGTCGGGCTGCCTTCAGCAACCCGCAGAATGGTTTATCTCGAAAACAGGATTAAAATGTCAAAACATCATGTAATTCGGAGCTTCGTACGCAAAGTTATGGTATTTCAAAAACCATCATACAATTCATTGGTTTAGTCGTCTAATCAGGTGAAAACAATAATAAAAAGCGGAAAAGGGGTGCAACATGAGAGACAAACAAAAATAGGAAATAGGAAGCAAAATGAATATCCAAGAGACAAATACAACGCAAGCGGCGTATTGAAAAGAAATGACATTCGTATCCTAACAAACTCGAAAAGGGCATCGTCCAGCTCTAAAAGTCAAACGTATCGACGTAAATAAAGAATTTTGAGCTCGAAAATGGGGTCGGGCTGCCTTCACAAACCCGCAACATGGTTTATCTCAAAAAGAGGAATAGAATGTGAAAAAAATCATGCAATTCGGAGCTTCGTACGCAAAGTTATGGTATTTCAGAGCCTGTCGTACAATTCATTGTTTTAGTCGTCTAATCACGTGAAAACAAAAACAAAAAGCGGAAAAGGGGTGCAACACGAGTGACAAACGAAAATAGGAAATAGGAAGCAAAAGGAATATTCAAGAGACAAACGCAACACAAGCGGCGTATTGACAAGAAATGACATTCGTATCCTAACAAACTCGAAAAGGGCAACATCCGGCTCTAAAAATCAAACGTATCGACCTAAATAAAGCATTTTGAGCTCGAAAATGGGGTCGGGCTGCCTTCAGCAACCCGAAGCATGGTGTAACTCGAGAAGAGGAATAAAATGTGAAAAAAATCATGTAATTCGGAGCTTTGTACGCAACGTTATGGTATATCAAAGCTCGTCGTACAATTCATTGTTTTAGTCGTCTAATCACGTGAAAACAAAAACAAAAAGTGGAAAAGGGGTGCAACACGAGAGACAAACACAAATAGGAAATAGGAAGCAAAAGGAATATCCGAGAGACAAACGCAACGCAAGCGGCGTATTGACAAGAAATGACATTCGTATCCTAACAAACTCGGAAAGGGCATCTCCCGGCTCTAAAAATCAATTGTATCGACCTAAATAAAGCATTTTGAGCTCGAAAATGGGGTCGGGCTGCCTTCAGCAACCCGCAACATGGTTTATCTCAAAAGCGGTGTAAAATGTGAAAAAAAACATGCAATTCGGAGTTTCGTACGCAAAGTTGTGTTATTTCAAAGCCCGTCGTACAATTCATTGATTTAGTCGTCTAATCACGTAAAAACAAAAACAAAAAGCGGAAAAGGGGTGTAACACGAGAAAAAAACGCAAATAGGAAATAGGAAGCAAAAGGAATATCCGAGAGACAAACGCAACGCAAGGGGCGCATTGACCAGAAATGACATTCGTATCCTAGAAAACTCGAAAAGGGCATCTCCCGGCTCTAAAAATCCAATGTATCGACTTAAATAAAGGATTCGGTTTATCTCGAAAAGAGGAATAAAATGTGAAAAAATCATGTAATTGGGAGCTTCGTACGCAATGTTATGGTATTTCAAAACCCGTCGTACAATTCATTATTTTAGTCGTCTAATCATTTGAAAAAAGAAACAAAAAGCGGAAAAGGGGTGCAACACGAGAGACAAACGCAAATAGGAAATAGGAAGCAAAAGGAATAACCAAGAGACAAACGCAACGCAAGCGGGGTATTGACAAGAAATGACATCCTTATCCTAACAAACTCGAAAACGGCATCTCCTGGCTCAAAAAATCGAACATATCGACCTAAATAAAGCATTTTGAGCTCGAAAACGGGTTCGGGCTGCCTTCAGCAACCCGCGGCATGGTTTATCTCGGAAAGAGGAATAAAATGTGAAGAAAATCTTGTAATTCGGAGCTTCATACACAAAGTTATTGTATTTCAAAGCCCGTTGTACAATTCATTGTATTAGTCATCTAATCACGTGAAAACAAAAACAAAAAGCAGAAAAGCGGTGCAACACGAGAGACAAACGCAAATAGGAAATAGGAAACAAAAGGAATATATGAGAGATAAACGCAACGCAAGCGGCGTATTGACAAGAAATGACATTCGTATCCTAACAAACTCGAAAAGGGCATCTCTCGTCTTTAAAAATCAAACGTATTGACCTAAATAAATCATTTTCAGCTTGAAATCGGGGTCGGGCTGCCTTCAGCAACCACAGCATGGTTTATCTCGAAAAAAGGAATAAAATGTGAAAAAATCATGTAATTCGGAGATTCGTACGCCGTCGTACAATTCATTGTTTTAGTCGTTTAATCACGTGAAAACAAAAAAATGGAAAAGGTGTGCAACACGAGAGACTAACGCAAATAGGAAATAGGAAGCAAAAGGAATATCCGAGAGGCAAATGCAATGCATGCGGCGTATTGACAAGAAATGACATCTCCCGGCTCCCGGCTCTTAAAATCAAACGTATCGACCTAAATAAAGCATTTTGAGCATGAAAACGGGGTCGGGCTGCCTTCAGCAACCCGCGGCATGGTTTATCTCGAAAAGAGGATTAAAATGTGAATAAAATCATGTAATTCGGAGCTTCGTACGCAAAGTTATGGTATTTCAAAACCCGTCTTACAATTCATTGTTTATTCGTCTAATCGCGTGAAAACAAAAATAAAAAACGGAAAAGGTGCAACACGAGAGACAAACGCAAATAGGAAATAGGAAGCAAAAGGAATATTTAAGAGACAAACGCAATGCAAGCGGCATATTGACAAGAAATGATATTCGTATCCCAAAAAACTCGAAAAGGCCATTTTCCGGCTCTAAAAATCAAACGTATCGACCTCTAATAAAGCATTTTGAGCTCAAAAACAGCGTCGGGCTGCCTTCAGCAAAGCGCAGCATTGTTTATCGCGAAAAGAACAATAAGGGCATATTCGTACACAAGTTATGGTATTTCAAAGCCCATCGTACAATTCATTGTTTTAGCCGTATAATCACGTGAAAAAAAGAACAAAAAGCGGAAAAGGGGTGCAACATGAGAGACAAACGCAAATAGGAAATAGGAAGAAAACGGAATATCCAAGAGACAAACGCAACGCAAGCGGCGTATTGACAAGAAATGACATTCGTAACCTAACAAACTCGATAAGGGCATATTCCGGCTCTAAAAATCCATCGTACCGACCTAATAAAAAGAATTTTGAGCTCGAAAATGGGGTCGGGCTGCCTTCAGCAACCCGCAGAGTGGTGTATCTTGAAAAGAGGAATAAAATGTGAAAAACATCATGTAATTCGGAGTTTCATACACAAAGTTATGGTATTTAAAAGCCCATCGTAAAATTCATTGTTTTAGTCGTCTAATCACGTTAAAACAAAATAAAAAAGCGGAAATGGGGTGCAACAAGAGAGACGAACGCAAATAGGAAATAGGAAACAAAGGAATATCCGAGAGACAAACGCAACGCAAGCGGCGTATTGACAAGAAATGACATTCGTATCCTAACAAACTCGAAAAGGGCATCTCCCGGCTCTAAAAATCCATCGTATCGACCTAATAAAGCATTTTGAGCTCGAAAACGGGGCCGGGTGATACAAGCACCGACTGTGTGCTCGGCTGGGCTATGATACAAGCACCGAAGCTTTAGCCGCAAGTATGGACGGGATTGAGTTGGTAGAAGGCCTAGGGGCACTCTCTAGCCAAGACTCGATGATAGGGAGGGCGGACGAAGGGGAATAGGCCAAAAGGGGCGCTCGTTCGGTCCATCAAGGGGTGGTGGAGGACGGGTGGATCGCGGGACACCACGAAGGCTGCGGATGGGACCTTCGGTACAGTCACACGTTCGGCTCTGACTCCCGGAGCACAAGACGAACTAGGGGGAGAAGACTCGCAAGGACGAAGAAAACTCAGCAAATTTTATTTGAATTCAAAGGTGTCCTTCAACAAACAATAAGCCTCGGTTTACAACATGACCGAGAAAGACAAGAAAGGAAAAACAATATGGCCGTTGTGGCCTTAATTAGAGCAAAGAAAAGAACTTGGGTGAAAAAGGAAAGGGTCGTTGGTGCTTGAAATTTGAATTTCAAACGGCTCCATCCAAGTTAAGGCAAGTTGCTGCGCCGGTCTTGATATGGCAGGTTGCTGCTTGTGTTGTTGCTATTGTTCACAAGCCACTTGATGGACTTCCTTGGGCTTCATTGATGACGAAGATGGACTTGGCTTTTGGGAAATTGCTGCTGATGCCTCCCTCTTCGTTGTTGAACTCCTGACGGTTGTTGAGAAGCACTTGAGCTACGTACGCATTGATTCTTGTACGAAGGCTCTTTGCTCGGGATATCGTGAGTGGCTTGTCGTGGACCACAGACATGTCAATGTGTGCTCCGTCTTCCCCTAGCTCTCCATCCACTCCCGT
>CM071860.1:59645235-59656092 GCA_036759665.1 Gynandropsis gynandra | reverse complement strand
TTTTTTAGCGTTCATTAAACTCTACACGCTTATACTCCGCTGTCAATTTTTTCGCCTTGGATAAGTTTTAACTATTTTAGGTTTTCATTGACATGAGTACATCGAGATCGATGGTTCGGGTCTAAGTGGTGGGTTGAGGCGCTATTCTACGTCCTAAGGGTTAGAGTTATGCGTATTCTTCAATAAAAAAAAAATCAGAAAATAAGTTTCAATGACGCATCTCTTCACTCCTCTAAGGCCGTGCGACCTTATGAGTGTGCCATAGGCAGCCTGGGTCTAAGTAGAAAGCCACCCTCTTCGACTTCGACGTCCTAGGCACCAAGCGTGGATCTATAAAAAAAAAGAAAAAAAAAAGAGAAAAATAAGAACGAGAATTTGAGCTTAATGATATCTCAAGCTTAGGAGAGTTGGTATGGAGATCGTTTGGACGTTGTTTAGGAGTACGGATTAGACTTAGGTCATTGGTAGGATTGGATGGGTCGAGACTTTCGGTTTGATAGAAGTCTGAACTTGGTACGCTTAGGCTTGCGTTCATGTGACGCATTGTTTTGCATGATGGCTAATCCTTTGATGTATTTGTGTTAGTGTCCATTGTTGTTTAGCTCTTCTAGTACTCGACTCTAGGTTTTGCTCGAGGACGAGCAAAAGGTTAAGTCTGGGGGAGTTTGATAACACGTAATCCGTAGTAGTTTTTATGTCATTCTTAGGTCTAGTTTTAGGTAGATTTGTTAGATTTCATTCATTTATCGAGTCTATTCGAGGATTTCATCTACATTTCGTGTTTTGTGTAGGAAACGAAGACATGTCAAGAAACACGAGAGAAATTGGCAATTTAACCCCAAAATGACAAGGTTCAGCTTGTGCAAGACCGTGGATTGAAGAGAACGTGCAAACACCGAGCGAAAGGAGCGAAAACATCATTTTAGGTCGTGCACGCTCGGGCATTAGAAGTGTGCCCGCTCGGGTAATTGATGCCATGACAACCCCGTAGCTTTACACGACTCGGGTGCTCAAGGAACATGGTCGGGCATGTGTGCCCGATCGGGTGGCAAAGGAGTGCCCGCTCGGGTTAATGGTCATCAATATGCGCCGTAGGTTTGCACGACTCGGGCTGAAGAGGAACACGCTCGGGCATGAGTGCCCGCTCGGGTGAAAATCGGTGTACACGGTCGGGTACAAGGCCTGCACGAGCGGGTAGATGCTGTGCCCGCTCGGGCCCTTGTATTTCTCAACAAATTCCCAAGATTTAGAACAGCCAAATCAGATCTATAAAAGGGGGATTCGAAGGAGATTTGAAAGGGGGGACTCAAGGACAATTCAGTGCCATTAGAGACACACTTGGAAGGATCGAGAAGGACGGATCTACGGATCCGAAGCATGGAGTATCTATTGAAGACATTGGTCGATGAATAGGGAGCATTCTCTTTCTCTTTCTATGTCGAATTTAGATTTCTTTTGTGTTTCGTTTCCTGAGTTCATGTTCAAGTAGATCTATTGCCATAGGTTAGAGAGAATTGCCAACATGTAGTGAAGTCTTGTGCTTAATGAATGGTGGATCTTAATGCTTTCATACTTGTACGCCACTCGTTATGAATGAATTCGGTATTTTATCATATTTTCAGATTTTATGGTTGTTCTTAATGCTTTCATTACCTGT
Organism: Gynandropsis gynandra; assembly: GCA_036759665.1. Lineage (NCBI taxonomy): Eukaryota > Viridiplantae > Streptophyta > Magnoliopsida > Brassicales > Cleomaceae > Gynandropsis > Gynandropsis gynandra. The sequence continues at coordinate 59,654,435 of CM071860.1, read as the reverse complement.
ACGCCCCTTGAATGAATGATGTTAGGAGTCTAATAAACCAACGCCAGGGCATTAGGTTTTGGAACTTAGCCATGATTTAGGGTTTAGCCGGTTTAGAATCTACGCCAGGTCAATCGGTTAAATCTAGGGATTAGGATAGCGGTCGTAATGCGTCTATCCATGTAAGATGCGCAATGGATACATTGGTATATGCATGCTAGATAGTGGACAAGTCTACGCCAGTCAGTTCCTATAGGAGAGCTTGAATTCCCTGAACTCATGATAGTATCTAAGACCAATTATCTCGTTAGAACTTCGATACATCGTTGTGCAACTCTTGATACCTATGGTGATTTGTCGCTGAGTCATTCCCATCTTTAGTTTAGTTAGTTTGCATTTGCATCCCTTCTACTATTGATTTCACACGTCTTATTCATTAGTGTAATAGCTTATAAGTCGCATCAATTCCTTGTGTTTGACCCTAGTTGCTACACGATCCGTATCCTTGCGGAAGCGTTAGTCTAGGTAATTTATTACTTGAGTCTACGCACATCAAATGGGAATTCTACCGCGATTATTACCGTTCCTAAATAGATTAACCGATTGGCCAAATTCTCGTTAACCTAATTTGTTCGAAAGTTCATTCACGAGACTCAAATCTCACTCTCCCAATCCTAGACGAATCTCTAATCTCCTTCAAACATGCTTAATATCAGTAGAATAGATCTAGTCTTATCCTAACTTGAAATCAACAACGTATGAAGGCATTATGCATAAATCGAACCATTCAATTGAACAAAACCGAAATCAAGCATTAATAACTTAAACGATCCAATACAATGGCATCCCTAACCCTTGGCAACGAGAACTACTCAGAATGAATAGAGAAGCAAACAAAAACGAAGTCAGTGTTCAACTCCCCTATCATCCCGCGCGTAACCTCTGACAAATCCTTCGGTTCCCCGAAGTCTCTTTCTTCGGCCGGGCTCTCTCTCTTCTCCTTTGCCTGATTCGTGCCCCTTGTTCTATTGCCTTTTCCAGTCTGATCTTGGCTTTCCCCTTCTGTTCCTTTTAAGTGCAGGCCTTTCAAAATTCAAGGAAAGTTGTTGAGAAAAAGGTGGACCCGCTCGGGCACAACCTCCACCCGCTCAGGCACAAGACATGCCCGCTCGTGCACCACTTCTAGCCTGGTCGGGCTCCCATGCCCGCGCGGGTTCATTACCAGCTCGAGTCGGGCTGGTTCTCGGCGTTTTTCTGCTCCAATTTGCAGCCCGATCGGATGCACATCCACAGCCCGAGCGGGCACACATGCAATTGCTCTTTCCGCTCCCTTCGCTCGAGGTTTAAGTGTTCCGTTTGCTTCCATGGCCGTGCACATGAGGTATCTTGTCATTCAAACATGTTTTCGGGGTGGAATTGCAGTAATCATTCGTGTTTTCCTTTATGTATTCATTTCCTACACAAAACACGAAATGTAAATAAAATCCTCGAATATGCTACGACTGATTAAAGCTAAACCTAAGAATCATGTAAATACTACGACGGATTACTTGTTATTAGTGATAACAAAAACAAAAAGCGGAAAAGGGGTGCAACACAAGAGACAAACTCAAATAGGAAATAGGAAGCAAAAGGAGTATCTGAGAGAGAAACGCAACGCAAGCGGCATATTGACAAGAAATGACATTCGTGTCCTAACAAACTTGAAAAGGGCATTTTCCGGCTCTAAAAACCCATCGTATCGACCTAAATAAAGCATTTTGAGCTCGAAAACGGGGTCAGGCTGCATTCAGCAACCCGCAGCATCGTTTATCTCGAAAAGAGGAATAAAATGTGAAAAAAAACATGTTATAAGGAGCTTCGTACGCAAAGATATGATATTTAAAAGCCCGTCGTACAATTCATTGTTTTAGTCGTCTAATCACGTGAAAACAAAAACAAAAAGCGGAAAAGGGGTGCAACACGAGAGACAAACGCAAATAGGAAATAGGAAGCAAAAGGAATATCCGAGAGACAAACCGAACGCAAGCGGCATATTGACAAGAAATGACATTTGTATCCTAACAAACTCGAAAAGGGCATTTTCCAGCTCTAAAAATCCATCGTATCGACTTAAATAAAGCATTTTGAGCTCGATAACGGGGTCGGACTGCCTTCAGCAACACGCAGCATCGTTTATCTCGAAAAGAGGAATAAAATGTGAAAAAATCATGCAATTCGGAACTTCGTACCCAAAGTTATGGTATTTCAAAGCCCGTTGTACAATTCATTGTTTAAGCCGTCTAATCACGTGAAAACAAAAACAAAAACCGGAAAAGGGGTGCAATAAAAGAGAAAAACACAAATAGGAAATAGGAAGCAAAAGGATATCCAAGAGACAAACGCAACGCAAGCGGCGTATTGACAAGAAATGACATTCGTATCCTAACAAACTCGAAAAGGGCATCTCCCAGCTCTAAAAATCCATCATATCGACCTAAACAAAGCATTTTGAGCTTGAAATTGGGGTCGGGCTGCCTTCAGCAACACGTGGTATGGTTTATCTCAAAAATAGGAATAAAATGTGAAATTCATGGTTTATCTCGCAAAGTTATGGTATTTCAAACCCTGTTGTACAATTCATTGTTTTAGTCGTCCAGGCTCGAAAAGGGCATCTCCCGGCTCTAAAAATGAAATGTATGGACCTAAATAAATCATTTTGAGCTTGAAAACGGGGTCGGGCTGCTTTAAGCAACCCGCGGCATGGTTTATCTCGAAAAGAGGAATAAAATGTGAAAAAAATCATGTAATTCGGAGCTTCATACGCAATGTTATGGTATTTCAAAGCCGGTCGGACAATTCATTGTTTTAGTCGTCTAATCACATGAAAACAAAAACAAAAAGCAGAAAAGAGGTGCAACATGAGAGACAAACGTAAATAGGAAATAGGAAGCAAAAGGAGTATACGAGAGACAAACGCAACGCAAGCGGCGTATTGATAAGAAATGACATTCGTATCCTAACAAACTCGAAAAGGGCATCTCCCAGCTCTAAAAATCAAACTTATCGACCTAAATAAAGATTTTTGAGCTCGAAAACGGGGTCGGGCTGCCTTCATCCACCCACTGCATGGTTTATCTCGAAATGAGAAATAAAATGTGAAAAAAATCATGTAATTCGGAGCTTCGTACGCAAAGTTATGGGTCCTCGACGTGAAGCTCCGATGGAGGATGAAGGAAGTGAAGCACGTTTGTGGTGTTTTTTTTTCTTTTTCTCTTTTTTTTTTTGAAAAATAAATAACCGAGTCTTAACCTAAAAACTAAGAAAATTAAAAGCAAACAGCTGTGTTGCCTCCCAGAAAGTGCTTTTTTAACGTCATAAAGCTTTGACGTCTCCATTCCTCATGCGTGCACGACGGGTGGATCGGAAAGGGAAATGGAGTTTCCACTTTCGATTGGTTGAGCGGCTTGGTAGAGCTTTAGCCGCTGTCCATTGGCTTTGAATGTGTCACCCGCATCACTCCATAGTTCCACGTTTCGTACCTGAAAAGGATGAGAGGAGGAATAAAATGTGAAAACATCATGTAATTCGGAGCTTCGTACGCAAAGTTATGGTATTTCAAAGCCTGTCGTACAATTCATTGTTGTAGTCCTCTAATCACGTGATAACAAAAACAAAAAGCGGAAAATGGGTGCAACACGAGAGACAAACGCAAATAGTAAATAGGAAACAAAAGGAATATCCGAGAGATAAACACAACGCAAGCGGCGTATTGACAAGAAATGACATTTGTATCCTAACAAACTCGAAAAGGGCATCTTTCGACTCTAAAAATCAAACGTATCAACCTAAATAAAGTATTTTGAGCTCGAAAATGGGGTCGGGATGCCTTCAGCAACCCGCAGCATGGTTGATCTCGAAATGAGGAATAAAATGTGAAAACATCATGTAATTCGGAGCTTCATACGCAAAGTTATGGTATATCAAAGCCCGTCGTACAATTCATTGTTTTAGTCCTCTAATCACGTGATAACAAAAACAAAAAGCGGAAAAGGGGTGCAACACGAGAGACAAACACAAATAGGAAATAGGAAGCAAAGGAATATTCGAGAGACAAACGCAACGCAAGCGGCGTATTGACAAGAAATGACATTCGTATCCTAACAAACTCGAAAAGGGCATCTCCCGGCTCTAAAAATCAAACGTATCGACCTAAATAAAGCATTTTGAGCTCGAAAACGGTGTCGGGCTGCCTACAGCAACCCGCGTCATGGTTTATCTCAAAAAGATAAATAAAATGTGAAACAAATCATGTAATTCGGAGCTTCGTACGCAAAGTCATTGTATTTCAAAGCCCGTCGTACAATTCATTGTTTTAGTCGTCTAATCACGTAAAAAAAACAAATAGCGGAAAAGGGGTGCAATACGAGAGACAAACGCAAATAGGAAATAGGAAGCAAAAGGAATATCCGAGAGACAAACGCAACGCAAGCGGCGTATTGACAAGAAATGACATTCGTATCCTAATAAACTCGAAAAGGGCATCTTTCGGGTCTAAAAATCAAACGTATGGACCTAAGTAAAGCATTTTGAGCTCAAAAACGGGGTCGGGCTGCCTTCAGCAACACACGACATGGATAATCTCGAAAAGAGGAATAAAATGTGAAAACATCATGTAATTCGGAGCTTCGTACGCAAAGTTATGGTATTTCAAAGCCGTCGTACAATTCATTGTTTTAGTCGTCTAATCACTTGAAAGCAAAAACAAAAACCGGAAAAGGGGTGCAACACGAGAGACAAACGCAAACAGGAAATAGGAAGCAAAAGGAATATCCGATAGACAAACGCAATGCAAGCGGCGTATCGACAAGAAAAGACATTCGTATCCTAACAAACTCGATAAGGGCAATTTCCGGCTCTAAAAATCCATCGTATCGAGCTAAATAAAGCATTTTGAGCTTTAAAACGGGGTCGGGCTGCCTTCAGCAACTCGCAGCATCGTTTATCTCGAAAAGAGGAATAAAATATGAAAAATCATGTAATTCGGAGCTTCGTATGCAAAGTTATGGTATTTCAAAGCCCGTCGTAGAATTCATTGTTTTAGTCGTCTAATCACTTGAAAACAAAAACAAAAAGCGAAAAAGGGGTGCAACACGAGAGAAAAACACAAATAGGAAATAGAAAGCAAAAGGAATATCCGAGAGACAAATGCAACGCAAGCGGCGTATTGACAAGAAATGACATTGTATTCTAACAAACTCGAAAAGATCATCTCCCGGCTCTAAAAATTAAATGTATCGACCTAAATAAAGCATTTTGAGATCGAAAACGGGGTTGGGCTGCCTTCAGCAACCCACGGTATGGTTTATCTCAAAAAGAGGAAGAAAATGTGAAAAAAAATAATGTAATTCGGAGCTTCATATGCAAAGTTATGGTATTTCAAAGCCCGTCGTACAATTCATTGTTTTAGTCGTCTAATCACGTAAAAACAAAAACAAAAAGCGGAAAAGGGGTGCAACACGAGAGACAAACGCAAATAGGAAATAGGAAGCAAAAGGAATATCCAAGAGACAAATGCAACGCAAGTGGCGTATTGATAAGAAATGACATTCGTATGCTAACAAACTCGAAAAGGGCATCTCCCGGCTCTAAAAATCTATCGTATCGATCTAAATATGTATTTTGAGCTCGAAAACGGGGTCGGGCTGCCTTCAGCAACACACGGCATGGTTTATCTCGAAAAGAGGAATAAAATGTGAAACAAATCATGTAATGCGGAGCTTCATACGCAAAGTTATGGTATTTCAAAGGAGGTCATACAATTCATTGTTTTAGTCGTTTAATCACATGAAAACAAAAACAAAAAGCGCAAAAGGGGTGCAACACGAGTGACAAACACAAATAGGAAATAGGAAGCAAATGGAATATCCAAGAGACAAACGTAACGCAAGCGGCGTATTGACAAGAAATGACATCTGTATCCTAACAAACTCGAAAAGGACATCTTCCGGCTCTAAAAATCAAATGTATCGACCTAAATAAGGCATTTTGAGCTCAAAAACGGGGTCGGGGTGCCTTCAGCAAACCGCAACATCGTTTATCTCGAAAAGAGGAATAAAATGCAAAACAAATCATGTAATTCGGAGCTTCGTACGCAAAGTTATGGTATTTCAAAGCCCGACGTACAATTCATTGTTTTAGTCATCTAATTACATGAAAACAAAAACAAAAAGCGGAAAAGGGTTGCAACACGAGAGACAAACGCAAATAGGAAATAGGAAGCAAAAGGAATATCTGAGAGACAAATGCAATGCAAGCGGCATACTGACAAGATATGACATTCGTATCCTAACAAACTTGAAAAGGGCATCTCCCGACTCTAAAAATCAATCGTATCAACCTAAATAAAGCACTTTAAGCTCGAAAACGAGGTCGGGCTGCCTTTAGCAACAGCGGCATGGTATATCTCGAAAAAAGGAATAAAATGTGAAAAGATCATGTAATTCGGAGCTTCGTACGCAAAGTTATGGTATTTCAGAGGTCGTCGTACAATGCATTGTTTTAGTCGTCTAATCACGTGAAAACAAAAACAAAAAGAGGAAAAGGGGTGCAACACAAGAGACAAACGCAAATACGAAATAGGAAGCAAATGATATATCCAATAGACAAACGCAACGCAAGCGGCGTATTGACAAGAAATGACATTCGTAACCTAACAAACTCGAAAAGGGCATCTTCCAGCTCTAAAAATCCATCGTATCGACCTTAAATAAAGCATTTGAGCACGAAAATGGGGTCGGGCTGCCTTCAGCACCCCGCAGCATGGTTTATCTCGAAAAGAGGAATAAAATATGAAAACATCATGTAATGCGGAGGTTCAAACGCAAAGTTATGGTATTTCAAAGCCCATCGTACAATTCATTGTTTTAGTCGTCTAATCAAGTGAAAACAAAAACAAAAAGCGGAAAAGAGGTGCAACACGAGAGACAAACACAAATAGGAAATAGGAAGCAAAAGGAATATCCGAGAGACGAACGCAACGCAAACGTGGTATGACAAGAAATGACATTCGTAACCTAACAAACTTAAAAAGGGCATCTCTCGGCTCTAAAAATCAAACGTATAGACGTAAATAAAGCATTTTGAGCTCGAAAATGGGGCAGGCTGTCTTCAGCAACCCGTGGCATGGTTTATCTCGAAAAGAGGAATAAAATGTGAAACAAATCATGTAATTCGGAGTTTCGTACGCAAAGTTATGGTATTTCAAATCCCGTCGTACAATTCATTGTTTTAGTCGTCTAATCATGTGAAAACAAAAACAAAAAGCGGAAAAGGGTTGCAACACGAGAGACAAACGCAAATAAGAAATGGGAAGCAAAAGGAATATCCGAGAGACAAACTCAACGCAAGCGGCGTATTGACAATAAATGACATTCGAATCCTAATAAACTCAAAAAGGGCATCTTCTGGCTCTAAAAATGTATCACATCGACCTAAATAAAGCATTTTGAGCTCGAAAACGTGGTCGGGCTGCCTTCAGCAATCTACAGCATGGTTTATCTCGTAAAGAGGAATGAAATGTGAATAAAATCATGAAATTCGGAGCTTCCTACACAAAGTTATGGTATTTCAAAGCGCATCGTACAATTCATTGTTTGAGTCGTCTAATCACGTGAAAACAAAAACAAAAAGCGGAAAAGGGGTGCAACACGAGAGACAAACGCAAATAGGAAGCAAAAGGAATATCCGAGAGTCAAGCGCAACGCAAGCAGCGTATTGACAAGAAATGACATTCGTATCCTAACAAACTCGAAAAGGGCATCTCCCGACTCTAAAAATCAAACGTATCGACCTAAATTAAGCATGTTGAGCTCGAAAACGGGTTCGGGCTGCCTTCAACAACCCGCAGCATGGTTTATCTCGAAAAGAGGAATAAAATGTGAAAAAATTCATGTAATTCAGAGCTTCGTACGCAAAGTTATGGTATTTCAAAGCCCGTCGTACAATTCATTGTTTTAGTCGTCTAACCACATGAAAACAAAAACAAAAAGCGAAAAAGGAGTGCAACACGAGACACAAATGCAAATTGGAAACAGGAAGCAAACAGAATATCCAAGAGACAAACGCAACGCAAGCGGGGTATTGACAAGAAAGGATATTCGTATCCCAATAAACTGGACCTAAATAAAGCATTTTGAGCTCGAAAACGGGGTTGGGCTGCCTTCAGCAACCTGCAGCATGGTTTATCTCGAAAAGAGGAATAAAATGTGAAAAAAATCATGTAATTCGGAGCTTCGTACGTGATGCCTGGAAATCTCAAGCAATATATTTCCTAGACCACTTCACCGTAAGTATACGGATCGTGTAGTACCAGGGTCGAACTCTAGGGACTAATGCAGCCTTATCCTAAGAATATCACTAAACTAAGACAAAGGAAAAGTAGATCAAAGAGTGGTGCAAAATATCTAAAATAGTAAGCTAATGGTGGCAATGACAATGGGTTTCGGAAGACTTGGCGATGAAGAACACTACGGGTGTCGGGATTTCGAGAATCGTATGGATGTAACAACTAAAGATCATAAAACCTATCGAATTATCTTGATAATGGGAAATTTATGCCCTAAGGTGAGGAGTGATTCTTCCGAGCCTAAACCTCTTAACCATACATACGTGCAACCCTACCTTCAGCCAGCGATTAACCCGTACTATGGCAGCTTTACGAATGCAATCCTAATTCCTAAGTCGACTAACCGACCGGTCAGATTCTCATTAATCGAACTTAACCTACAACTCAACGGTTCCGGATTCATACTTTAACCTTCCAGCAAAATATGAATTCCTATGTTACTGAGCGGGCAGCACTAGTATAGGAGTTACAATGTTGAATGTAGAACCGAATATCAAGATAAAACCAATAGATCTAAGCATTAACGCACAAATTGTACATCCGTTATAAAACCGATAACCCTAACCCATAGTTGGGAATCTACTCACTCATGGAATTTGCTATCGAAGAAGATGACATAACCCTAAACAAGATAAACCCTAGGAAACCCGATGCCTTGGCCTTCCCTATTGTGTTACCGATGTATGGATTGATGCTTCTCCCCTTCTCCAGCGTCTCCCGAGCCTTTCTTGATGATTTCCAAGCCTTTCCTTGCCCTAGGCGTCGCCCCCTGCTCTAGATCCGTTCTGGTCTATAAATTAGCTCGTTTGAATGCAAGATCTAGTTTGTTGCGAGA
>CM071860.1:59598822-59633570 GCA_036759665.1 Gynandropsis gynandra | reverse complement strand
AAAAAAAATAACACCACAAATGTGCTTCACTTCCTTCATCCTCCATCGGAGCTTCACGTCGAGGATGCCGTTCAATTCAAGTCTGGGGGAGCAGCTCCCGTTTGTCAGGTGATTTCGTTTCATTTTCCTTTGATTTTTAGTTTTTAGGTTATTTTTGCGATTTTTAGTTCGTTTTTGTTTTCATTGAGTCAGAGTCGTCCCAAGGCACTTGTCCGGTGTCACGTTTTGAGATGAACCCCGAACCTAGGATGCTTAAGAAGTTAACCTTTTCCGTGAGACTTTGCATGATTGAGCTAGGTTTTCCTATGCGTTAGAGCTTATTAGTCGGCTGAAAAACAATAGGTCGTAGTTCTTGGGAATCCTAGTGTTACTTGTGGGGATGTTTAGACGAGGTTGCTAGGCTGGTCTGTCGTTTATTTTCTCTACTCAGATGGTCATACTTCGTGTAGACGACGCTTTACTTTAGTTACATTGAGGATCATTGGATCGTATAAAATCGAGCTTATTTTGCAGATTAAAAAAGCACACACTAACACTCCGCTGTCGATAGAAATAGTGCCTAATAAGCATGATCAAAAACGATATGAGTCATCGACCTTGTTACTCCTTCGGTGGCACGGGTCTAAGTGGTGGGTTGGCGATCATATTTCTACGTCCTAAGGGCTTAGGTAGTGTTGTGTAGTCTCTGTGGGATCGACACCTAAAATACTACACACGTGTCGTGCACTTGCGGGTAGATTAGGTTATTTAACTCTGATACGCATCACGGAACGCTGAGACGACCCAACGGGTGACCACGCTGGTCTCAAACTGAAAATCCCTTTGTTCACGACAAGGCCGACCCGGACGCCTACCTTGAGTGGGAGAAGAAGATTGAACTTGTGTTTGGTTGTCATTACTACACCGAGACCAAGAAGGTTAGGGTTGCGGCCACGGATTTCTACGACTACGCCTTGAGTTGGTGGGATCAATTCATGACTTCTAGGCGACGAAATGGTGAGGAACCAGTAGCGACGTGGCTGGAAATGAAGGTCATCATGCGAAAGCGGTTCATTCCGAGTCATCACCACCGAGAGGTTCATCGACGACTAAGGAAACTTACCCAAGGAAACCGAACTGTGGAAGAATATTATCAAGAGATGGAGTTGTTGATGTTGAGGGCTGACATCTCGGATGATAGAGAGGCGTTGATGTCTCGTTTCTTCGGAGATCTAAATCTAGAAATTCAAGACAACTTGGAGATGCAACACTATGTGGAGATTGAGGAGATGCTCCATAAGGAGATTTTAATCGAACAACAACTCCAACGGCGAAGGAGCTCACGTTCTAGCTATGGGGATGGAAAATACAACCATCAACGAGATGAAAAACCGAACTATCCGAGGAAAGATAGCACGGTTCCAACAAGTCGAGATGCGTCCAAAGCGGTTCCAGTGACCCGAGATGCGACCAAAGTGGTTCCAGCGGCACCACGAGACAAGAGAAAGGCTGAGCCCACTACCTCGAGGGCTTGGGACGTAAAATGTTTCAAGTGTCATAGAAGGGGACACTATGCAAGTGAATGCACAAACAAGAGAGTCATGGTCATTCGTGACGACGGCGAGTTAGAATCTGAGGATGAAACGACTGAAAACTCAGACATAACACATGAGGAAGAACCGGCCAAATGAGAGTTGTTGGTGGCACGATGTTCCTTGAGCGTGCAGCCTAAGACCGACGAACAAGAATAGCGAGAAAACTTATTCTATACCCGCTTCCTTATTCACGGAAAAGTGTGTAGCGTAATTATAGATGAAGGAAGTTGAACGAACGTTGCAAATGCTACCATGATCCGAAATCTTGGGTTGAAGGTCCAAAAACACCCGAGGCCGTATAAGCTCTAGTGGCTTAAAGAAAATGGAGAGATGAAAGTGACCAGCCAAGTGACAGTGCCTATTTCTATAGGCAAATACGAAGATGAAATCTTGTGTGATGTCCTACCAATGGAGGCGAGCCATATCCTTCTCGGTAGACCGTGGAAATCGGATCGCAAGGTAAAACATGACGTTTTCACTAACAAACATTATTTTGAGTTTAATGGCAGAAAAAACGTTCTTATCCCATTGACGCCAAAGGAAGTGCAACAAGATCAAATACATTTAAAACAGCAAGGCGCATGCGTGCTTAAGTTTTCGAACTTCTACGCGAGATCGGGTGAGATAAAAAAATCTCTTCACTCGAATTAATCCGTGTTATTATTTGTGTATAAGGAAGCTCTCTCGAGCTTAGCTAACCTTGCAGTGGTGCTGCCGAATGAGATTACCTCATTATTGAAGGATTATGGAGATATCTTTCTCTAAGACAACCCCACGGGATTTCCCCCGATACACGGTATTGAACATCAAATCGACTTCGTTCCCGGAGCCCCGCTACCAAATCGACCAGCTTACCGAACCAATCCAGTGGAAACCAAAGACCTGTAAAGGAAAATGGAGGAACTCATGGTCAAGGGACACATCCGAGAAAGCATGAGTCCATGCGCCGTGCCCGTTCTACTCGTACCAAAGAAAGATGGCAGCTAGAACATGTGTGTTGATTGTCGCGCAATCAACAACATTACGGTGAAGTATCGAAATCCAATTCTTAGACTAGATGATATGCTATATGAGTTGCATGGAAGTAGGATATGTTTTTAAAATTGACCTTAAAAGTGGATATCATCAAATTAGGATGAAAGAAGGTGAGGAATGGAAAACGATATTTAAAACTAAACATGGATTGTATGAATGGTTAGTTATGCCTTTTCGATTGTCAAATGCACCTAGTACTTTCATGCGCTTAATGAATCATGTTCTTCGAGAGTATATAGGTAGATTCGTAGTGGTCTACTTCGATGACATATTGATTTACAGTAAAAACTTAGGAGAACACGTTGGACACTTAGAATCGGTCTTAAACGTAATTAGGAAGGAAGAACTATATGCAAACTTTAAGAAGTGTACCTTTTGTAAAGATAACGTCGTGTTTCTAGGTTTTGTTGTAAGTGTAGAATGCGTAAAGGTGGACGAAGAAAAGGTTAAAGCCATTCGGGAATGGCCGAGCCCAAAAACTGTCGGGGAAGTCCGAAGCTTCCATGGACTCGCGGGGTTCTATCGACGATTTGTAAAGGACTTCAGCATCTTAGCCACCCCTCTCACCGAAGTCATCAAAAAAAAATTTGGATTTAAGTGGGGGAAAGCGCAAGAGGCAGCATTTCAAACGTTGAAAGAAAAGCTTACTAACGCTCCTTTACTGATTTTACCTGATTTTCTTAAAACTTTTGAAATTGAGTGTGATGCATCCGGTGTAGGAATTGGTGCAGTGTTAATGTAGGAACGAAAGCCAATTGCCTATTTCAGCGAGAAACTCGGAGCTGCAACTCTCAATTATGCCACCTACAACAAGGAGTTATACGCGCTTGTGAGGGCGTTACAAACTTGGCAACATTATCTGTGGCCAAAGGAGTTTATGATACACACCGACCACGAATCGCTCAAGTATTTAAAGGGTTAGAAAAAACTCAGTAAGCGACATGCGAGGTGGGTTAAATTCATTGAAACGTTTCCTTACGTCATCAAGTACAAGCAAGGTAAGGAAAACGTCGTGGCTGATGCCCTATCCCGAAGGTACGCATTGTTGACCACTTTGGATGCGAAGCTGCTAGGTTATGAACAAATTAAAGAATTATATTCATTTAATTTGGAATTCAGAGAAGTATACAAAAACAATGAAAAGTTTGCCTCAGGACGTTATTATAGGCAAGATGATTTCCTATTTTATGATAATCGATTATGTGTGCCTAACTGTTCAATGCGAGAAATATTTGTTAGAGAAGCTCACAGAGGTGGACTTATGGGCCATTTTGTAGTTGCAAAAACTCTTAAATATTATAGGACCACTTCTACTGGCCGTACATGAAGAGGGACTTCGAGCGAATTTGTGAGCGATGCGTCTCCTGCAAACAGGCTAAGTCTAAGATTCAGCCTCACGGATTTTATACCCTCTTCCTATTCCAACTCACCCTTGGATTGATATCTCTATAGATTTTGTGATTGTGTTGTCTGGGACTAAGAATGGTAAAGATTCGATTTTTGTGGTGGTAGACAGGTTCTCTAAAATGACACATTTTATAGCATGCCACAAAACTGATGATGCATTGCATATAACTAATCTTTTCTTTAAGGAAGTAGTCTGACTGCATGGCATGCCTAGTACGATAGTTTCCGATAGGGATACTAAGTTCCTTAGCTATTTTTGGACTTTGTGATCCAAGTTAGGAACTAAGTTATTATTTTCCACAACTTGTCATCCACAAACGGATGGTCAAACTGAGGTAATGAATCGAACCCTGGAAACTTTGTTGCGAGCAATTGTTAGAAAGAATTTAAGGACTGAGGAAGAATGTTTACCACATGTTGAATTTGCATACAATCATGATGTACATTCTGCTACCAAATTTTTCACCTTTTGAAATTGTTTACGGGTTCAATCCCGCGTCACCATTGGATCTAATGCCTTTACCTTCAAGTGACCGAGTTAGTTTGGGTGGAGAAAGAAAAGCAAAGATGGTCTGACAGATCCATGAGAAAGCTAGGAAGAACATAAAGGAGAAGACAAAACTTTATGTGAAACAGGCAAACAAGGGATAGAACAATTGAGTTTCGAGCCCGGTGACAAAGTTTGGGTCCATCTACGAAAGGAACAATCCCCGAACGAGCGAAAGTCCAAGTTAATGCCCCAGATCGGTGGTTCTTTCATAGTGACCAAGAGAATAAGCAACAACGCCTACCAACTCGACTTGCAAGGTAAGTATAATGTGATTCCCAGCTTTAATGTTACTGACTTAGTTCCTTTTGTCATAGATCAAACGAATTTGAGGACAAATCCGTTTCAAGTGGGAGGGCATGATATGATCTCGGACGACGTCGATGACGTGACCTGTAATGATGACGAGGATGCGAGCCGCATGGATGAGGAGGACGTGACTTGCATCGCTGAGGAGGACGTGACCTGCATCGCTGAGGAGGACGCGACCTGCGCTGCACAAGACGCGACCATGCTACACGAGACGCGACTCGCGTCGCAGAAGAAGTGACCCGCACTATGGAAGAAACGACCCAAGCCAAACGGAAGGTGGATGTGACCCAAAGGAAGGACGTTGGTCATGTGACCCGTGCTAGGGCTAGCGAGGAGGAGGCCTTGACCTTACCAGCAGGTCCCGTGACCCGAGCTAAAGCTACGAAGCTCAAGGAGGTGATCATCGGGATTCTCACGGCCGTCCAAGTTCAAGACGAGTATTAGATTCTTCATGAGATCTCTAATATCCGTGTCATTCTTCAAGCCGAAGCTCAACTCGAACGGTCGATAATTAGGGTAAGTGCTTCGCGTGTACTCTTTTCCCTTCATTGGTTTTTTCCCACGAGGATTTCCAACGATCGTTTTTTAACGAGGCCGTGACTCACTTCCACGACCTAACTATTGATCCGAGGCTTCAAGACAAGTTCGCATAACGAATACACATTTTACGACTTTGTCTTATTTATGACTTTGGATATTTTCTAGGTCATTTAAGTATATCATTTGCATGGCTACCTAGAATTTATGTTGTATTTATGGTCTTGCATGGCCACTTTGATTACATATGGCCGACCACGATCTTCTTGTTGAACAACTTTGGATTTTTTTTATTTTAATCTTGATTTTCTTTTAAACAAATCATCTTGTTGGTGTGTCATATGCAGCAAAACTCGTTGGTGAGTAATATCCAACGCACGTTCGTTCTTCGTAGGTGTGTAATATCCTTTGAAGACGAGCTGATAAATCGACAGCTTTTCCGCAACTCTCGTGTGATCATTTGCTCCACCCACCTTGTGCGAAGAGTCGTGCGATTCTACTGCAACAAGGCCTATCCGTTCAGCCTTCATTAATCAAACATTGACAAAAGTTTTATGTTTCCAATAATATGTAGTTATATTAAAAACAATGTGCGTCAAGGTTTTTTCTTTAGTTATCATAAACACTTATTGGCTTGTTTATTTATTGAAAAATAAAATGTTTATTGTTACCTAAAATGAGCTACCAACAAGCTTCTTCTAATAAATTGGATTATATAATTGCTCATCATCTTCTAAATCACCATGAAAAATGAATTTATAATATCAATTTGTTTTATAATCCAATTATGAGAAGTGGTTAAAGATAATAACACCCTAATAGTCACCATTCTAATGAGGATTAAATTATCAATATAGTTAATACCCTTTTGTTATGTAAAAACCTTAGAAATTAAAAGCATTTTGTATTGCGTCCTACATGATTCTTATTATCAAGTAAACTACAAACGACCCAAGTGTTGTTTTGTAATAAATCATTGAGGTTAATTTCCATTACCTTTTACCATTTTTCATGTTTAATGACTTCTTTAAAATATTTAGGCTATGTTTCTATTGAGATATTTAGCATAAAATATCTAAGTATATGATTTAACTTGGTCATGAAATTAAAAATGAAATGAAAGGTTTTAGAATTAAATGGCATAATTATATTGTAAATGTTAAGGTGCTAAGTAATCGGGTTGTCTAGTTTGTATATAAGGTCTGTTTGAAGAAGCAGTTTGGTGATAGAAGTTTTATGTTTCACAAACAGGTTATAGAAAAAAAATTTGTCGAATTAGATATAGGGAATGATAAAATAATAATAGGTAAAATTTGGAAAACATTAGGTGTTTAAGTTCCATTTTGAAAAGGAAATATTGTCTCATGCAAAACAATATTTTGATAAATTATAATTTGGTTGGTAGAAAAATCTAAACATTAATAACCTTTATGAGATTTATGTCTATGTTTATCCAAATTAGACACATAACACAAACATCCAAAAATTTAGTGGCTTAACTTTGAGGAGCTCACAAGGAGACTTGTTTTAAGGAATCTTTAATGAAATCCTATATATCAATTAAACACAAATAATATTACGTCACATATGAATACTAGCCCATGTTTCAATTATCCATGCATTTCAATCTATATCTAAATTGGATTCCAAAAATGTAGATAAAAATATGTAAGAGTCAAGTTACAAAAATGATATGAACATCCATAAGATATGGTTGGTTGTTGGGATAAATTATGGTCGTTTGGGAAAAAATTAAAATATGTTGGAGGTAATGGAAGAAGTTCTTGTACCACTGAAAGAATGCAGATGGAAAACTAATCACTCGATTTTCACTATATTATTTCTTAAAAAAATTTATTGCGCATCAACAGAATTTTAGTTTCTTTATTTCTTTATTGAGCCTTCTTTGAATTATTTAACGATCTTACCGGGGGCACATTTTAAAAAAACAAAGAAATATTCAGCAAACGAGTATCATGATACAAAACCAAAAACTTGTTCGGCCCGATCTCACTATAACTCGATTGGACGTGTTACTAGAATATGCATAGAAGTCTCCGAGAATAAAGGAGGAATATTTGTCCCCAAAATATTGATCAACCAGAGTTCTTAACAACTTGATCGAGCGATAATCTAGAACTCGTTAATCTTCATCCCAAATTATAAAGAAAAATGTGTAAAAATAGTCATTGATTGGCTCGAGCTAACCCAAAATCAACTGAGTGGTGCACCAAATTCAGCTAATCATTCAAAATTTAAATGATTTGAGAGATGTTATTTTTTTGTATATTATGGATCTAAATTTAAGACTTCATGGACACACAAAAGAGACTTTGGAGAGTGTTTGAGAATGAGAATCTATTGGACTAGAGTTCGGGTTCAAGCTATCAGTGAAGACGAGATCATAACGACGACTGATTGAGAGATCAATTGATCCATCTATTAAATTTATCTTTTTTTGTAGCTTGTTCCCAAGATATAAATCCAAAAATTTTATCCATGCTTTAGGTTAGAGCGTTGTCTATATGACTTCATCGTGATTAAATAAACAGGGTGATCATATTGAGACGTAGGTTAATCGATTTAAGATTCGATCATTACTATATCTAATATTAAAGTCATTAGATAGAGATATCAATGATGGAAGTGATTGAATAGGGATCTAGATTTCAAGAAAATGGTAGATAGATAGAACTGATAAAAATAAAATGACATGTTTTCTGAAATTAAGAAATATAGGTCATTTTTTAGATTGCAATTGACATCTCCTTTTTGTCTTGTCTTTTTTTTTTTTTTGTTATGTAGATCACTAGTTTATGACCAGAAATGCAAGGATCTCTAGATTTATAGCACTTGATCCAAATATCGAAAAAACTATAAGAAGCATCGAAAAACAAACGGAAAGGAGATCAATGGTTGACAACATCTAAAACATGATTCTAGAAGAGGAGACTTACAGAGCATACATAACTCCTATGAACTTTAAACTCTTGTCTTGGAGTTGAGGGCCGAACATCCATCGTGGTCGATATGAACTTCAACCATCATTTCTGCAAATGATGAACCAAATAGGCATTTAGAGGTAGACCGAATGAACATGTAAACCTTCACTTGATGAGGTTTAAGATGTTGAGAGCGTGTCATGTTGATGGATTTCCTTTTTTATCTCATAGATTAGGCGTAAAAACTGTTGTATACATTTTCATTGATTTCCATCCACACCTGGAGTCAACTTAAGAAAAAATTCATGATGAGATTCTTCTCTCCTCACAAAACGCAGACGCCTAAGAATAAAATAAATTTCTTCCCTTAGAAGTATAGTGAGACATTGTATGGGGTAAGGGAGATGTTTAAGGGCTAAATGAGCATGTGGAGGATCATATCATAATTTACATTATTCAGCTTGAGGATAAAAAAAGAAGAAGATGGTGTACGAGAAAAATGTTCCAAGCGACTGTGTTAGGAGAGTTCAAGCAAGGGAATGGGCGAACGAGGTCACAACCCTCAAAGTCGAGTTAAGTGAGTTGAAACTCCAAGTGGCCACCATGAAGCACAAAGCATCAACGTCTTTGGATTTATATAGGCATTAAGACAATCATTTAGCTATGTATATGGTGGAGTAGATGGAGGGAACACAAACTACGTGTCAAACAACTAATATTTGAACACATACAATCTGAGTTAGAAAAATTATATGAACTTCTCCTAAACGAACACCGCCAACATGCAAATGGATGCGAAGGGTGCTATCCTAAATGGGATATTGCAAGAAGAAATGTATGCATAACAAATAGAGAGATTTGAAGATCCTCATCATTCTGATCATGTTTATAAATTAAAAAAGCCTTATGTAGACTCAAACGAAAGATTGACAGGATTTGTAATCCAGAACGGCTACAAAAGAGGGGTAGTAGACAAAATTATTTCTATTTATGATTTAGATAAAGTTTTACTTGTTGTTAAAATCTATGCGAATGATATATTTTTTTGTTTAAAACGCAAGATAAAATAAATAGGTTTGTTAAATCCAAGAAGGATGAATTTGAAATGAGCATGTCTGGTGCGCTGAATTATTTTCATGGTTTGCAGGTAAAAACAACTTGAAGATGAGATGTTTATTTTTAGAAGAAAATATGCTAAGAACCTTTTTAAAATATTTGAACTAGAGCACAACAAATAAGCGAACACCTCTATGTCAACATCAACAAAATTTATGAAAGATATTGAAGGAGAATATTTTGAGGTTAAAATAGTTCATCGCATGATTGGGAGCTTACTAATGATAGGAAACATACTTCATGAGGATGTCTATTCCATGGAAACAATCTAATTTTGTGGCATAACAAAAGTAGATTTCAAAACTTTTATCTGTTGAGGTTGAATCTATGCGAATAAATAGATTATTATGAGTACATGGATTGGGTTTAAGTTGAAATACATTCAAATTCATTATGTAACGTGCTCAAGACAAAAAGCTAAATATTACTTAATATTCCACTATGATCCAAATGGAACATAAGATATATCAAAAGAATGGTAGTTTGGATCTAAGTTAACTAGAGAAAAACTTGGCTAAGCAACTTCCTAGATATAAAGAACAAAGAAAAACAAAAGAAGAAAAAAAGCAAAAAATGATTAAATAAGCTTCGCACATAAATGTAGTGAAGTTTACTAAAAGTGGACTCTCTAATTAAGCAAATGCTCTTAAACTGAAAAGTAACTTTGAAATTTACTTTTATTTATTTTATTTATTTATCTTTGATTGTCTTGATAACAATTAAAAAAAAGACTACTAAGGCAAAAGAAATAATTACAAGAAAGAGGGAATAGTTGTTATTGATTAGTTTTTGTAGTGGGTTGACATGCAATTAGGATTGAACAAAATATTCGAAATATTCGTTTCTAATCCGTATTCGAACCGGATATTTAAATATTAGAGAGATAAAATACACATACAAATACAAATAATATAAATCATATATTCGATAAATACAAATACTAATACTAAGTTTAATTATCCGAATTATTGATATTCGTAATTATTAAATAGATAATTTATAACTATATAGATAACTTTGTAATAAATTTAATTTTAAAGGATTAAATTGCAAGTAATGAAACTTTTAATCTAATAATTTTACTCAAATATAAATATATGATAAAATTTAAAATAATGATAATATATAGACTAAATTGTAAAATAAAAAATAAAATTTAACCTTGACCTAATGAACTTTCTCTACTCCTCTCCTTCCCGCTGCCAACTTTTTTTCTTTTCTTCCTTCTCATCCCTTCTTTCTTCTCTATTTCATTTCTCTTCTCCTTATTCACTAGTGTTCGTCGTTGGCCATGTTGGACACAAAATCTGAAAAATGCAAATCTATTCAAGTGAAACCGAATCTATTCAAGTGAAAAATGCAAAAATTAGTCTGGACGCAATACTTCATTCACTAAAAACTTGAACTTATACAGGAACATAAAACAACTGACATGAATGTGGAAGACTAGAAAAAACTACCCATGACTCCATGACTAACCAAACTGCAATACTAACTATAAAGCAAATTAACCAAACACATCCTTCATTCTCCCCCTTGATCTTGATGTGGTTGTGGCTCAAGATCACGTACTCCCAGCAAGTATCGCATAGTACATGTTTCACACTCGGTAAAGCCTTGGTCAATGCATCAGCTCGTTGATCTTCCGTCCTAACAAACTTCACCACTATTTGTTCTCTTTCTAGACATTCAAAGATAAAATGAAATCTCGTGTCGATGTGCTTACATCGACCATGAACACCGTGTTCTTCATCAATGTTATTGCGAACTTGTTATCGACGTAGATCGTCAGTGGTTTGAGCTCGCTTCTCGTTAGTTCACCCATCAAATTACGCAGCCATAATGCTTGACACGCCGTGATGTAGCTTCCATAAACTCAGCTTCACATTATGACAATGCTACTGTCTTTTGCTTCTGTTATGACCACGAAACTAAGTTCCCTCTGACATAAAATGCCATACCTTTTGTACTCCTTCGATCATCAAGGTCACCAGCTAAATTACTATCTGTATAGCCCACAAGATCACCTTCACAATTTCCTTTCGTATAAACCAGACCAAAATGCATTGTACCCTTCAAATATCGAAGTATTTGTTTCACCGCCTTTTGGTGTATCACTGTAGGTCTTTCCATGAACCTACTTGTCATCCCAACAGCATATGAAAGATCTGGACGAGTGTGAAGTAAATACCTGAGACATCTAATGACTCGTCTATACTCCGTGGCATCGATCGATACACCACCTTCATCTTTATGCAGATGTGTCTTGGGCTCCATAGGAAACTTCGTGGGATTGCAATCTTGCATCCCGAACTGCTGTAACAACTTCCTTGCATATGAAGATTGCTTGAGTATTATCTGACCTTCTCGTTATTCTACCTCCATTCCAAGGTAGTACGAAATCAGACCCAAGTCGCTCATCTCGAACTCTGAGTTCATCTGTGACTTGAACACCTTAATATCATCGACGTTTCTCCCCGTGACAATGAGATCATCTACATAAACACCCACAATGACACTTATTTTTCCTTCTCCTCTTGTGTACATAACTTGCTCTTGTGCACATTTTGTGAAACCAAGTCATCTAAGGCTCTTATCTAGCCTCATATTCCATGCTCGTGGAACTTGTCGAAGACCGTAGAGTGCCTTGTGCAACTTATACACATGGTCTTCTTTATTCTTCACAATGAAACCTTCTGGTTGTGATACATACACATCCTCCTCAAGCTCTCCATTGAGGAATGCAGACTTCACGTCCATATGATCAACTTCCCATCCATTACATGCGGCTATGGCGAGAAGAACACGTACCGTGTCTAATCTTGCCACTGGTGCAAATACCTCTTCAAAATCAACTCCTTGTCGTTGCACATAACCCTTCGCAACTAATCTTGCCTTATGCTTGATGATCTTGCCATCCGAGTCCTTCTTCAATTTATAAACGCACTTCAAACCAATAGGTTTACGATTTGGTGGTAGTTTGGTAAGACTCCATGTGCCATTGCTCTCAATAGCCTCAAGTTCTTTTTTCATGGCTTGCACCTAATTGAAGTCATTTGCAGCTTCACGATATTTGGTCGGTTCCTCTACCTCCAACATGAATAATTTCTCCATAGAGGTGTGTACCTCTTCTGTCTCGTCATAGATTTCAGAAAGTTTCCGAAACCGAATTGGTTCTTCGTCTATATCAGAAGCTCTTCTGGTTGATGTGTTTGCTGCAACGTTTTCTGGCGTACTTGCCTCTATGATACTTCCCATCACGGTCCTCATGGAATTTGTTGCTTCCACAGAACCCTCTTCTCCATGCGTTTGTTGTATATCATTCACAACAACGAATTTCGGCATAACATTGACACTTTCTTTCGTACTGGCATTCCAATCCAATTCCATTTCCTCTTGAAAAATAACATCTCTACTTACTTGTAGTTTTCCATGGTGAGGATCAAACAATCTATGAGCTTTGCTTCCTTCTTCGATACCAAGATACACCATGGGACAACTCCGATCATCCAATTTCTTCATATGCAGCAGCATCACTTTTGCATGTGTCAAGCACCCAAACACTCTAACATGTCCTAGGTGAGGCTTTATCCCTGTCCATGCTTCAAACGGTGTACGATCTTCCAGCGACTTCATCGGTAAACGGTTCAGTAGGTACACCGCATGTCTCACCGCCTCTCCCGAAAACTTTCCGAGTACATGCTTGCTCTTAAGCAATGATCTTGCCATATCCATGAAAGTTCTATTCATTTGCTCAACAATGTCGTTATGCTGAGGCGTGTATGGTGCTGTGAGATGTGTCACGGTCCCCGACTCTTTACACATACTACTGAATTCTTTCGATAAGAATTTGCCACCTCGATCTGTCCTCAACATCTTTATCTTGTATTCGGAGGTATTCTCAATCATAAGTTTAAACTTCTTGAACATTGATGTAACTTGATTCTTCGTTTTTATGATGTAGATCCACATCCATCGGCTGAAATCATCCACAATGTGTAGGAAATAACTATTTCCAACAACTGTACTTGGCGTTATTGGACCACACAGGTCCATGTGCAGTAGTTCCAACAGCTTCTCCGCTCGAAAATTTGACTGTCCGGGGAATGGCAGTCTTGTTTGCTTCGAAATGAGGCACCCCTCACAGACTTTGTTAGGATGTCTGATTGTAGGAACCCCTCTAACCATCAGCTTCTCCCCCATAAGCTTCAAAGCATGAAAATTCACATGGCCAAGCCTTGCATGCCACAACCATGCAGGATCTTCAAGACACGCCATGAGGCATATCGGTTTCATAGTCTCAAGTTGTATCTTGTACAGCCTGTTTGGTGAACGCCTCACCGACATCAGAAGCATACCACTTTTGTTGATAACCTTCATAGAATCTCCCCTCATCATAACATGTTGTCGTCCTCCGTCATGTGACCAAGACTTATGATGTTGCTTCGAAATTTAAGTATATAGTATACCCCTTGAAGAATGTGTTGATCTCCATTCTTGCACAGGAATATGACAGATCCTTTCCCCTCGATCTGCACTGTAGATCCGTCGCTGAAAGTCACTCTCCCGGTGATGTTTTCATCAAGCTCATGAAACTTCGTTCGATGCCCCGTCATGTGATTACTCGCGCCACAATCCAAGTACCACACGTCGCTGCATACATTGTCTTCTTCCTTGTTGCTCATCTCGGGTAACACTTTCTCTTCATTGAGAAGAACAACACCTTGAAGATCTTGTTTTGTTGATTTCTCCTCCTCAGATACAATAAATAACAAGGCCGGGTCTTCTTCATCAACTCGTGTGAAATGGACCTCCTCATCCCGTTGCTTGCTCATGCACTCCGATGCATAATGCCCCATTTTGACACAATTAAAACACTTAATGTGACTTTTATCACATGTACCATTCCTGGTACTTCTTGCGCCCTCGTGATGTGATTTCTCTGAGTTGGTCATGTTACCTCTTCCACGACCTCTTCCTCTTCCGCGACCTCTACCTCGTTCACCTCTTTCCGAGTTCCAGCAACTATGTCTATTGTTGTTTGAAGAAACTTCTCAACTGCTTTTTTTTCCTTGCATTCCACTCGGCTTGAGTGAGCAAGAGCTTACTATCATTATTGATGCCACCGTTATGCAACCTCACCCGCTCTTCAAATGCCTTCAAACGTCCAATAACTTCCTCGAACGGCATCCCATCGATGTCACAAAACTGCTCAATTCCATCCATAACTTGGTAATATTTTTCCGGCACAGCATCAAAGTAACTTGCGAACGAGCTTCGCATCTTCAAGAGTAGAACCGAGATTGTTGTACTTAGTTACCATTGTACTAAACTTTCCAGCAAACTCATTAATGGATTCACCATCCTTCATGTGTAAGACAACAAATTAATTGTTGAGAGTTTGCAATCTCGCCTTCTTCACCCTTTCTGCTCCGAGAAATCTCACTTTCAAACTGTTCCATACTTCACTTGCGGAGTTTTTCTTTGCTACTTGCAACAGAATATCCTCCGTCAAGATCTGAAGAAGAAGTGCTTGTGCAGTCTAGTCTTTCTTCGCATCAGCGACCACAAACCTCTGGTTCTACAGCATCCCAGACCCCCTGAGCATCCATAATCGCCTCCATCTTGATCGCCCTCACTGAGTAGTTAGACGACGTCAACACCAAGTATTGGAACGAAACCCCACTGCTCTCCTTTGCTGCGTGTTGTGTGGTAAGCGCCATGGAATCGTACTGTAGGTATTTAGGCATGCAATTTCACGCTCTGATACCAAATGTTGGACATAGGATCTGAAAAATGCAAGCCTATTCAAGTGAAACCGAAGAAAAAAAATTAGTCTGGACACAATACTTCATTTACTGAAAACTTGAACTTATACAGGAACATAAAACAACTGATATGAAAGTGGAAGACTAAAAAAAACTACCCATGACTCCATGACTCCATGACTAACCAAATTGCAATGCTAACCATAAAGCAAATTAACCAAACACATCCTTCAGGCCACACGCCCACCTATCGCTCGCACATCCGCCCCCAGCGTCCGACAGTTCACTTGTCCCGCTCGTACTCTCCGTGTTAGTTCGCTCCCACCGCCCTCTTTTCTGTGTGCCTATGGTTCGTCTGTGGTGTATATGTTTGCTTGTAGTTTTTCAATTATGAATTTTTACGGATATCCGAAGAATCCATTCTTTTACAGATATTCGAATTTACGGATATTCGTATTACGAATAGCGGATATTCGGATATTCACCGTTATTTCTTATTCTCCCATCTCTACATGCAATGTGTGCTTATTTTTTTTTTTTTACTTTTTGAAAATTCAAAATGTTAAAAAAATTGAGTTTATTACATCAGAAAGCATTTCTTTATTCGTTGTGAAACCGTAATTATTTCGAGAGTAAATATTATTGTTCTTGTTCGGAAAAAATTATTCTTCTAGTTTCATCAATTGCGTCTAAGAAGAAGATTTATGATTGCTCTACTAGTGCAACTCCTTTTTCAAAACGAATGAAGACATTTAAGAAGGCTATTCACCACCTAAAACGCAAAATGTACGGAGAAAGATATACAACCTTGATAAGAAAAATTACAACTATTATGTTATGTGCACAGTAAATGAAAGGAGATTGAACAAGAATCATTGGAGTCTTCAAAGAACGTAACCACAGGAAATGTCTAACCCCATGAAATAGCAAAAGACATTAGAGATCAAAATTGTTTTCCTCGTCAAAATCAATATAAGCATATCAAAGGTCTCAAAACCCCAACAACACCTCTACCTCCTTAGACTGTACTTAAAAAGGAGGATAGCCATAAATCGAGGGAACCTAAACCTGAACCTACTCATGCACCAGGTACACCTACTCTTTTTGCCTCAGATGTATATTCACAGATGTTCTACTCAGTATTAGCAGAGTCTAGATTTAACAATTTAAAGGAAAGGGAAATAGTGAGCGAAAGAGGTTTGAATGTTTCTTAGTTCAAGCATGACAGAGGATTAATAGGCACCATTTCTAATGTTATTTATATTTTCAAAGAACTTATATATGAGTTTTACGAGAATCTGAGTTTAGGTATAGAGAGGCTTGGAAAAATCCTTCGAACAAGTTTATTTTAGAGGAAATATCAACAATTTAATGTGGCATAATTAAACAAAACCTTGGAAACACCAAATCCAGATATTGTTTGAGAAAAAGAGCATGAAAGTGATGTTGATATGGATGCAGTAGCTCAAGACCTAACTGGTTCAAAAAATAGTAATATGGAAAGGCATATTGCTCTAGCTAAATTAATATGGGTATATATTGTTGAATAAAATTTGTAGAACAAACTGGATTACCACTACAAAAATTGATGGGCTAAGACATTATACAATAGTATTGTTATATTGTATCAAATTAGGAATCCAAAATAATATGAAAAATTTGATTCTAGATAAGATACTTATTCAAGATCTAAAAAGTGCAACAAGATTTATTCTTCAATTTCTATGTCTCATTTAGAACACCATTCAAAGCAAGTCTTTGGAATCTTGAGGGATTATGAGAGAAAATAATGAATTCGACTCTAGATCATATTTGTGCATAAATATTGATAAGATGAAAGCATCTGCTAGGAAAACTATTACACTTGATTAATATACCAAAATTTTGAAAGTAGTTATTAAACTGATTAGGTACATATTTCACCGTCTAAAAATTTATTCTTTTTTGTAGTGTTTTGAGATGGGTAGATGAATAATAAACAATATTGGGGTGAAACATAATTTTTATAAAGTTGTAAATATAATCATATAAAGCAATCTTTTGGAATTTTATATTATTAATTGGTTTTGGTTGGGCTTTTTACTTAATAAGAAGCCATGACGGGTAAAAATAAATTTAAGAAAATAAATAAATAAAATTAGGCCACGGCCCATTAGGAAGTACTCCTAAAGAGATTCTAGAAGACACATATTAACGTACAACATTTTTTGTACTTTGTTTTTTATTCCTAACGAGACGTAGCATTTCAGTAAACTAGGATCCAACCAAAGAAACCTATTGAAGGACACATTTTTATTACATATATAGGGTTTCTCTCTGAATTGGTCTTTCCCAACGACAACTATAAATACGTATATATATATATATATGTATGTATACATATGTAATGTTTCATTAATATATATATATATAAACTCTTCGCCAGTCCATTTTCTTTTGTTTCCATTTCAATACTTTGAACCCTGTCTCCACTCCTCTTCCCTATTTCATATATTTCTCAATAAATCGTGATTCGTGAAACCCTCTTTTTCTTGAATTTTATATTGCCTCTATCTTCTAGACGCCACGTGGCAGAATGTCCGCCATTTTGCCAGCGAATCAGACAACAATCCCTTCCGATTCTATGAGGTATTATACACATATTTCCTGCTTTGTTTTAAAGCTCAAATAACATTACAGAATTATTATTTTAAAATTAAAATATATATACATATAAGAAATATATGACATGATATCAATTCAATGTAATTCAATTTCTTTACAAATTCAGATTCGATATTTAGATATTTAGAGATATATTCAAATGAACTGAAATTCCAAACGGTAAAGGAATTAATAAGTCGTAAGGTAATAATTTTCCTTGAAAATATAAATGGACGTTTTAAAATTTCATGTAACAAATTATCTAAAATCCCTAATACGACGTTCTTTTTAAAACAGAAACTAAAATTCTGAAACTGATTCTATCGTGTCAAAAATATAATATATATATATATATAATTACTTAATTATCCGTACTGTTCAAATTTCCAACTAATCCCTAATACGACGTTCTTTTTAAAACAGAAACTAAAATTCTGAAACTGATTCTATCGTGTCAAAAATATAATATATATATATATATAATTACTTAATTATCCGTACTGTTCAAATTTTCCAACTAAGTCATAGTCATAATATTATTACTTTAACAGTGTTTGATTGTTAAATTTTAGACAAATATATAATCTTACGTTTATGAGCAAACGTGAGAAAGAAAAAGAAATGAAAAAGATCATGATTGGATAAATGGGATGAATTATAATAAATTAATATTAATTGGATGCATTATTAAAAAGTAATATTAATCAACATGATTTTATTAAAATGTTAATATTTGGTTTGTACATTTAAAATTTTTTTGGACTGAGTAATATTTCCCAACAAACTCAAAGTAAGATAATGCAAATTAATCACATACGTTAGACCGCAAATAGAATATTAATATCTGTGTTAAACTTGGATTTTTGTCGGAATAATTCAGCCACCCATATGCAAAAGAACGAAGGAAGAGATATATATGAATGTGTAATTATTAATTATTATATTAACAAAAAGATCAAATAAAAGGAACAAAATATAAATATATATACCATATATTTTTTTACGTATAATTGCATAACTCATAAGCTTTTCGTGCAATTATTGCACCACATAAAAGAATTTTAGTGTATTACAACTCTAATTCCGAGATCTACATGATTCTCTAATAAGAGAATTAATAAACTTTTATGGATACTATACCATATATATAATACACAAAAAGATTGTTTGTGCAAACATATTTTAAAATTAGTAATATTTCATGATAAATAAGAAATATATTAAATATATACAGTGTTGTATAAAATTGATTAATTTATATTCCATCTTTAGTGTATATAGTCAATAATATTACAAAATTTGTTTACTAATTGGATAAATCGGATGAATTATAATAAAATTATTTAGATTAATATTTATATAAATAAAATCTTATATATTCAAGATGATATATTACAATACTATATAAATTAGATATGATTAAAATATTTTGTAAATCTTTATTTTTAGTTATGTTTTCTCTCGTCTAATATTAGTACCACTTTTATACTCTTCATGTAGTGTTATGGACTTGTATTGTGTAGTAATAATGATAATAATAAGAAGGGTATAATCACAGGGTAATTAAAATAATTAAGTAAAAGTGTATTAGTTTAAGTAGATAGGAAAAACAAGAGAGAGACGGCCAACAACTATGAAACACGACTTAGCCACAAAGGCGTTGAAAATGGTGTGTTGTAGAGATCGGTTGAGAGGTGCTTGTCTTGTTTTCCCATCCTCGTTTATTCGTGTCACTCTTCGTCATTTTTTTTCTTACTTCTTTTTTTCTCTCCTTATCTTCCTCTTCCACAGTTTTCATGGCGAAATCTGAGAATTGACTCCGACATATATTATTTTTTACTTCCACATGAAGTTATCGCCTCTCAGCATCTCCACCCAATCGAGCTTCAGCCGCAACAGCGACGCCGGCGGCGGAGCTAGAGATGACATCGACGACGGCGACGATATGTCGTCTCGGGTTGTCTCCGGCGCAATGCTGCCTGTTTTTCTCAACGACTTGACCAGAAACGCTGGCGGCGGTGGAGATGGAGGTGGCAGGGAGTTAGTGGAGGTGACATTGGAGTTCAATGGCGTCGACGACTCCATTGTCGTTTGCGGCCTCTCGGAGGCATCTGTCTCCGTCTCCGGCGAGTCGCGGGGGCGATCGGTGGATTTCTCTGGGAGGTTATCGAGGAATCTTTCGACGGCGTCGTCGAGGATTCGGCAGAAGTTAGGGAGGTTGTTGAGGTCGGGATCGGCGAAGACGACATCGTCGGAGAGAGATCTCGAACGCCAGTCCACGACTGCGATTGCGACCACGACAGAGGCGGCTGCGTTTGCTGCGCGGGAGACGCGGCGGAGGAATGCGCGGCTTCAACGGACAACGTCGAGTGCCCAGAGAGCGTTGAGAGGACTTAGGTTTATTAACAAAACAACTAGATGCAGCTCCGGTTGCGATTGCGATTGCGACTGCGATGAAATGTGGAGGAAAGTGGAGAAGAGGTTTCACTCACTCGCGAAGGACGGTTTGCTCGCAAGAGATGATTTCGGAGAGTGCATAGGTAAGAAAATTATATTTTTCTTTCTTTTTTTGTAAAATTATTCACAATTAATCATCGAATTTATTCATTCGACATTCTTCAAAACCATAAAAATAAAATTCCATATATTTTGATTACCCGAAAAATAATTTATTTATGGAATGAGAAAAAAAGTTTTTTTTTTTTGAGCAAAGGGATGACGAATTCAAAGGAGTTTGCGGTGTGTGTATTCGACGCGCTTGCACGACGAAGAGGACAGAAAGTGGAGAAGATCACGAAAGATGAGCTTCATGCTTTCTGGTTACAGATTTCAGACCAAAGCTTCGACGCGCGTCTTCAGATTTTCTTCGACATGTACGTGTCTTTTGCTTTTAGCTACCTTTTTATTTCTACCTTTAACGGTAAATGAGTTAATTACGAAAACAAATACATTCATAAATTGATATACTAGATTGTTTGTGACCAAATATTAAGAATTTAAATTTATGATACTAAATTATTTATTTGTATCCATCGGGATTATTAGTTTGTTCAATCCAAGTAAATGCAAGAAACGATAGGTGTAGAAATTGATACGAATTATATAAAACTAATTCTGTTTCTTATTAGTACTGATTGATCATATATTTGCATAAAAGTTGAATTTATCTTATGAATGATGTTAAAACCCATTATTATGGTAATATAATTTTAAAAGAACTTAGTTTGATTAAAATGGAGATTTTATTTAAAATATTTAGTCATTGTTAAGCAAGTGAAGTTTTGTATGGGCAAAAATATTTTATTTATTGAGTTAGGAATGATATAGAAAATTTTTGGTAGAAAGTGCAAAGATTATTGGTTCTTTCTCTCTTGGTTTTATTCTCTGTATGGTCCGTGGTATTTCAGCCGTTGGATTTCGTGGTTCGCCAGATACAATATTTGACTGTGACCGTTGGATTAAAAATCATACACTTAGTTCATTGGATCTACGTTATTTCCGAAATTGGGTTGCTTGGCCCAATAGAAGAAACCGATGGCAAAAAAAACATACGTGCATTCCGCTCTCACTTGTAAAATAAACTTCTTATATATATATATATATATATATATATAAATTTGGACTATGTTCAAGAAAATCTATAAAATATAGATATATAAATTGTCTCTATCACCCTATATTCAGTGTTTATTATATTTACATGATCCGGAATTCGGATTAAAGAAAAAGAGGTTTATTGGGTCATGAGGCAAATAAAATTTCTTTGACAATATTTTAAAAATGCATTTGATAGGAATATGTTTATATGAAATTTAAGACAGTATTTTTTATGGTTATTGGAATTTGCAGGGCTGATAGCAACGAGGATGGGAAAATCACCAGAGAAGAAATACAAGAAGTAATGCTTTTTATTTCCTATAATTAGTATAACATGCAGTATACCCATAAAAATTTAATATAACATGTAGCATAATTATAGACATTAATACTAATCGTGATAACTTTGAAATGGTCAGTCTAATACTAGATTCATCCAAACCAATCATTACAAAACCATAAATAAAAATCTTTGTTCGAAGTAAGGTACTAATTATGCTTCCATGAAATACCTATATTACAAAATTGGACTATAATAATGGCATTCATATTTATGGGTAGTTTTTGTATATTTCCAAGTTATGTAGTTTTATTGTAGCCAAAAAGGAAAAGAACCAACCGTCTAAAACGTGTGAACTAATGGTTTGAACTTTGGTCGCTTCATGACATATTCAGATCCAACCCTTGCATTTCATAATTTCTGTGACTTAAAAAATTAGTTTGATTAACCGTTGAACTAAAATGGGAGAAAAATAGAACAGATCCAATTTTTTTGTACATATAGGGCCAAATCCAATAATGAAATCTACAAGAGTTGAAGTTAATTTCTTTTAATATTTTGTGTAGCTATAACTAGTTCTATGATCAATCAAATTATTTGATAGTGCATTTGTTTGATGAGTATTTCATATAAATTTGCATGAGTCTTCCTTGCCATGGCTCTTGTTACTCAAATCTCATCATTATTACTTGTAATATTATATACTTTCCTATTTGCTCTACTTGAAACATATTCACCAACAGTCGATTCATGCATATTATCAAAACGTATGCATTTGATCATCCAAACTTTACTGCACACACTTGTCTTACTTCTCACTTGTCCTTTAAGCACAGCTTTTAATGCTCAGTGCTTCAGCAAACAAGCTGTCAAAACTCAAGGAGCAAGCTGAAGAATATGCAGCATTGATCATGGAAGAACTGGACCCTGAAAATTTCGGTTACATTGAGGTAAATCGAAAGAAAATGCATATATACGATTCAAGATATACCGACGATGTGATTCTCACACGGGCTTTTTTGTTGTCTTGCAGTTATGGCAGCTTGAGACACTCCTACTACAGAGAGATTCGTACATGAACTACAGCAGGCCACTGAGCACGGCTAGCGTCGCAATGAGTACTCCAACACCAACTGCTTTTAGGCCTCAACATGTGTTTCGCAGATTCAAGAACAAACTTTGTCGTCTCGTGCTTAATAATTGGCAAAGATGTTGGGTTCTGCTACTGTGGATAGTGGTTATGGCTGCACTCTTCATCTGGAAGTTTTTCCAGTACCGAGAAAAAGCTGTTTTCCCGGTCATGGGGTATTGCATAACCACGGCTAAAGGCGCAGCCGAGACTCTCAAGTTCAACATGGCTCTGGTGTTATTACCTGTGTGTAGGAATACCTTGACATGGCTGAGATCTACCCGAGCTCGAGCTTTTGTTCCATTTGATGATAACATCAACTTCCACAAGGTAAAAACCATGAACAGTAGTATTGCTTCAATAGTCTCGGGACAATGTCCAGTAATGCCTGTGCCACTCTTATGCAGACTGTTGCTTGTGCTATTGCAATCGGGATCATCATTCACGCTGGCACGCATCTGATCTGTGATTTCCCCCGTTTGGTAAAATCGAGCCCGGAAAAGTTTGCATTGATCGCATCTACGTTCCCTGACAAGAAGCCGACGTACAAAGACCTGATGACAGGAGTGGAAGGAATCACCGGAATTGTTATGGTGATCTTGATGGCTCTAGCATTCACATTGGCATCGAAGCATTTCAGGAAAAATCGGGTGAGGCTTCCAGCACCATTTGATCGGTTGACAGGATTTAACGCTTTCTGGTACACTCATCACCTTCTAGTGATCGTCTACATCATGCTCCTTGTCCATGGGACCTTCTTGCTCTTCGTTCAACAGTGGTATAAAAAAACTGTAAGCAGCACCGACCTTGATCTTTACTTTTATCTCAACCAAAGAGTTAAGATGTTTGAAATCTTCACTACCGTGATCTATCAGACATGGATGTACATCTCGGGTCCTTTACTGCTTTATGTAGCAGAACGGAGTCTTCGAGCATGTAGATCCCAGCATTACTCCGTCAAAATCGTCAAGGTAATTTCTCAACTGAAAAAAACAAAACATCTTGTAAAAACCAAATCATCCAGGTACAATCTTAATCACACTTATCTCTTCATATATGAAGGTCTCAGTGCTACCTGGGGAAGTTCTCAGCATAATCATGTTAAAGCCTCCTGGATTCAAGTACAAGAGCGGTCAGTACATATTCTTGCAATGTCCAACAATCTCTCGATTCGAATGGTGAGTATCGCAACCGAATTCCCGTCTTCCTCGAGTAGCAAACATCTCAACATTCTCATTCCCGTTTTCTTTACAGGCACCCATTTTCTATTACCTCAGCGCCAGGGGATGATCATCTTAGCGTCCACATACGAACAATTGGAGACTGGACAGAAGAGCTGCGACGAATTCTTACAGAGGGTAAAGATCTTTCAACGTGCGTTATTGGCCGAGCTACGTTCTCAGCCTATAGCAATGTTGATCCATCATGGTAATTTCTGAGATACATTCTCTGTCATTGATAAACCTGGATACTCGCGTTTACATGACCTGCAATCCGACATCCACAGCCGACCTAAATTATTAGTCGATGGCCCATATGGAGCTCCAGCACAAGACTACAGTAGTTATGATGTCTTGCTCCTGATTGGATTGGGAATTGGAGCTACCCCTTTCATAAGCATCCTCAGAGATCTACTAAGCAATTCAAGAGAAGAACAAACGGTAAGTCCTACACTTGATAACATAAAATAG
Source organism: Gynandropsis gynandra (assembly GCA_036759665.1). NCBI lineage: Eukaryota > Viridiplantae > Streptophyta > Magnoliopsida > Brassicales > Cleomaceae > Gynandropsis > Gynandropsis gynandra. The sequence continues at coordinate 59,608,992 of CM071860.1, read as the reverse complement.
GTGCATCAGTAATGTAATGTTCAGAAATTCTGAATCAGTATTACTCACTACCTTCCTCACACAGGAAAATGAGTTGAGCAGATCAGATTTCAGCTGGAATAGCTACACATCTTCATACACAACTACAACCTCATCTTCAACACAGGGAGGGAAAAAGAAAGCAGAAAGAACAGTGAGTGCACATTTTTACTGGGTCACGAGGGAGCCAGGATCCTTTGAATGGTTTAGAGGAGTAATGGAAGAAATGTCAGACATGGACTGCAGAGTAATAAACACGATTATCATTTATTTCATAATTTGTAACCAGACATGTATATTTAAGTATTTATTCATCTTATCCTGGAACAGGGACAAATTGAGCTGCACAACTACCTTACAAGTGTATATGATGAAGGTGATGCTAGATCAACACTGATAAAGATGGTTCAAGCTTTGAATCATGCGAAACATGGAGTTGATATTCTATCCGGAACACGGGTAAGATTTTGTACAGAGCATTGATGAATACTACTTTGTCCAATGTTTATGAAACAAGAACACCTTTACAAGCAGGTAAGAACTCATTTTGCAAGACCCAATTGGAAAGAAGTCTTCAACAGCATAGCAAGAAAGCATCCAAATGCGACAATAGGTAAATAAATACCTTCACATAGATGTAAACTGAAGAAGTTGCTTACCTCCTCAAGAGGACAAGCTATCCATTGTTATCCATTGATAGCCGATTTCTTCTAATGACAATAAAAACAACCAATTATTGTTGAAGATTTCGAGAAAACTGATTATATTTTTACCAAGCTTTACAAAGCATTCATGAAATCCAGTGTTTTGTGCTGTGCAGGAGTGTTTTACTGTGGCATTCCAACCGTGGCAAAAGAGTTAAAGGATCTCGCACAAGACATGACTCACAAAACAACCACACGGTTTGAGTTCCACAAGGAGCATTTCTAAATCATATACAAGTCGAAAGTATTACATAACTCGTGAGATTAATCACGACAATAATATTTTTTTCATTCTAACTACAATGGCCTACCATATAGATACACTATGTGTATAGATTGCCAAAGGGCATCAAAAGAACGATAAATGGTTATACAAATAATATATACGTATGTCTTTTATAAGAGATGTTATCTGGAAACCAGAGGGTACGTTGAAAGATGAATATAAAAAGAGATTATATTGAAATAAAAAAGCAGAATTCCGTACAACTTAAAGCTCCTACTGACATCAACAACAACAGAGTTTCATTGGCTAGACAGCAACAAAATACTTGTGCACCAAGAAAGAGAAACTAGGGTAAACTCAAGCCAATCCAAGTAGAAGTAGAATGTCGCAGAAACCTCATTGTCTTAATGCTGAAAGGTAACAAAGTCATACTCAAGGCCGTCAATCATCCTTCAAGTTTCTCAAAATCTTGGATGCCCAACGCTTGACCCGTCTCTTCAGCGTGTATCCCACGAACACTCCCGCAACAAAGAATACAGCACATAACTTTGAACAGTTCCACAGAGAGATTCCGCTGCCACCAACCACATAGTGATTTGTCAGCTGAATAGTCTGATACAATAAAAAAGTGCATGTGCAAAATAGAAAAAGAAGGAAACTCGTCATACACATTCAAACCCCTTGAAATGAACATCTTCCTACTTTCCGGAGTAGGTTTGGCATACATACTATCGCCAACTTAGCTTACAAGGTGTATATCCAGAAAATTCTGATGAATTTGCACAATTCTATACATCCCAAGATCATGCACTCTTCAATTCACTCGATATTTTCTGACAACCAAAATCTACGACCCATTCACAACAGAATTTCCCCCTCTTAACAACAGAGGATGAAATTGAGAATTCAAGCCATGTCCTAATTCATCTCCCGAACATCTCTTGTTTTTTTCTCTTACACGACATAATTAGTCGCAACACGATGATAACAAGGAGAAACTAATTTTCGAACCGACTGCCCAAAATTTCGTGAAAAGCAACACATTTGGAACGGGTATAAATAATTTTACAGAGCTTCTCCAACATCAACCTCAACGATGTTGTTCATAGGATCCAAAGTTCCCATAGCACTGAATTTTCCTATAGAAAGACAACAAATCGAAAGCGAAAACTAGTTTACCTCGGAGGTCTGTGAACCAGAGTCAAATTCATGGTGCCTTGTGTGTTTTCGATCAGATTATCAGCAAATTCGGACATTGATGACGGAGAAGAAGAAGAAGATACAAAAGTCGATTCGACATCTTTAGATATCTTGCTGTATAACTTCTGTAAACCCTCCATTCCTGGGTGTTGATCGAAGCTCTAAGAGAAGATTTAGGGTTTCAGAGTTTCACGAGACTCTCATGCTCAGTACTCATGTAGTCACTGGTCAAACTCGTTGTCCAAAAGAACCGAAAAATTCAATTTTTAGAACGGTGAAAATTTTTGAAAAAAAAGAATTCTTTAGCTCTTGGTTCAATTTTTCTTCAACTATACGATGTATCCGATTTTTTTTCATGTGGTAAAATTTATCCGATTCCCCTTCAATTATATCAATTTCAGTCGATTTCGATCTTTTATATAATCCGTATAATTCCGTTAATCCGTTTGAATTCGATCCGATTTCAACCAAATTCAACCTGTTTGCGGTCCGATTCGACCCAATTCAAATATCCGATTTGGCCCGTATTTTATCCGATTTGATCGAATTTTAATCCCATTTCATCCAGTTTTTATTCGACTTCACCTAATTTCACCGAATTTCAATCCGATTTTACTTGATTTTAACTTGATTTCATTGAATTTCAATTCGATTTCGCTCAATTTTAACTCAATTTCACCTAATTTCACCGAATTTAAACCCAATTTAACTCGAATTTATCGAATTCGATACGATTACACCTAAATTTAACTCGATTCCACCCAATTTCATCGCATTTCAACCCGATTTCACCCAATTTAACTCGATTTCGCCCAATTTTAACTCGATTTCACCAAATTTCAACCCGACTTCATCCAATTTTAACTCGATTTCACCGAATTTCAACCCAATTTCAATAAATTTCAACTCGATTTCACCCAATTTTAACCATATTTCACCAAATTTTAACTCGATATCACCGAATTTCAACCTGATTTCACCAATACTTCACCAAATTTTAACTCGATTTCATATGATTTTAAAAATTGGTGAAATTAGGTTAAAATTTGGTGATATCGAGTTAAAATTGGGTGAAATCATGTTTAAATTGGGTGAAAAGAGTTAAAGTTGAGTGAAACCGGGTTAAAATTGGGTGCAATCGACTAAAAATTTTGTAAAATTGGGTTGAAATTCGGTGAAATTAGGTTAATTAGAGTTAAAATTGGGTGAAATCGGGTTGAAATTAGGTGAAATCGAGTTAAAATTGGGTAATATCGGGTTAAAATTCGGTGAAATCTATATATAAAAAGTTGCAAAATCTCTCAACTCTTATGATGCCACCTCATCATCCTATTATTGTTTTATTTTATTTTTTTATTCTACATTAATTATCATTCATAAATTACTTTAAATGAATTACATATTAGTAATATTAATATTTTAAAGAAAAACAAAATATTTTTATTAATTTAGAGGATAATTTAGTTATTATATATGCAAATAAATAAAAAAATTAGTAAATTAAAAAATACATATATAAAAAGTTACAAAATCTCTCAATTTTCACACTGTCACCTCATCATCCTATTATTATAAAACTTTGAATACAAATTAAAAAGAATTTGGGTTATAAAATCAATATATTAAAAGTACAAATTCTCTCTGGCTTCTCAGGTTTCTCGCTTCTCAGCCCTCCACCTCAGCCTCCACCTCAGCCTCCACCATTCATTCACCTTCTCCCACGATCCCTCTCTCTCTCCCACGATCTCTGCCACGCCCTCTCCCCTTCCTCGCAGTGTGTTTCATTCTTCTCACTATAATCCTTAGACCCATGCTTCTTGGTTAACAGTCCCCCAGACGTTTCGTTTCGCCTTATCCCCACCGTCGCCCATTTCCCACACACGACGCCTCAACATCCCTCACACAATCCTAGGTTCAGCAAGGTTTGTTTTCGTTCTCTCCTTCCTCTTCTTCCGCTACGCGATTCAGATGTAAGGGTGCGTTTAGCATCGCTATGAGCGTGCAGAGGTAGATTCGAGTCGATTCCTCCCCGATCCCACACCTACCGTGAAGAAGGAGCCTCTCCGCCTTATTTCCTTCCTCAGCCTCTCCCACAGACGCCGCCTCAACGTCCTTCACGATCCTAGGTTCAGCAAGGTTTGTTCCCCTTCTCTCCTTCCTCTTCTTCCGCTACTCCATTCAGATGTCCTTGATTAGCCGCCTTTCACCCTTCTGTTGCGCCTCTTTAGGGCCCTCCTTTCTCATCCCGCCTGCCCTGCAACTCGCACGATTCGTTTCCTCTTCCTCATGAATGCCTCGAAGTAAATCAGTTCCTTCGAGGCACCCAGTATTGTGATACTCTAGATTTACAGCGTCTCCGACTTCCCGTCATTCCTTATGGATTTTCGGTTTTGCTTAACCATATTTTCTGCTTTGCCTTATGCGAATTCAGGGTAGTGTGTTTGACTTTACAGATGAATCACCCAGCATTGTGATTCAAATGCTACAAATTATACACCATTGATAAGGATTTCGCTGTAAAGAATCACCTGGCATTACTATCAGGGTCCACATCCAGATTCGAGTCGCGGACATTTTATTTTTCACGCTGCCTTTCTCGGATCCGTAGCCGCATCAACATCACCCTCGAAATGTTTATGTTGATGTATTGCAGGGATCCGCGGAAGAAACTTATGCGACATGAGTGCCTAGGGTTCCTGGAATTTTGGAGGTAATGTGAAAAGTATTCAACTCGACCTCCGTTGTTCACTTATGCCGTTGAAATATGCCGTTGACTCGGTAAGTTTAGATTTACAGAGTCTAGAGTACACATTCTCAATGGGGTTTAGGGTTATCTGCGTTTGGAATATTTGATGGGAAACAAATGCTTAACATCTTTTAAAACTATTGTTACAGGGTGGTGGTGCTTTTAGAAGTTCATCCGCCAGAGATCGTGCCGAAGATGAACGACGTTCAGTTATATATCGAACCGTTTATGTTGATGTATTGCAGGGCTCCACCCTCTGCCACTTCTTTCATCATAACAACTTAACAATGTTTTCAACTTTAGTTCTGTCTCTCAACAGCCTTACCGTTGTATTGTGTTGGCATACTGTAATAGAACTTCTGCATTTTTGGATCGGTCATTCCACAGGGGACTTGGTGAATAACATGACTGATCATGGTAAAAAAATCTTAGCCAGATCGGCTTTACAATTATGTTTTCAGTTAGATCAGCTCTCAATTTGCCTCAGATGTATACCTAGCCTTGCTGTTAGACATGTTTCTATTGAAATTCCTATCAGACGGCACGAGAAAGAATGCCAAGCAACGGATAATCTCATATTATTTAAATTTTATATAGAAGTTCAACGGAAATCGTTACAAAATATTTCTTGAAGTGATTGTACTACAATTCGAGACCCAACGGAATTCCACGTTTCCACGACGTCACCCTTCCGAGAACTCCATGCAAACCTTCTTTTGTTTTTTTCCCTGTATTCACATTCAAAAGACTTAATAAACCTGCTTACTACTTAAAGATAAATGGCAACCTAAAATTCATTGTCTAAGACTCATGCCTTCGCAGCAATTGAAAAATTCAATTACTAAGAACAGCTCACCATTAAAAAAAATACTGTACCAGTAACAGTCATCTAAACTAATGCAAAAACTAAAAAAAAAACAACCATCATTACTAAGCAAATTACTGCCATAACTCAGCCATTAAACCCTATTTATTGCTATTCATTAAAAATCATAATTTCACATCCCCACTAACTCCCTTATCAAGGAAGTGCTTCATCCTATTGTTGTTTCTCCCCTTCATTGTTCAGTGAGATTTTAGATCTAATAAAACTGTAACAGTCAGCTAACATAATACCGCAGGAAAAACCTCACAATACTCCACCAATTATACCCACTACTCCAGCAATTATGTTGTACTTACTGCTATTCATTATAGTACATAATTACCAAGACCCACTAAGTAAAGAGAATTTTTGTTCGTTACCTGAAATATCCAATGCACTATAAATTCTCAGCCACTTCAGTCCATTTCTCACACTGCTCCATCTTTCTTTCCTTTTCCCGTTACAGCTGCCATAAACAAAAAAACACAAAATGAGTACTACGCCGTCACGTTTTGCTGACTTGATGGTTGGTCGCTCAAACCAGAAAATAATAGCTCGCGTTTTCCGCGTGTGGGAAGCTCGCAATCCAAAAAAAGGAGGCCAACTCATGTGGATCGATTTCCTCCTAATTGATGCAACAATATGTGTTTCCTCTTAAAATTACATTTCCTAGACAATTCTACCCCGTTTTTTAACCTTACTAATTCAGCCTTGGCACCACTGTTTTTTTTTTCTAGCCATCCTTGCTACACGGTTCCGTTAGTCAAGCCTTGTATAATCGGTTTGAACACCTTTTAGAGGAAGGTGCAGTTTTGGAGTTTGAAGGTTTTGACGTTGTTCGCAGCAACGACACATTCAAAGTAGCTGACTCTAACATTTCATTGCGATCAACCGTCATGACAAAACTTGTTGCATTCACCGATAATTCTGTTACGATTGCCCGTGAACTTTTCCGACTTAAAACATATGAGGAACTCACATCTATCGCAAACACCAACACTTCCTTTCCAGGTTTGTTCCCAATTGGTTTCTTATCTTTCCTCTTTCGCTCCCCTTAACACACTTAGACTAACCGTTTCTTCTTTCTAAGATGTTATTGGCCGCCTTAGTTCTATAAAGGACTACAATGCTGTTGAAGATACTAATGCAACTCAACGTATAATGCTACGTTTACAGCTTAGTGGGTAAGCTTCTAGATTTTCCCCCAAGATTTCCTACTGTTTTTTTCCCTCAAAACGCATTCATTGTTTACGTTACAGCGGCATGGATATTACCATAACCGCTTGGGACCAGAAAGCTATCGACCTACGTTTGAAATTATAACAATATGGAACCCATCCTACAGTCGTTCTTGTTTCCCATGTCAATCCTAAATTCGTTGGCGGTATGTATCTTTGTTTTTCCTATTTTCCCCTTTTTTAACTATCCCTAAAGTGTTTTTTAGAACCATTTATAATTTAATTTTATTCTCCATTATAAATTCTTTATAGCCACTAACCTAATTTTAATATCCATTGTAATTATTCTTCAATTTAATATCCATTGTAACAATTCAATTTTTTATAATATAAATTAATTAAATATAAATCTATATATAAAAAGAGAGGTTTTTCATCTCATAACAAAGAATATTTTTTATATATTTCTTTGATTATTTCAAATAATATAATAAAAATTTATATATAAAAAAAAAAGTTCTCTCTTTTCCTTCCGCCACCTTATCAGGAGAGAAAAACTCAATTTTTTCATTTTTTTAATCCATTAAAGAATTATAAAGATTTATGATAAATATAAATGGATGTTAGATTATATTTAATTTTGATGTTTGTATTTTTATCTTGGCGTTTGAAGCATGGCGCTAGATTGGAAGAAAGACACATTTTTTTGCGTATATCTTTTTTGTTTTAGATTTTAATCTTATCGAATATATATCTGGATATATATAAAAGAAATTCCATGGGAACAAAAAGGGAAAGACATTACAATAGGACTCAGTTGTTTTTTAAAATTTGTACGCAATGTATTTTAAAACTAAAAAAAGATAGAAAAACATGGATATATAGATGAATTACAAAAAGAGGACTTGCATGGATTTGGTCTCAACGGCTCTTCAAGATATTTTTTTGCTTTTCGGAGAAAGGAAGAGCGATGAGAGAAAGAGAGTGAAATCTAAGGGAGATTGAGAGAGAGAGAGAGAGAGAGAGAAGCAAGAGGAGAGTAAATTCAAGGAGAGAAAATGGAAAAAAACATCACAATTATATTCGTGATTTATTGTATAGGGAGAGAAAACTCTAAGAATAAACCATTTTTAAATTTTGTTAAGTACAATATTAAAATCTGTAAAAAAATTTAAAAAACCTTATTTTTTTATGAATCTGTTTTTTTTAAGCAAGAGAGAGAAAAACAGAAAATATGAAAAAGGTGAAAACTTCTTTTGTGGTGATTCCTCTTGGATTAGTTGTGTATTGAAAGTAGAAAATTTTGTTTAAAAGGAGAACCAGAAGAAAATATAGAGGTTCTGTGATACACAAGGTATTATGCTGCGTGAGAGAGACTAAATTTTCTCATTTTATTTAAATAATATTCAAAATAAATTAAAGAGAAGAGATGCAAAAATTGATGTAATAAGTTGAAATATACATACAGATACATATATATAAATAAATATAGGGCAAACCAAATTATTGAAAAAAATAAGGTATTGTTTGTAGGTATTATTTTATAGCAAGTACATTTTTAATATATATATATATATTGTTAATACATGGAATAAAATAAATAATCTTATAACTTCTATTTATTGCACACACACACACATATATATATATATATATAATATCTTCACGGCGATTAAATGAAAATTAAATTGAAACAAATGGTGGAACTTCACTAATTATAATTATGAGACAAAAATACGTCATAATTTTATAAATTGGTACTAATATTTTCGCTGTAACATGAAATTTAAATAAATTCATCACATTGACTTTTCAAATTGGTAAAAAAAAAAGTTGTATTTGAATTAAATTTTAACAAATTTATGAATTTGGAGTAGGATTTTTTTTAAAAATAATTAAAAATAATAATTAAAATTGAGTAATTTAGGAATATGAAATGAATAATAGGATATGCGATTTTATCTTACAGTATATATATAAAAGACGAAAAAAAATCTCTAACTAAATCCATGAAATAACGATAAAGTTTAGGATTTAAAGGGAAAAAGGATGAAGGAGAGAAAACAAACAAGAGATAATCCAAATATAAGAGTGGGGAGTCTAACTAAATCCATAAAATAACGTTAAAATTTAGGATTTAAAGGGAAAAAGAAGGCGATGGAGAAAACAAACAAGACATAATCCAAATATAAGTGAGGAGCAATGGTGAATGAGAAATTTTGAGGTCGATGATTTTCTAAGTTATGTTTGTTTGTTTTGGAGTTCACCATGTGGTCTGCGCTGCAAAAATCTTCAAGGACTGCTTAACTTTCATCAGGAGATTTTAGGTTTTTCAATTCAATTTTGGGGTTGTTTAACGGTTCATTTACGAAGTAATATCATTCTTTTCCTTTCTAATAAACTCATATCTTGAAATAAACAAAACAAATCATGTGTGAACTCGCTTAGACCACTGCAGCTATCGCCAAGTTTAAATATTGTATTCAACCATATACTTTACACACTAATATTTAAAATTTATATACAACGAACATTACAACATCAACTTGAACTATAACATCTATCAAAGCTATAACATACCATTTATTATTTCTTCATGTTTATAAAGCGTTATATAAAAAATCATCCCGCGCATCGCGCGGGTACTTTTTCTAGTCTATATATAAAAAGTAGCAAAATCCTTGGCTTCTCATGATGCCACCTCACCATGTTTTGTTATTTTATTATTTTTTCCTACAAAAATTAATAATATTTATTTTGTATATTTAGTGACATTTTTAAAACTTCTTTCTTCAATTAATGTGCAATATTCTAAAAATTAAAAAGACTTTAATATATTTCAATAAATTAATTTATAAAATCAATTTTAAATTATATATATAAAAGTTCTTGCAAAAGGAGATTTGTGGTGAAGCCACCTAATCAAGTCTTTTTTTAACTAATTTTTTTTTATCCATTAATATAAATTACTTAAGATTAATAATTGTATGTTACTATTAATTTTATGTGTTTCTTTATTGGAGACAATTAAGTTCATGGAGAGGAAACAATTAAACATTGCAATGATATATGTCTTCATTTACTGCTTCGATATAATTTTCTTAAACTCAAAATCTTAAAAATTTCAATAATATATTTATTATTTCAAAATAATTTCAAACACGATTATTTTACAAATGCAAATATAAAATAAAAAAAATTGTTCATGCAAAAATACGTTAACCAAGAATATT
>CM071860.1:59546298-59587010 GCA_036759665.1 Gynandropsis gynandra | reverse complement strand
GCTTTTAATACATTATCTGTCAACTATAAATTCATTTACAACTCATTGGTTTTAAAACAGGTTTTTTCAACCAAAACCAATTTAAGCACCAACCGAGGTTTATTTGTCTTAAAACAATCGCATCAATATTGCCATATGATATTCATTCTTTCTGTTAGTTTTTTATTAATTTCAGAATTCTGCCAACTCTCTCATGGTTTAGAATTGATTCATACGAGTCTTATTTTAGTTATATGACATTGTTCTCAATATTTTTTTATATTAAAAAGATCGCATAACTATTATTCCAAACATGTTCTGATTACAATCTCAACAACATAAAACATCATAACTTAATTTTGATTTTGATCGATCCCGCGCATCGCGCGGGTTAGTTTCCTAGTTGAGTTAAAATTTGGTGAAATGGGGTGAAACGAGTTACAATTTGGTGAAATCGGGTTGAAATGCGGTGAAATTGGGTGAAAATTGAGTGAAATTGGATTGAAATTAAATGAAATCGAGTTAAAATTTAGTGAAATATTGTTGAAATTGGGTGAAATCGAGTTGAAATTCGGTGAAATCGGATTAAAAATTGGGTGAAATCGGGTTAAAGTTAGGCGGACCGAGTTACAATTTGGTGAAAACTGGTTGAAATGCGGTGAAATTGGATGAAATCGAGTTAAAATTGGATGAATTCCGAATTGAAATTCGATGAAATAGTGTTAAAATTTGGTGAATATGGTTGAAATTGGGTGAAATTGATAGAGTTGAGGAAAAAATCAGATGAATTTTTGCAACATGAAGAGATGATCGGATATGTCATAGTTGAGAGGGAATTAACGTAATGCAAAAAAATTGGGATGCTATAGACTTTTTTTTTCCAAAACTTTCCCCAACTAAAAAGGAAGAAGTAAAAAATTACTAATTAATCTTTTCATGTTATTTGATATAAATATATTATTATGATAGATTAAAATTTACAAATTTATAGAAGAAAAATATAAATAAAACATAAATTTATTTGAAAATGTGAGAATTATAGATTAATTGATTGTTTTCAATTTTATACATATTTATAATAATTATTTTTAAATTAATTCATAAACATATAAATGATAATTAAGATATACACATAATACATACATAATATATATTTATGCATTAATTTAAATGCACTCTATTTATTATTACGGATATACTATAATATTTTATGCATAAAAAATGAAAAACAAAAAATTCATCTAACGATTTTATATGTTGAATTTGGTCAATATTTTTTAAAATAATTTTAAATTTTATTCTTTCATATCAAATAAAATATAAATTATAAATATATATAATATTAAATATATTTATTGTTTTATGATTGATGTAAGTTCAATCTTAATTGGTATAATATTAACATATGATAAAACTAGCTTTTATATTAATTATGTTATTTGAAAAATAATATTTTATAAAATGTGTATAAAGAATTTTTTCCTTATCAGTTATAAAATACAATAAATTATAGATATAAATATTTTATAAATGGAAGTTTTTCATCAGTCCTCATCAGTTTTATTTTAAAAAAATTTCTTTTAAATGATTTTTTTCGTGGGTTTTCAGTTGGTACTTTTGGAAGATTAAACGATTTTCCACACCAATGTTTTCTATTTGACGTTTGTTTTATCATGTATTTCAATTGAAAAACTTATTTATACATAATAATTTGTTTTTTCTCTAATCTTTTCTTTAATTGTTTTACGAGGGAAAGTACCCTTCATCTTCTCCATCTTGTAGTAGACTTCTCTGACGCGTCACCGTATAAGTTATCTTTCCCATGGCGGCTGAGGTTCATTATTTACTAATTTTTCAGGTTCCTTCTGTTCTCTTCTCGGATTCGTCAATGGGTTCACGTTTTTAAGATATATCTATCTTTGTCTCTCTCTTTTCCCCAGAGTGCTCGAAAAGTGGTTAATGAAATGTTTCAATGAGAACTTAGTTTATCTTTTTTTAGTTTTGAGAATTGATTCATGAAATTTTGTTTTATTGAATTCATGATTGAGTTTATTTTGTAAAAGGGGACATCGCCAAAATTAGTAGCACAAATAATGGAATATCAAACTCTCCTGCAACTGTGATAGGTGGTCCAACAACCTATATGCCAATAAACATCAAGACAAAAGCTTTTCTAAGAACACATGTTGTTTGACTCATTGGGGGCTACCATTTTCTTTATCGATTATACTAATTGTTATTCTTTTGTTATTTCTTTCGACCAGAAATGATCCTAGAGTTTCCTAGAGAAATGTTGATATCAATACATAAAAGCTTCAAACTGGAACCACAAGCAAGGTGGAAAAGATGAATTCCCTAGAGAAATTCGACGCAAAGAACTTAGATTTTTGTGATCATTGTATGCTCCAATACTCAGGGTTGAGCATGTAGTTTTTGTTAGCACTTCACCAAAGAACATATATACATTGTTATTGTCTAGTGATCCTTTTGTCATAAATGAATGTGCTACATTAGATTCATTTGGAAACATTACTCGATTTATAAAAAGGATCGCCAATCTCTTATAAATGTAACAAGATCTATATTTTAGTTTTCATGCCTTTGATTCACCATTTTTAACTCAATTTCACCCAATTTCAATATTATTTCACCAAAGTTTACACAAAATCTTTGGAATAATTAAAACGTACAAATTGTTTGTATTCCGTAGCGAATGAACGAGATCCAATTGGTTGAATGGTCATATCGAAGCTTTCTTTATCAGATCATCGAGATATTAATTTGTTTTCTCGCTTTTTTGTTTGGCTTATGGGTCATCCTATTGCACCCACATTGATTCGCATAGGTTTGAAGCCATCCACATATATTTTTCTTTTTTCTCTCAATCATGTTTTATTTCATTAATAAGAGATTTAAGTTTAAGAGATGTGGTGCTGATTTAATTATTCATGGAATCTTTTATCCGATTTTCTATTTATGTTCATTCTAGCTGAATGGTGGTCAACATACGGAGGGAGTTTTTCCGAATTTGGCGCATTTGGCGATCCGCATTCTTAGGCAAACATGTACTTCTTCTGGGGTCATTCGAGATTGTCAATTTTCATTTGAGAAAATTCAGGATGTGAAGAACTACCTTGAGAAGCAGAGGCTCTGTGACCTTTTCTTTGTTCAGTACAACTTGCGACTAAGACAAATGTAACTTACTAAAACTCCTATTAAATGTCATTCCAAAGTTTTAGGTTTGATTTTATTATCGTTTGACAGAGGTTTTGACGAGAAAGAAGAGGATATTACGGATCATTTCTCAATTCATTGTGTTAAGAAAGGTGTCGAAGATTGGAATTTAGGAGAAGATGGGGAATACAAGAGTTCACATTGGACGCTACTTAATCAAGTTTCTACTAATCCAATGCCTTCAAGATCTTTAAATGATGAAGTCGAAAAGCTAAATGGTGGTAAGTTTTTTCTTCTCTTCTCTCCTATGTCCATTGGGTTCTTAGCTGTTTCTTGATCATATATAAGACTTCCTTGTTTAATCATGTGTAGGATTTGATGACTATGAGATTTTTGATACCATGATAGAAGGAGAGGTAAAAGTGGAAGACAATGGTCTAACTCAGCATAAAGAAATAATGGAGTTTGCTATCGATATCCAATACCCGAAGATGTCAAAGATTGGATTCACTATGAGTGATCCAATTATATTATTTAACTATTGCACTCGTATCAACGACTCGTTGCAACAACGAAATCTGCTGAATAAATAATGAAGTTTTGGCAAGAATAGTTTAATCCCTTTGGTTATGATAAATCCGAATTAGTTTCTCAAATTATCAATAATCAAAACCTGATTCTGCAAAATTTGAACTTTCATAAAAGACAAGAACGGATTCGGGTTAAATCTCATGTTGAAAAGGGAAAACAAAGTGATTGTCCAATTCAGATCGGCCCATTGAATCATAGTGGGCTAGGGAAGCACCGGCCCGTTATCCTTCCACCGTCAAGAGCGGGAGGTTATCGCTCCAGCCTCACACGGTGCCCTCCGCTCTAAGAAAAACGTCACCCAGAGCATTCGCTCAAAAATTTGCCTGCCCCAGCCCGACCCAATAACCCGATTAAACGTCCAACCACCTTATAGCCCCCACTCGGGTCACAAGCCCGCGATACCAGGCTCAGTGATTTATCTATTTACTCCTGATCAATATATACAATATGATGAAATTTGTTTTATTGTGGGATTGTAGACACTTCCGCTCCCCTCCTCTTTTCATACCGCTCGAAGGAAAAAAAAGAAGAAGCAATAACTCATTTATATATAATTTTGATTTTAATAAGTAATGATTCTAAATCTATATACTTAGCCCATTTCGATAATCAAATTGTATTTATCTAGTTCATATTTTATTAAAATAAACTTGATCTAATTCTATATCCAATTATAAAATGATTTATTGAGATGTATTAAAAAATATATTAATTATGCTAAAAATAATGAAAATGTCGAATACAACTAAAAAAATGAGTGAAACTGGAAAATATACAACACTGTATAAGTATTTACTAATTATGAAATTTTGTTTAAACTTTGGAATAATAAAATATTTACGGAAAAAAATATGCAAAAAATCGTTTAGCAACTATAAAAATTTAAATGATTATTACAAAATCGTTTAACAAGTGTTATAAAATATGTGCAAAATTCAAATTAAAGTAATACTTCTTGTCACGAAAAGGTAAAAATTTTGTTATAAATTGATATTAGTGACATATTTTAATGATAATATTTGTTCGTATCACTATTATTGCAAATGTATAAGCATAACAAATTCGTCACGTTTTACCAATTATTGCAAATGTGTAAGCATAAAAAATTTTGGTTACCAATTTTAACGAAATATGATAATTTTTCTTTACACAATAATGATATTTTGTAATAAAATTATATTTTAATTTGATAAAAAACATTAATTTTAAAAATATTAAATTTTGCGATGAAAAGAATATTAAAATTTGTTTTTTCTTTTTCCAAAAAACTTGTGATGTGATTTCTCGTTCTCTGTAATCCAAAAAAAAAATTATTAATGGAAAATTTTTTGAAATAATTTGAAGACTACTTCATTGGAAAATCAACATTTTGAGGTAAATAATTGGGAATGCTAAAGGAAGCTAGGAGAGAACAAGAATAACGTAGGGTTCACAAATTTTGGAAACCAAAAAACTAATAATTTTAAATTAATAAACATTGAGATATTAAAATTACTGTATGCAATGCAATAAATAAAAAGATAATTTTAATTTCATCTCTAAATACTGAAAGCTCAAGATACTCACCTTTCTGGTAATTTCTTTTTCATTTTGTATAGTTGTTTACTTTTATTATTTCGTTTCTTACTTCGAGTTTTGCCGCCACTTGAACTGGATGACCACAGTAAGCGAAATTGACTTAGGAAAACTTGATCTTAAGGTCTTTCTTTTATCTTGTCTCCTTTTATATGAGCATGACCTTGGTATCCGAAAGAGACCGTTTTTTCTTGAGTTGATTGTAAGTTCTCCAAAATTTCTTGAAATCATCACCTTTACACGATTCCAGCATGAATTCAACTAACACACGCTCACCGAGATCAATATCCAAAACTTTGAACGGGTTTTAGGTATTCACCATATGAGTGATATGGTCATCCATAGAATGAGATATCGTACTCTCTCGTTGATAAATCATTATTAAGAGTAACAACACAGACTTATCCACAATGCTTGTCATAGTACACTTTTTAATCTCAGCAAGGAATTCCTTCACATTTTTAGTCTTAGGTTAGGAAGACTTAACATTACACGATATGCTAAGCTTAAGAAAGCTCATCATAAGCCTATTCGATCTATCCCAATTCTCCCACAGTTTCTTGTCTACCTAAGAACTTCTAACGGTCGGTTTAGTGGGTTCATCCATAATGAGAGTTGAATCGAGTTCCTAAAAGCCAACATTTAGCTTCACATATTCGATCGAGTCGTCATAATTATACCCATTAAACTTGATACCATTAGCAATCATACTTGACATAGTGGAGACCACTTCAAAATAATCACATCCCACATATAATTTGCTTTGAATTCAGACAATAATTCATACTATATAACATATACTAAAATATTGTATTTAAATTCACTTTTGGGCTAAATGTAAACACAATCAACATACATCAAGCAACTTATATAAAATTAATCACAATGTTAATTTTAACATATAAGCCATCTTTGGATGTACATCATATGTTAATTAAACAAAGTTCATAATCTACTTCAATTGTTATTAAACACGAGTAAGATCTACCTTTGGATAACCATATAACTACATCTTAATAACTATAAATGTTTATCATCATTCCTAAATGTCATTGTGAAGTTAAACTTTATATAAATAATTTAAATCATTAATAAACTCGAGTGGGCCACTTTGGTGACTAACGCACTCACTTAAAATTAATGAATTAAATTACATGATCTAAATAAATGACATACCTAGATATTAATGAAATAAATTACGTGATCTAAAAGAAAGACATATCTAGAACTCAAATTTTACAATAATTTTGTATATTTAAATATTTTTAGACCATTCCACTATATTAATGAAATATAAATTTGATCCAGTGGTTGTGCGCATATTAAAGATGTTATAAAGCTATTTTCTGTATCTTATACGCTCATAGTCTAATCACTAACAAGGGAAATTATAAAAACATTTTTCATGAGAGTCGTACCCGATTTATTGTCTTTGAAGGATGCAAAGTACTCCTTGCAATACCTGTTCCAGTGCCCCTTATTCTTTTAGAAGAAACACTTCGTATCGACATGGCTATCTTTTCCATCATCTGCGGTTGAAATGATCAAATCATCCGCCTGATTCACAAAAGGTAGCCATCCCATCATGGTCATCAGCAGTGGGTACAACCATGGCCAGCTTATCGATCATATTGGTAAGTTATGGACTTCCAGTAAATAACAAAGTGATATAGAAGATATTCTTCACTCAATGAGATGATCTATAAAATTGATAGAAAACACAATATGTGAGAATATGTCTCAAAATGCATAAGTTATTCAGACATTGACTTCATCTAAATATCACAACCACTAATCAACGCTATTATAGCATTAGGAACATTATTTATTATTAGTAGTTTCCTCTAGTGGTCAGGTCACATCTCAAAATATATTAACTTGGTTAATATGTAATCTTATAGTGACTCTACATCACATTTTTCCTTGGTAGTCAGGTCGCGTCTATGGACGTATTTGAGTTCACCCATCATCCTTGGTTATCAAAGATTAAGAATGTACTCCCAAATAGTCCAGGAACTTTTATGATCTAATCGATCACTCTCACTATGCATCTAATGCAGCCGACCACAAATGTCGAACCTCTGTGTCATGGTAGTTAGGCCTTACCACACAAACGATTCTAACAATGTATCCATTTATGACAGGAAATTCACTTAGTTAAATGATTTTACCCCTTAGAACTTAATTATTAATGATGGTTTGTTGTTGTGATAGAATGCTCGGTCGAACAGTCATACTGCTCGACCTATTTATTTGTTACAGACAAAACACTCGACCCAAGCGATCATATGCTCGGTCTGGATGACCATCACCTAAGATATTGCTCGGGTCGATCAACATTTTTCTTGGCCTGAGCACCACTTTTCAATTTTTTCTAGTGGATTCGCTTGATCCGGGCAACACCTTTGCTTGGTTGAGCGCACCATCCAGTAAAATTTCTCGGATTGAGGAACCCTTTGCTCGGGCGCTCTATCATTATGTGATTCTTCCAGTAAGTTCACTTGACTCTACAAGTATGCAGCACGATCAAGCAGTTGTCTATCTCAAATCGCTCTATTTGAGGAACCTTTACTCGGCCGAACATTTTCAAACCCACGAAACCGCTCGGCTCGAGCAACATCTTGCTCGGTCGGTACTCATGACCCTCGGTCGAGCAATCATAGTTTGATGAAACGCTCGATCGAGCAATCCCACTTTGATGCAACGCTCGATCGAGCATTGTTAATCTAAAATCAAAATTTCGTTGAGAGAGTACGCTCGACCCGAGTAAACAATTGTTCGGTCAAGCACCCACACGTGACATTACATGACGTAACATCATGCTCGGTCAAGTGCGATAGCTCTTCCATCATACTGGGTCAAGTGCCGCTTAACCAAAACCTAATACTGTTAGAATTTTTGGGTCACACATGTATTATTTATATGTGTTATGTCATTATTTTAATTAGTCTAAACTAAAGTGATCTAAGTGTAATTAAGTATAGACTAACGACATAATTATTATGATGTTATTGTGTAGATGCCACTTGTGTAATTCTAATTTGATGAGGGGCCGAATTAGAAATAATAATATATATATGCTATATATTTGGGGTTATGGTCCCCAATGCAAAACACACAAAAAACCCTCTTTGTATCCCCATCAACAAAGAGACTAGGTTATGAGGTTATTGCATTGGAAGATCACATACCTGAAAAGCCTACGACCATATCCGATGGATCCATTAGGTACGCTTTCGCATCTGGTAAATAATTTCTACAATTGGTATCAGAGCATATAGAAATTTTTGGGAAATTTTTCCATGGTCGTATATTTTGGATTTGATTTTCCTATGCTAGTCAATTCATGTTGGCGTGAAAGCATGTTTGATCTAGTTGTGATGTGTGAAATATATTTGACACCATTAGAATCAATAATATTAAGTTATGATGTTCTCTCAAATGAATTGAAGTAAAATTGAATTTAAACTATGTTTGAGAACTAGAGAGATGAAAAACCTCTCGCTGAATATTTTTTTTATTTTTGTATAAAAAAACCAATGATGAGAGTTACGGTTGAATTATTATGTATTTATTTTTAATTAAAAAAAGGAGTTATGGGTATTAACTGCAGGACAATAATTTGACCGTTTCTATTATATATATATACATATATATATATATAATTCAATGTGGTGTTGGTGGAGTTAATTTTTTTTTATTTTGTTAAAGAAAAAAATTTAATTGGGCTCGTTTTTATTAAGAAGTGGGCGCCAACCCAATTTATTTGGGCTTTAAAGATTGACCCATTCTACCAAGGATTTTGGGTTTGGTCTCATATATATAAAAAAGGCCCGACCTTTGTTGTTAAACAAATGGCAGAATCAATGCATTGTCCGGGTTCGAACTCGTGATCACTGCGATATTGCGGACATGTTCTGCCAGTCGCGCCAACGGCACCGTTCAATTACTTTGAAGTGTTGTTAATTCTATTCCATATACGGTAGAACTAATTCGATATTGTATTAAAATTGGCACAAATGTTATATTTATGTATATGGAAAATGACTTTTGCATGCAATCAACATTTAACTTTATTGTACAAATTTGATGCTTTAAATGATTTAATAGAAGCAAGACGGCACCAAAGTGTCCTCTCTTGTGAATATTTTTCATGAGAAGTATTGAATGATATATACATGTTTATCCATGCGAGTATCAATCGACCCAAAGGAAGAATCGGCCCAAAGGAAGATTCATGTTTGGCCGGATTTCCTGTGTATCTGTGATGATAAATATGTGATAATTCTTTAGTTAACGTGTGATAATAAATCAGTCCAAAGAAAGATTTGTTATTTAACATGTCTTATTATCAGTGTTTGATCATTACATCAAGGTATCACTAACAATTAATATTTTGTCCAAAGACTTGATATTGATGTTGCACTAGGTATCTTGAGATGGGTTGTACAATCATATGTTTTGTTGATTGGTTTTGATAACTCATGTTATAATTTGTTCTTTTTTCAGTTAATTTTGCTGAAGTATCTGCAAGCATCGGTTTGATTCCTGCCCTTAATGGTTCCAACTTTAAGGAATGGAAGGTCAAAATAGTTCTTGGGTGCATGGATCTGGACCTAGCATTGAGGATTGAGCCCCCCATCTCTCCTTCGGACACAAGTTCTGCTGAACAGAAAAGAACTTATGAGAAATGGGAGCGCTCAAATCGCGTAGATCTTCAGATCATTATGAGCACTATTCTAGAAACCTTTCGAGGTGCTGAGGATACCAATCTCAAGGATTTCCTTTCTGAGCTTGAAAAACGCTTTGTTCAAAGCGATAAGGCTGAGATAAGTGTGCTATTGTATCGCTTTAGCACCATGAGGTATCAAGCCAAAGGAAACATAAGGGAGTACATCTTGGAGATGGAAAATATTGTTTCAAAGCTCAAGACACTTAAGATCGATATATCGGAAGATGTACTCGTACATTTTGTCTTGAACTCTCTTCCTGGACAGTTTAACCAATTCAAAATTAGTTATAACTGTCAAAAGGATACGTGGTCTCTTAACAAGCTCATCTCCTATTGTGTTCAAGAGGAAGAGAGGATGAAACAAGATAATATTGAAAGTGCTCATCTGGCTCACACCTCTAAAGGAAAGGGCAAAAGAAAGAAACCTGAGGTTACAAATAATAATGCTGCTAAGGGTCCAGATCAAAAGAAGCAACATAAAGCTGAAAACAATTGCTTCTTTTGTAAGAAACCGGGACATGTTAAGAAGGATTGTGCCGCATACCACGCTTGGCGTGTGAAAAAGGGTATGTTCCTTACTTCGGTCTGTTCTGAAGTTAATTTAGCTTCAGTGTCTAGAAACACTTGGTGGTTAGATTCTGGTGCTACTACTAACATCAGTGTTGCGATGCAAGGTTGTCTGAGCTTCCGAAAGCCAAGTAATGCTGAAAGATGCATTTATGTGGGGGATGAAAAATCGGTTGAAGTGGAGGCAATAGTGCATTTTAGATTATTGTTGCGTACTAGTTTTTATTTGGATTTGAAAGACACTTTTGTTGTACCGTATTTTAGACGGAATTTGGTTTCAGTTTATTATTTGGACAAATTTGGTTATTCTTGTTCATTTCGAAACAATAAGTTTACATTGTCTTTGGATTCAAATATTGTTGGAACCGGTTCGCTTTTGGCTTATGATAATCTTTATATGCTTGACACTGTTGAGAGATACCATTAAAATTTAACTATTGAATAACGTGGTATTAAGCGTAAAAATGATAATCTAACTTCGGGAATGCTGTGGCACAAACGCCTATGTCACATCTCTAGAAATAGAGTTGAGCGACTTGTGTCGAATGGGATCTGAGATTTGACTTCACAGACTTCAATGTCTATGTTGAATGCATTAAAGGAAAACATACCAAACAAAAGAAACTAGGTGCATATAGAGGTACAGATGTCTTAGCATTGATACATACAAATATTTGCGGGCCATTTCCGACTCCATCTTGGAATGGTCAAAAATACTTTGTATCGTTCATTGACGATTACTTTAGATATGCATACTTATTTCTTATTCATGAGAAATCTCCGTCTTTGGACGTGTTCAAAGCTTTTAAAGCTGAAGTTGAGAATCAACTCAACAAAAGAATTAAATCCGTCAGATCTGATCGTGGTGATGAATACTATGGTCGATATGATGGTTCAGGTGAACAATGTCCAGGACCTTTTGCCAAGTACCTAGAGGAGTGCGGAATCGTCCCACAGTACACCATGCCGGGGTCACCTAGCATGAATGGTGTATCTGAAAGACGAAATCGAACTCTTAAAGACATGGTGAGGAGTATGATTAGTCATTCGACTTTACCAGAATCACTCTGGGGCGAGGCACTAAAGATGACAGCTTATATTCTTAATAGAGTGTCGACGAAGGCAGCTACGAAAACACCTTATGAGCTTTGGTCTGGTAGAAAACCAACACTAAAGAATTTTCATATATGGGGATGTCCAGTTGAGGCAAGGCCTTACAAGCCATATGAAAGGAAATTGGAACCCCGAACAGTCAGCAGCTACTTCATTGGCTACTCTGAGCGATCAAGAGGCTATAAGTTTTATGATCCCAAATTAAAGACAATTTTTGAGACGGGAACAACCACATTCTTTGAGGATATTGAGTTTGGAGGGAGAAATAAAGACATTGTCTTTGAGGAAGAATTGGTTTCAGTTCCTGAACTAGTTCGTATAGTCGCTTCAGATGAAACAAGTTCGGATCCTCAATCTGACATTGTTATTCAATCTCAGACAATTGTTCATTCGGATCAAACTTAACAACCTCAAGAACTTGGGCAACAAGATCAATTGACTTTAAGGAGATCTACTAGAGAGAGAAGAAACACTATTTTAGATGATTATATAGTGTTTTTCAAGAACATAAAGAAAACGATGGTATGATGGAAGACGATCCAGTCAATGTCCGTCAAGCTATCAGTAGTTCTGACTCTAAAAAGTGGATTGAGGCAATGAATGATGAGTATAAGTCTATGCAAGACAATAAAGTTTGGGAACTTATCACATTACCAGAAGGTACGAAACCTATTGGTTGCAAATGGATATTTAAGACCAAACAGGATTCAGTAGGTAATGTGGAAAGGTATGAGGCTCGTCTTGTAGCTAAGGGTTATACACAAAAGGAAGGGATTGACTATAGAAACTTTGTCTCCGGTTTCATCAAAAGACTCTTTTAGGAAAATCATGGATCTTGTTGCACATTTTGATTTGGAGCTACATCAGATGGATGTCAAAACAATGTTTCTCAATGGAAACATTGATGAGACAATTTATATGGAGCAACCAGAAAACTTCATATTAGGAGACCCAAATAAAATGGTCTATAAATTGACGAAATCCATCTATGGGCTAAAACAAGCATCTCGTAAATGGTACCATAAGTTTCATCAAGTAATTCTCTCATTCGGTTTTGATGTGAATATTGTGGATGAGTGTGTGTATCATAAGTTCAGTGGGAGCAAATTTGTTTTCCTGGTTTTATATGTCGATGACATTTTACTTGCCACTAACGATATAGGCATGTTGCACGACACCAAGAGATTTCTCTCAAGAAATTTCGAAATGAAAGATCTTGGTGACACATCCTTTGTATTAGGAATTCAGATACATCGGGATCGTAGTCGAGGTATTCTAGGATTATCACAAAGGAACTATATCGATAAGTTACTCAAAAGATTTGGCATGGAAGGCTGTAAACCAAGTGACACTCCGATCGTTAAAGCAGATAAACTCAGTAAAAATGTGTGTCTTATGAATAATATTGAAATCCAAGAAATGCAGAAGATTCCATATGTATCAGCTGTTGGGAGGCTTATGTATGCTCAAGTTTGTACGCGTTCGGATATTGCGTATGTTGTTGGATTGTTAGGCAGATACTTAAGCAACCCTGGTATGGATCACTGGAAAGCAGCCAAAAGAGTAATGCGTTATTTAAAGAGAACAAAATATTACATGCTCACTTATCGGAGGTCAGATCATTTGGAGATCATCGGGTATACTGACTCTCATTTTGCGGGATGCCAAGATAGTTTGAAGTCCACATCGGGCTACATCTTTCTGTTGGCTGGTGGAGCTATTTCTTGGAAAAGTGCCAAACAGTCGCTTATAGCATCTTCCACCATGGTTGCAGAGTTTATAGCATGTTTTAAGGCATCCAACCAAGGAATCTGGCTGAGAAATTTTGTCATCGGGCTGTGAGTTGTTAATACAATCGAAAGACCACTCAAGTTGTATTGTGACAATAACTCAGTTGTTTTGTACTCCAACAACAACAGGAGCTCGATAAAATCGAAGCATATCGAAATCAAGTTCCTTGTTGTGAAAGAGGGTTAAGAGTGGACAAATTTCCATAGAGCACATCAGAACGAACTCATGATAGTAGATCCCTTTACAAAGGGTATTCCACCCAAGGTCTTTCATGAGCATACCGCTCGAATGGGTGTTTTAGATTTTGAGGGATCTGCAGTTTAATGGCAGTTTGAATATTTTTGTGTTCTGTGCTGTTCTTAGTATGGATATTTTCTGATCAGAAATAAAGTATTATTCAGTTTATATTCCACTCTATACGATAAGGTTATTAAGTGATCTCACTTAAGTAGGACCAGTTGAAAATCGACATGTATAGATCACCTTCATGTGATTTTCATGCTACACATTCATAATTTTATCTATGTCATTTGATTACATTGGTATTAGTGACCAAGGAATGTTTAGCCACGATCGATGTAGCAAATGCCGCCTTGATTCTATACTGGTTTAGTTGATGGACGAGATTGTTTATGCCCTAAGGTTATAATGGCAATAGTTTGAGCTCATAAAGTTAACACATACCAGAATACATATGTGGCCCAGTGAGAGATTGTTAGAATTTTTGGGTCACACATGTATTACTTATATGTGTTATGTCATTATTTAATTAGTCTAAACTAAAGTGGTCTAAGTGTAATTAAGTATAGACTAAGGACATAATTATTATGATGTTATTGTGTAGATACCACTTGTGTAATTTCTAATTTGATGAGGGGCCGAATTAGAAATAATAATAAATATATGCTATATATGTGGGGTTATGGCCCCCAATGCAAAACACACGAAAACCCTCTTTGTATCCCTATCAACAAAGAGACTAGGTTCTGAGGTTATTGCATTGGACGATCACATACCCGAAAAGCCTACGACCATATCCGATGGATCCATCAGGTACGCTTCCGCATCTGGTAAATAATTTCTACAAATACTACCCGAAAATTCATTCGGCTTGAGTAGGCATACTGCTCGATCGACTGTCGTATTCTACAATCATGACTTTCACACTTTTAGAGCGATGTTCATCTGAAAACATCAAGATTTTAATCTATAGATGACAAGACACTCTGATACCATTGTAGGGTTGTAGAATGTGATAGGAAACTGTTTTTTACAACCCGAATAGAGATCTAATCCATTTTAGATATTTCAGTACCAATGGTTCAAATTACTAACCTTTTGTAATTGGGTAGTGTATAATGTAATGACGATTGTGTGTTACCACCACAAGAACTCTACACCGAAATCCAGTCCACGGTTCAGCTCTTGACGTGGTGGGATGAGGAATCGTTTTCTCTTTTGGTCTCAAAACCTTTATGATAGTTTTTGGGTTATTATTAATTGTGTAATTAGTAGAAGCTTAAGATAACGTATGTTTTAATTATATGAATCAAATTCCAATTAATTGTTTTTAATTAATTTTTTTAGATATTAAAATAGTATAAAAGGGAGAGGAGGGGAATGTTGCTCTAAGCCTGTGTGGTTTATGCATCCTAAGCCTCGGGTTAGGTTTACCCCTATAAGATCCTAATTAATGATTGACATTTAGTCTGTAATTTCATGGATTCCCTCTCCATGATTGAGTTTGGTCCGTAAACTACTTTTCCATTATTTTTCTCGATGTACCACACGTGGAAGGTGATCCAAGCTAGTCAGCATAGTGCCTTGGCATGCCGCTGTTTGGTTTAGACATGCAATCTCATAATACAATTTTTTAATATGATTGACAACTGGAGATCGTATTCTGATTTAGGATAAAATTTGAGTCAAGAATGCATCATCTCCTGGCTATTTCCTCTTCTGCTTTTTTTTTTTTGAAATGTTAGACCGCATTTTTGTCGATAGTTGCTATAATGTCGATGTATTCAAACAACTTCCATCGCACTAAAATGTCCCATCTAATCTCTTTCCTCTGTTCGATACATCCTCCATTGGCGATCTAGCGACCAAAACTCTAGACGTGTGGTTGTGATTACTTGCTTCCTCCTTCAGAGTTTCTTATAGCATATTTGGATTGAATGGAACCAACACTTACATGATGATTCCTCTCATCAGGATCCAACCTTTTTCCGCGAAATTAGGTGTGCCACTAAATACAAGATGTTAGTTATTCAAAATTTTCATCGTTTTGAGGTCTTTTTTCTTACAATGTGATTTGGATGGATTGATTGTTGACCTATTTGGATATCTTTATCTTGTATTCTTTCTAGATGTTGTTTTGTAATAGGGTAAAATTCGTCATGTGTATTCTGTTCACAATATAATATTAAGATTTGTTAAAAAAAAGAGAGGAGATCTCTCGAAATCATACCAACGCACCCGGACATATACACAGATTTGAAGCATTGAATTGTTTTCACTAGTATCACTTTTAGGCAGTAGGATATTTGATCCCCCATAATCCTTTGTAGTTTGTGTTCATTGGTGGTAGGCGGCTCCTATAAGTTGTAAGTTGTAATTTATCGGGATTATAAGTTGTAATTTATAAGGATTAAAAATATTCGAAATATTCGTATTTATTTATGGAATAAATATAAATAGTTGAAACCACATATTCTATCAAATACAAATAATATAATCAAGTATCCAATTATTTGTATCTAAATGTACTAGATAATTATTTTATTATTAATATAATTGTACATAATAACTAAACTAAAATAACTTTTATGCAATAAACAATAAATATTATAACCAAACTAAAAGGATTTTTGCAATAAAAATAAATACAATAACTAAATATAATTTTATGAAAATCTTAATTGAAGTCATTTTGTTTCTTCTTCTTTTTCTTCGCGGATAATTTCTTATCTCTTTTAGTTGTGACTTCACCATTCCCTAGGGATACCCTCAACATGACTCTCTCGACCTGATCCTAGCCTAGTGACGGTGACACCGAGCGCAAATTAGATCGGGTCTTCATCTATGATTTGCCCAAAATCTTCAATGAAATCATTTTGCAACACTTCAATAATCTTAACATATAGAGCTCTCACTATGATGATCTCTTAAAGGATAGTTTTGTCAAAGAAGCAACGTCTTAGAATGACATGAATTTGTCATGGTTCTAGACTGATAATGTAACAACCGTTTAAACTAAAAAAATGCAAAATAATGTTCATGCATTAATTAATGGATTATTCCATGCATTAATACCAAGATTTGAGTAATGTGGGAGACTAAGGGTTGTAAAAACAAAATTAAAAAGGACGGTTGGGATATAAATGGAGGAAGAAATATAACCAACCGAAAGTAGGCAAAAGAGGGAAGGGTCACCGTTATCATTTGTTCATCATTGGAGGAATTCCGTTGTCATTTGAAAAAAATATATAACCTTCAACGTTATTTAATATAAATGAAGATCTGCGTGGCATGGAGACGACATGAGGGTGAATGGGGTGCACGGGGAAGCTTCTGGAGAGGATGCCTCTGGAAGCAGAAACAAGAATCAAGTGGGTGGGCCGTGTCATTTGTCCAAGGCCCAACTCATATCCAGCAGCCCATGAAGCCCGTGAAGAAAGGCCCAAGCATTTTCGGAAGCCCATGAAGAAAACATGAAGAAGACACAAAAACGCACAAGGATGAGCAGACAAGAAAACATAAAAACAAGGCAACGGTAATGTGTAAAACAGGGTAGAAAACATCTGATTTTTCAGTAAGTCAATAGCTAAGAGAATCAATCTATTTCGGGTATAATAGGCAGTATCAACATGTAAGAACTTGTCTGTAATAGGCAAGAGTAACAACCTTTTGAAGTATGCAATATATTATCTTTTGGAGGGTGTGAACCGTATCACATCAGTGAGAAAACAACAGAGAGTTCTTCAACAAGAAAGATCACAAAACATACGAGAGTTCTTAAACCTAGATCCCATTTTTATTTTTCATGTTTGCACAAACTTAAGAGGAGGAAGAAGATAGGCTCATGAGAAATTCAATCATAATTTCATGAGCATTTCAACAACAATTGGTATCAGAGCCTTTCGGATCTAAAGGCCGAGAGGGAGCACAAGCACAAGCACTATTCCAAGCACAAGAGACAACAAAATATACACAGCACAAGCAACAAACACGAAGATGCAGAACCCACCACAAATACCCATATTCGACGGAAAAAGCTACAACCTGTGTGGCTTATAAAAATGAAGGCACTGCTTAGGTCTAAGCAGCTGTGGAAGGTAGTCACAGAAGGACTACCAGAGAAGCCTGTTACGGGGGCTATTCCCATGGATGAGGATTTACAGAAGGCGGTGCAGACATGGGAAGAAACAGAAGCAAGAGATCAGACCGCATTGCAACTCTTGTTCAGTGCGGTGTCTGATGAGATTTTCGCAGCACATCTATCCGTGTGCGAGACGTCAAAAGCTACTTGGGATCTCCTGAAGGAGAGGTTTCAAGGGGATCCCAAGACAACAATGATCAAACTCCAACGTTTGAGAGCAAATTATTACACTCTACGACAGGGTGAGAAGGAAAGCATAAAAGATTTCGCTAATAAGGTCACAGAACTGGGCGAATGAAATGAGGGCGTTTGGAGACGAGATTAAGGAGGATACGCTGGTGTCAAAGATTCTGTGCTCACTATAGGAGCGCTTTGACCCATACGTTGGGGTCATTAAGCAGACAAAGGATCTCACCACACTCACTGTGGGAGAACTTGTCATTTCTCTTCAGTCTCAAGAGGCAAGACTTGAAGATAGACACGGTGGTGGTTTGGAGGGAGCATTCCAGGCAAAGTTTAAAGGGCTTAAGATCAATAACAAATCTGAGTCAATTAAGAAGTCGTATGGAAAAGGAGAGAGCAAGTTTAAAGGGAAAAAATATTGCAGCATATACAAGAAAGACAACCACCAGGAGAGTCAATGTTTCTTCAGAAACAAGCAGTCATAAGGAGATAAAAAACAAAACAAAGGAAAAAAGGAATGTTATACTTGTGGCAAACTGGGTCATTTTTCAAGAGAGTGCAAGAACAAACGACCCACGCAAAATCAAGCACATGTAAACCAGCAAGAAGAAGAGGAGGAAAATTCATTATTCACGGCAGCACACTTAACACATGAAGTATTTGAAGACGACATGTGGTTAGTGGACAGTGGTGCTACAAATCACATGGCAAAACACGAAGGGTATTTCACAACTCTAGATAGGTACTTTAGAGTACCTATAAAGGTTGGAAATGGAGAAGTTTTAACCACTGCCGGTAAAGGGAGCATTTAAGTTAATACGAAGAAAGGAGTTAAAATCTTTAAGGACGTTTTCCTAGTACCGGGGTTGGAGAAGAACTTGCTTAGTGTGCCGCAGATGGTGAGAAACGGGAATGAAGTTGTATTCACCGAGGAGAAGTGTTTGATTAAGGATAAGGCTGGTGCAAAGGTGGTTGAGGTACAAATGGTAAAAAAGGCATATCCTCTTAAGTGGAGGATAGTTAAAGAGGAAGCTAGAATTGCCGAGGTGAAAATGAGTGTCTCAGACCTTTGGCATAAGAGGTTAGGACACACTGGAGTCCATAACTTGGAGAAGTTACAGCGAGATAAAATGGTGAAAGGATTACCACAGATTACCGTGGTAAAGGAGGTTTGTAAGGGGTGTGCTAAGGGTAAGCAAAACAGGGAAGAGATTCCTAAGAA
The DNA here is from genome assembly GCA_036759665.1 of Gynandropsis gynandra. NCBI lineage: Eukaryota > Viridiplantae > Streptophyta > Magnoliopsida > Brassicales > Cleomaceae > Gynandropsis > Gynandropsis gynandra. Next base: position 59,567,702 of record CM071860.1, on the reverse strand, counting down.
CTCGGAGTACAAGGCGAAGCAGATTCTGGGTCTGATTCACACAGATTTGTGTGGACCCGTGGACACACCATCACTTGATGGGAGTGTATATCTGTTAACTTTTACAGATGATCACTCCCATATCACTTTGGTGTATTTCTTGAGGCTCAAGTCAGATGTGTTTGCAACTTTTAGGAGATTTGCAACACAGGTTGAAAACCAAACAGAAAAAAGGATAAAGAAACTACGGTCTGATAGAGGGTCAGAGTTCAATTCTCAAGAGTTCTCTGATTATTTGGCTGAAAAGGGGATATTGAGAGAGTTAAGTGTGGCATATACGCCACAACAGAATGGGGTGGCTGATCGGAGGAATCACACCCTTATGAAAATGATGAGGTGTATGTTGAAAGATAAGAACATGCCCAACAAGTTTTGGGCAGAGGGAGTTTTTACTTCAGCATATATACAGAATAGGTTGCCTACTAGGGCATTGGAGGATAAAACCCCCTTGGAGGTTTGGAGTGGGCACAAGCCCTCTATTGGATACCTACGGATCTTTCGGTGTTTGTGCTACAAAATGGTGCCAGCACAGAGACGGGGAAAACTGGACGACAAGTCACAAGTTTGTGTCTTTGTGGGATACAATAGCCAAAGTAAGGGCTACAGGGTCTATGTGATTAAAACGAGGAAGGTGGAAGTGTCTAGGGATGTAATTTTCGATGAGGAGAAGAGCTGGAATTGGGAAGTAAAGGAAGGGGAGAAGGAAGTTCCTATATCAATGGTATTTCTGAATCCACAACACTCTAGTAACCTAGAGGGAGTACCTACTACTACGTTCGAAGTTGGGAGTACCTCAGGGCAGCCTAGTACTATGGATAGTGGGAGTAGCACGAGGAGAACACCTTCGGGTACTCCTCTGCAATTTTCACTGTCTAACACTCTATCATCTCAAGAGTCTAGCACTGGGAATTCCAGTGAATCATCCCGTGAAGTTCATAGAACACGGAGATTGAACGATTTGTATCGGATTGAGGAGGACACAGAGGTGATACAACCAGAAGAGGGTTGTTATCTAGCCGTGATTGAACCTACCTCATTTGAAGAGGCTCTAAAGCACCCAGAGTGGAAAGATGCAATGGACATTGAAATGCAGATGTTGCATAAGAACAAGACATGGTATTTAACTCAACGACCCGCCAATCAGAAGGTGATCGGGGTAAAATGGATATACAAAGTTAAGACAAATGAAGAAGGGAAAATACTGAAGTATAAGGCTCGACTAGTGGCTCGGGGGTTTACTCAAACCTATGAGCTAGACTATGGGGAGACGTTTGCCCCGGTTTCAAGGCACGACATAATTCGAACTTTGATAGCCGTGGCAGCTCAGAAGGACTGGCCTTTACATCAAATGGATGTAAAGTCAGCGTTCCTAAACGGGGAAATTAAAGAGGAAGTCTACGTTGAACAACCACCAGGATATGAGGTAATTGGCTCTGAACACAAGGTTTTAAGACTTAACAAGGCACTTTATGGTTTAAAACAGGCACCGAGGGCCTGGTATAGCAAGATTGATACATTCTTCTTGAAAGAAGAATGCGTGAGGAGCCATTGTGACGCAGCTATGTACATTAAGGTGAAGGGAGGTAACATTCTGGTTATCTGTTTATACGTGGATGTCGTTATATTGTCAGGGAGCAGTTTTGAGTTGATTAAAGATTTCAAAGCCAAGCTGAGTTCAGCATTTGACATGAGTGACTTAGGTTCACTTAAATTTTTCTTGGGTTTTGAAGTTAAGTATTTCATGGATGGAATTTTCTTAAGCCAAGAAATGTACGCAACCAACCTTCTTTCGAAGTTTTGGATGCTGGACTCGAAGGGAGTAAGCACTCCCTTAACCCTAAACTCTAAGAACAAAGAAGACGGCGACGAACTTACTGAGCATACGGTGTACCGGAGCATGGTTGGGGGGATTCTCTACCTTGCCTCCGCTCGTCCTGACTTTGCGTTTGCAGCTTCGTACCTGTCACGAAGCAACGTAAAACCGACAGTACAAAGCCTTCACAATGCAAAGAGGGTGTTAAGGTACATACAAGAAACTATTGATTACATGTTAAATTTTCAACAAGTGGAACATGCAGAATTGGTGGGTTACGCGGATGCAGACTTAGCAGGAAGTCTGACTGACATGAGGAGTACGAGCGGTTTTTGTTTCACAATAGGGAATTCAATATTCAGTTGGGAGACACAAAAGCAATCAATCGTGGCTCATCAACAGCTGAAGCAGAGTATATGGCCCTAAGTTCGGCTACTAATCATGCAACCTGGTTATCGCGCCTATTTGAGGAACTAGGATTTTGCATGCAACACGGAGTTCCGATTTACAGTGACAGTACCGTTGCGATTGCTATTGGAAAGAATCCCATAGATCACAAGCGGACGAAGCACATAAAAATTCGATTTCACATTGTTCGGGAAACACAGAATGAGGGAAGAATTACCTTGGGGTTCATTCGAGGAGAGGAGCAGATGGCCGACATACTGACGAAGCCTTTGCCGACTGGTCGCTTTTGTGAGCTCAGGGGGACGATCGGTGTCGCACCAAGACCAGGCAAGTGGGAGACAAAAGGATCTGCATGGCATGGAGACGACACGAGGGTGAATGGGATGCACGGGGAAGCTTCTAGAGAGGATTCCTCTGGAAGCAGAAACAAGAATCAAGTGGGTGGGCCGTGTCATTTGTCCAAGGCCCAACTCATATCCAGCAGCCCATGAAGCCCGTGAAGAAAGGCCCAATCATTTCCGGAAGCCCATGAAGAAGACACAAAAACGCACAAGGATGAGCAGACAAGAAAACATAAAAACATGGCAACGGTAATGTGTAAAACAGGGTAGAAAACATCTGATTTTTCAGTAAGTCAATAGCTAAGAGAATCAATCTATTTCGGGTATAATAGGCAGTATCAACATGTAAGAACTTGTCTGTAATAGGTAAGAGTAACAACCTTTTGAAGTATGCAATATATTATCTTTTGGAGGGTGTGAACCGTATCACATCCGTGAGAAAACAACAGAGAGTTTTTCAGCAAAATACAAACACAAGAGAGACTAGAAAGATCACAAAACATACGAGAGTTCTTAAACCTAGATCCCATTTTTATTTTTCATGTTTGCACAAACTTAAGAGGAGGAAGAAGATAGGCTCATGAGAAATTCAATCATAATTTCATGAGCATTTCAACAACAATAAATGAATGGTAGCTGATTTGATATGGATATATTAGATCATTTATATGCCATAGATGAATGCATGAGCACAGTAAAAGCTTTAGAGAACAATAAATGGAGATTGGGAAGGTTAGAATTGTATGTTTCACGATGATAAAAAAAATTAGTGTGATAAGCGATGGAATTCATATGGTGAATATTGGAGGGATATTAGTGCGCATTTAATGACTAGTATTTTAGAGAAAAGAAGACCTATAGAGAGTGAGTTGTGTCTCACCATAAAACTTAGTTTTACGATGGATTGCATTACATGCGTAAAATGTTTGGTCAAACAATCAAATTACTCGACCAAAGATAAAACGAGAAAGATAATAAAAATGTTGGATTTTTGGGCGGCCGGGAAACAAGAGGAAACTGTTCGGTAGAGCATTTTGTTTGCTCGACCAGGAAAAAGGTTGATCAACCTGATTTCTCACTTTGAGCATTTTTTCTGTGGCATTTTTTTTCATAAGGAATATGTTCAATCAAACATGAGGTTGCTCTTACTGAGAATTTCTTTGGAAAAAACGTTTTAGATCATGTTTTTATTATTTTTGGGTCCCTACTTCAAAGGAATACCATTTGGGTGCATCCTATGTCTTTCGAAGTGTTCCAACACCTCAATGAGAATGGAGAAAGTCATGTAGGCTTTGAGAGTGAAATAAAACTATAAAGATCGAGTTCATAGTTGTGGTTCTCGTGTGAGGATGAAATCTCGATTAAATATGGGAGAAAATGTGAGGTGAATGTATTGCATGAGGAATACAAGGTAAAGGATGATAGTACTACGAAACCTTGGTTTGTGACATGGGAGGAAACCTATGCAAGGGCATGATGGGACCTTGCAAGCTTTGAAGCCAAAGCAGGGAGTCGGTGGACCTTGAAAACTCTACTATTGTGCTCGTTTGGGTCTTCAAGAATATACTCGGTCGAGCATGATGTTGCTTTAGTTGAGCATTTCTTCGAAAAAAAGTTTTGAATTATGTTATGGTGTGTTTGACCTTTAGTTCAAGGGAAGACCCTTTGGGTGCATCCTATTTCTGTCAAAGTGTTCTAATACTTCAACGAGCACAGGGAAATCCATGTGGGCTTTGAGAGTAAACAGAAGCTTAAAAGGTCAAGTTCATGATCGTGGTTCTCATTTGAGGATGGAACTTCAATAAGAGATATGGGAGAATGTGAGGTGAATGTGTCGTGTGAGAAATATTAGGTAAAAGATAATAGTACCATGAAACATGGGTTTATGATCGAAGGAAAAGCTTGTGACAGAAGGGGAAACCTGTGCAATGATCCGGTGGGATCTTGCAAGCGTTGGAGCTAAAGGTTTGGGCCAATGGACTTTAACAGTTGTGCTGAAGTCGAAGGGACTATGCAAGAATCTATTATGTTGACTAAGATTAGTTGGATCTTTTGAACATTGTGATGGGAGGATAGGAGTCAGATGGACTGCGCAAATGCTATGACAGTAAGGTCAAGTGGGACCTTTCGAGCGACAATCATTATGGAATACTAGTTTATTTGAGTTTTATATAATTTTTAATATATATTATGTGTATATTATGAGAAGATGGTTGGATGTGCAGAGATAATACATGCAATGGTCTCACTGAATGCAATTAATCGAATTTATCATATTTGTAAGCTGTCGTGGATGGGTAGGGAATAAGGATGCGAATGACAACTATAAAGCAGGTGTCAAGGGTCACTACAGATTCTTCCAGAGGAGTACTCCTCAACCTTTATTTTGTTATATTTCCAATTAATTCTCGAGACACCATTTTAATATTGTATTGCAATTTTCACATGGTTTGAATTTATATTTAATAAAGTACTCATTTTATTTAATGATTGTGTGACATGTGGTTACCCTAGGAAGGGTGATAATGAACATTCCTAATTCTGAGGAGGATTCTGAGTTGGGATGTTACAGATAAATTCATGTTGGAGATCAACTTCCACAAGCAGATACTAGACCACTAGTGTAGGGCCATAGCTCTAGAATCAACTATGGGGAGAAGCGGTGATGACCTTCGAGTGAGAAGGTCAGGGATATCTAGATGGAACACAAGTTCTCTTATGAGAACGAGATCTTGGATCCACCACAGATTGCATGAGGACAAAAAACGAAAGGCATGACAAAAGAGTTTCGAGATGAGTTCGCTCAGATAGACCTAAATGGATGGGTAACGATTCCACGAGGACATCAAGGAGCGCGAAAACAAGACTATAAGAGGTTCCTACTAGGAGACGAGACCGAGTGGAGCAAAAAGCTGAAGGAGCAGAGAACGCTAGATCGCAGCAAAAAATCGCTTGACCACAGCGATCGGCCAAAGTAAAGTATTACTCGACCAAAGCACTCTACCAGAATAGATAATCGCTCCATGAGAGCACTCAACTAGAGCGGATAATCGCTCGACTAGAGCGCTCGGTCAAAGCATAAAATCGCTCGCTCCAAATGGTTTCTTAAATCCAACATACTTTAGCTTTTCAGATTTTAAAGCTACGACTTATGCGACACTCGATCCAACTCATATACCGCTTGACAGGATGATTTTACCGAGTTTTATTGTTTAGCTTATTTTTTTAGTTTATTATTATTATTTATAAGTATGGACCAATTGTATGACTTTTTAACTAAGTTTTAATCAATTAAGAGTGTCTTTTGTGCTAATTCTTGAGATTTAGCTATCGAATTATTGGAGAGATTCTGAGTAATGATCGATTTATTATATTAGACCACAAGTATTATGAAATTGTTCGCCGAGTCTTGAGTTTTCTAGTTGATTTGCTGTTAAGGTTTAGGACTTCTTTTTTTAGATAAAAAAAAGTTGCAAGTTCTGCTATCGAGTTGCTAGGGGATTTCAATCTGAATTCCATCATTCTAACAATAAAACATCGATTTAGGTTTATATTATTCTCCATGTCAAAGACGACAAATTCGATTACGTGGTAGACATACTAGATCTTTCATTTAACAATTTTTATGTTTTTAAGTTTAAATTCAGAATCCAACAAATATCAATCTTTTATGGATATCTGTATTTTTCAGATATCCGAATAATAAAAATATAAATAATTCAATCAAATATTTTTCTGATTAAGATATGAATACGAATGGTAAGAATATTTGGACAAGAGATCACTCGATAATCCTCACAATTTATACCCAATAATTCTTTTTTATTTTTTATATAATCACCTATCGAATTCAATTAACTTTTCCATGGAATTCTTCGACTTTAGATGGTAACTCTATTAATAAAATTCACTCATATCATTTCCGGTTTAGGTTTCACATATCATGGAGACGATAATCTGCGTTATCATAAGGGCTAAAAGCTTCTAGAAACCAGTTGGCCTTGCGCCTAGGATTGATACCCATGTCCGTGCACATGTCATCAGCATGTTGGATGCTAAACGTCGAGATGCAATGCCTCTTGTAGAATCTACTTCCTCTTCTCATCACTTTCATTTCCTTTGTGATCTCTTCCACCATTATCTCTTTGCTTGGTAGATTGAATCTCCCATTGACCAATCGGCTCAGCCACATTGCCCGTAGCTCGGACGTGTGCAGGTTCGAGTTGCTTTGAACATACCCCACAAAGGCTATGTTCGGAATCAATGGGTGGATGGTCCCTCTGGATAACATTCCCCATGTACAAAGTCAGGATATGAAGATATAACAAATTCACAAATAGAGATGTCAATGGGTTGGGTTATACCCAACCCATTAAAATTAAATGGGCTTGATAGTTTAATTGGGTTGGGTTCAACCCGATCCATTTAATAATGGGTTATATAGGTCGGGTTAAACGGGTTAAACGGGCTAAACAGATTTATTCATATAATTAACATTTTGTATATATATTTTTTATCATTTAACATTTATGATATATACTTATATATAATAGATATTATAATTAATGTATCAATATTTAAACGAATAATTTAGGAAACCAATTTCACCTCATTTTAACTCGATTTCATATACTTCACCAAATTTTAACCTGATTTCATCCAATTGTAACTCGATTTCACCCAATTTTTCCGAATTATAACTTGATTTCACCGAATTCCAACCCAATTTCATCCAATTTTGACTCGATTCTATCTAATTTCGAACCCAATTTCACCAAATTCTAACTCGATTTCACCCAATTTAACCTGATTTCACCAAATTTTAACTCGATTTCACTCATTGTCACTGAATTTTAGCTCGATTTCACACAATGTCATTGAATTTCAACTCAATAAAATTGGGTGAAAACGAGTTAAAATTGCGTGAAATTGGGTGAAATTGAGTCAAAATTGGATGAAATCAGGTTGAAATTCGGCGAAATGTGATGAAACGAGTTAAAATCGGGTTAAAATCGGGTGAAATAAATTTGAAAATCCGGTGAAATTTGATGAAATCGAGTTAAAATTGGGTGAAATTGAGTCAGAATTGGATGAAATCACGTTGAAGTTCGGTACAATGTGATGAAATCGAGTTAAAATGGGGTTAAAATTGGATGAAATAAATTTGAAATCCGGTGAAATTGGGTAAAATCAAATTAAAATTGGGTGAAATTGAGTCAAAATTAGATGAAATCAGGTTGAAATTCGATGAAATGTGATGAAATCGAGTTAAAATCGGGTTAAAATTAGGTGAGCTAAATTTGAAATACGGTGAAATCGGATTAAATCGAGTTAAAATTGAATGAAATTGAGTCAAAATTGGATGAAATCAGGTTTAAATTCAGTGAAATGTGAAGAAATCGAGTAGAAATCAGGTTAAAATTGGGTGAAATAAATTTGAAATCCGGTGAAATTGGATGAAATAGAGTTAAAATTGGGTGAAATCGGGTTAAAAATCGGTGAAATCGAGTTAAATTGGGTTGAGATTCGGTGAAATTGAGTTAAACTTAGGTGAAATCGGGTTAAAATTGTGTGAAATATGGTTGAAAGTAGGTGAAATCGAGTAATTAGGTGAAATCGGGGAAAATTGAGTGAAATCGAGTTAAAAATGGGTGAAATCGAGTTAAAGTTGAGTGACGATTTGAAATTCGATGAAATTGGGTGAAATCGGGTTAAAATTTAGACAAATCGAGTAAAATAAAGGTCAAAATCGGATATTCGGAATGATGGTGAATTTGAAGTGAAGGATAAACGGGCTTAATGCACTAAATCGGTAAAACCCATTAAAATGAATGTAAATGGGTTTTAAACCCATATAAATTTATACTCATTTATCAAGAATCCATTTATATTTTAAATGGATTGGGTTGGGTTACCCACTAAACCCAACCCAATTTGACATATCTATTCACAAATGAGTTTGGACTTTATTAACTTTAAATATTAATTCAATAGTTTAATTTATCCAACACTATATATATATATATATAAATAAAAATTTGCAATTCATGTTAAAAAACAACATAAAATAACACAAATCTTTTCAACTAACCATGATGTGTTCTACGTTGGATTTGATTACACATTTGCGTCATTTGAATTCTAGCCTTGATGAATTAGTTAACTCTCAACGGATTTGAGGATAGATAAATCATATGAAATTTGTAAATAATTTAGCATGATAAGAGAACTATATAATATTACCTGTACAAAGGCATAACACCAAAGGGAAACTCAAGCCAACTCCGGAAAGGTTCAGGAACAATAGCTTTGAGTTTATTCTTGCCATCATAACCAGTTGCCAATATCACAACATCAGCTTCAAGGCTCGTGTTATCCTCGAACATGATCCCATGTTCGTAGAACCACCATTTTGACGCTTTCTTGAAGTGAATTTTGCCTTTATCTGCTTCCTCGAAGAATTTCTCAGGCATTATCGCCATCTGACAAGACGCATAGTCTTCTTCAAACGAATGGTTCGGTTTCAGACCGTATTTAACCAGAGGAAGTTTCCATAGAATGTACGATTCGATGAACTTGGAAATCAAAGCTCTCTGAAAATACTTCGTTATATTAAAATCCGAATGGTTAATTGATTATCTATATGATACGGCGATGATGTTTTACACGTACCAAAGCATAGAAGAAGAAGAAAAGGAGGGTCTTAAGGAAGCTCTGGTTGGGCGTTTCATGGATGAACTGAGAAGCTCTTGTGGAGTAGAACATGAAGAACGGTAGGCCCCATACCCGATAATGAGGCACTACCCAATGTGTTGTTCTCACCACCATTGTACACGCTTTCCCTCCTTTTCCTATATATATTTAAGAAAATGTTAAGTAAATTGAATGAATTAAATTATTTTTAAAAAATTGTATATATCTAAAATAATACGTTATAAAATTTTCTATAAATTGGGTCAATTATAAATAGCACAAGTGTACAATTTGTATATTTGTAGTTTTTTTCCTATATAAAATTGTTTATATGGTCAAACCTTGAAAAATTATATATTCGCATACATAAGTCAACAATTAAATTGTTCATATGGTCAAACCTTTATTTAATATAGTTATCATATAAATATTTAACCAAATATTTATAAGTATATAATTTTATAAAAAACACATATAAATAAATAAAGTTTAGTATTTATAAAAAAAATTTATAAGTATTAAATTCACAATATCAAATTTACGATGACAAACACTATGAAACAAACAAAATATAAAAAATGGCATCGAGTGAAGACGATATTTAACCAAGACAAGGGCTAAAGTGAGAGTGAATGCGATAGATGAAGTCAATGGTGGAGATGAAACAAATATGAATATGAGAAATGAATGCGATGACAAAAGATGAAGACGATGACAACATACGAGAGACGATAAAAGATAAGAAAACAAGGATGAAGACAAAGACGAGAATGAGATACAAATACGAGAACAAAAGACTGAGATGAAGACAATAAACGGTGCAATAAATAGAAGAAGACAAATGAAATGATGATAACAAAGTCGATAAAAGATAAACGCATAGATATGTATCATTGTTAGACTTTTTTCTTTAATCACCAAAACGACGTCGTTTTGACGTCTCTTTTTTTAAAAAAGAAGTTACCGTCTAAAAATTAATCGAAGAGTTAAAAAACTCAACACCTAGACGGACGTGAGATTTTTAGAACACTGCTAATTTCATGATGGCAACAAAAAGCATATAACCTACGTCGTGTTCGTTGGACCCACTATATTGTTAAAGGACCAGTCCTTTAATAGGCCGAAATAGATAACCATAAAGTTAAGAAAATGTTAAGCAAATTGAATGAATTAAATTATTGTTAAAAAATTGTATATATCTAAAATAATACGTTATAAAATTTTCTATAAATTGGGTCAATTATAAAGAGCACAAGTGTACAATTTGTATATTTGTAGTTTTTTTTCCTATATAAAATTGTTCATATGGTCAAACCTTGAAAAATTATATATTCACATACATAAGTCAACAATTAAATAACTGATATTAATGTATCGGATAATGAGTTTATTATATTTATTTCCCCATCTCTCGCAGCAGGGAATATATTATCACATTAAGCGTCAGTTTGTTACCTAACTTGTGCAAGTACTATTTCATGATGTCAACAAAAAGCATAACCTACGTCGTGTTCGTTGGACCCACTATATTGTTAAAGGACCAGTCCTTTAATAGGCCAAAATAGATAACCATAAAGTTGTCGCAAATTGCTGTTTTTAGATATAAACACATGTATATATATAGGTGATATTTGACGTGTATATATTGAAGTTACAATATTCGCGATTTAGGAGATTTACCTAAATTTATTTTTTATTGTTTTGTTATGTAAAATGATAATAATGAATAATTGTATGTTATGATGAAAAAGAGATTAATAACCAAATGTTTTCTGAAACATTAAGTCCAACTCGGGACAAGTAACATTCTCTAGTCTCAGCTCATTTTCAAACGATATTGTTGTCATTTACTTAGAAGAAGAAAAACTAGCCGTTAGTTGAGACCCTTGTTTTACTTCTTTAGAAAGAATATAAAAAAGATAAGTACCTTGATTGGCAATAGCACACTCTAAGGCCAAATCAATGGCGGATTTCTTGAAGCCGATGATAGCGACTTTCTTGCCTTTGAGAAGACGAGAACTTTCTTCTTTGTCCAATTTGCAGTAATCCATGGCGTGCATCACTTTCCCTTTGAATATCTCCGGCCCTCTGTTGATCGGAAACGATGGTACCCTTGGCACGTCCCCATATTTTCCGGCGCACACAACCAACAACTCAAAGGCATACCACTGCATGCATACACGTATCCGTTGTGAGCAATCATGTTTTGCATAACACAATGGTATGGTTATTTTTTAACTGAATACAAGATTCTGATTATACATCAATTAACAGCGAGTGAATTGCTCTATTTTCTTATATATTGTATTAAGTCTCATTATCTTTTCAATATGAGATTTCTAATATCCGTAAGACTGGAATTTACTACTGTAACAGTTTATCCGACACAAAATGCGACGGTACTTAGATCAGTATGGTGCTTTAAAATCTCCATGAGTATTATATACATAGGCAGGAACATTTAGTGATACTATATACATGATATAGTTCTGAACTCAGATTCGAACATAAGATGATGACAAACCTGAATGTTTCCGGAATCTGTGGTCTGAACGGCAACTTCCCAGACAGGTTTCCCAGAAAACTTGCCGTCGTAAACACCAATATCAATTGATGTTTCATGGTCTCCGACAAATCTCACTTCAATAACCTTCGAATTAAACTTCACAAACTTGAGAATATCGAAATGCTTAGCATAAGATTCTAAGTAATCCAATATCTCAACATAAGATGGGAAATCCGGGTCGTCTCTGTTGGGCCACGGGAAATCAGAGAATTCGTAGTCGACGCGACTCGACTGAAGCTTCGTGGATTCGTAAGTACAACTCCTCCAAACACCTCCAATAGAGTCCGAGGCTTCGAATACTATAGGGTTGTGACGAGAGAGGTGCCTTGCTGCTGCTAAACCGCTAACGCCGGCCCCAATAATTGCGATCCTTGACGCGGCAATGACATGGTTTTCATCGTAATTTGTCTCTTTCACTGCCATGGGAAGAGAAAAAGAGAATATATAAAGCTTAGTTTACGTAATAAGAGACAATCTAAAAGATAATAGATGAAGTCTATGGTGTGTTTTAAGATTTAGGGTTTATGTCATATGTTTTTATGCATGGGGTATGCGTATGAGAGAGAGAAAGAGGATTGATTGATTGGGTAAAACGTGTGGTGTTTACAGGTTTTTGGAATGGTTAACTCAATATGGTTACATGAATTTATAGGGATTTTTAAAAGCACTTGATTTGAAATTATTGAGAGGTTGGAATGATCTAAAGGGTTCTTCAATCCGAAATGAAATGTGGTAGCAATTGTGAGGAAATTTCTTCACAACGTGCGTTTGATCAATGGCTTTTTCTTGTTTGATTAGGTATTTTAAATTTCTAAGCATCTTCAATGGTCTAATGGCATTTTTATATATTATATAGCATTTGTCCTCTTTTAATAGCAATAACTAATTTAAGGTCTGTACGATGACTGTTATTATATTGTTTTTATAACAAGGGAGAATAGAATTGTTATATACATATTGACTACTATACAAATTTGATATATATAATTTTCAGTTTTGAAGTGTCACAAGATTTGCTCGCGAGTTCTTACAGGAGAGTAAGTTAGCATTCGCCACCTCAAAAGTCACGATTCAACTCTTACTTGGAGAAAAGTCTTTACACCATTTTTAGTAGACTTTTATTCGATGAGGAGAGTTTAGTGGGAGCAAAGCAGACACCGCGCTTTACTCACGTGATTGGAAATTAAAACTAATATTTATAAAAGATTTATAGCAGTTATTATTATATTAAACTAATATAATAATTGATGTATTAATGTTGAAATTTGGTAATAGATTATGAATATTTATGAGATTTCTCTCATATGTATTATTCTAAAAATATATTATCTTGGAAAGTTTAAAATGAAGTTCAATAATTTGCAATAATCTATACACTTAAACCTAATTAAAGAAATAATTTACACTAAAAAACAAACACATCCAATGGAAGAATGTGTTGAAAAAGGTTTGAAAATTTATATGGATCGCAATTGAACATTAAAACTAAACCGATGTGACCACCATAACATAATGTAAACTGATTTATTTATGTTGCAATATGTTCAATTACAAGTACTTATCATCCAAATCCACCCGAAATCGTCCGAAATACACCTTATTTTTAGAGTTATTTTCTGATTATATTCAATTGTAAACCTCACAGTTGACTCCCCTCAGTTCAATATATCATACGTGTATGAATCTTACAAGCAAGTTTTCGCACTCGCCAACCCAACATACACAATGTTTTTTATTTGCTAGAGTAGGTTCAACTTTTTGAAGTTTACACTCAATAGCTTTATTGTTTTTGCTTGTGAGTTGTACCAAATTCTATTGCCTCCTCCTCCTTTTATAGCCACTCTAGCCGACATATTTGCAGCAAAGTTTTCTGTTTTTATCTTCCTTATTTGAAACGGGTCTATTAATTTGGAGGTTGTTATTGACTTGTTAAAAATATGTATTAGTTGTTGACTTGTTCAAATCTTGAGCTTCCACTTATTTTAATTTTTTTTGTTTGTTGAATCCTTTGTTTCCTAACTATCTTTTCCTAACTATCTCTCCCTTTTAAACTTTATGTTTAATCAAAAACATGGAAAGTAAACATACATAAGCATTAACTTCATAAAGATTCACATATAATATGAGCATAAAAGGTTAAAAAAACTCATAGGAACAAGTCTAACAAGTCAACGCAAACAAATCTATCGTAGTAAATCATCATCTCAAGTACATTAATTTGATACTTTGAACTACAGTTCCACACACTAGAAAACGACTTCAACGGATATAAATCTTGCTATTCAAAATCTTCTGAGTTGGGTACTAATCCATACGTAGAGCCAACCATTTGTTTGCCTTTATCTTTGTCCTTACCTCCCCCAGTTTTGTTGAGAATTAGCTGAAAACGTTAGAAGATTAATGCAAAAAATAGCTCAAACTAAGAGAGAGAAGAGAAAAAATTGCGATGCAAGGTTTAAATATGGAATTTCAGCTGCTTTTGCAACTTGTTGAGCTCTTCCTTCATAACATTAACCTTTTTGTTGACCTTAAGAATGATTGTTACTAAATAATCCTTATGGTGAATTTCTGTATCAATCTTCAACATGTTCTTCTTATGATACTTTCTTTCAATAGTGATCCATCACGAAATGGGCTCTAGTTGTTCATCTCGATCAAGAACTCTTCTTTGCTTCACAATTACTCCATGAATCAGACATGGAAAAAATTCAAGGAATGACGACCATATTTTGATAGAGCCTATAGCTTGATCTAATAAAAACTTAACTTTCCAAAGTTGATCTTTCTTCTATTCTTGATACAGGATACAAGAAAAAAAAGGTTTTACTTAAAGGGATCTGATTTCTAGATTTGGCATCCAATTTGTTTTGGATATATTTTTCAATATTGAATATTCAAATTTCAGATGAGTGGGTCCTATATATCCTATCCTCCCTGAATCTATTTCCCCTGATAACTCTTGAGCCACAATGTTCAAATATTTTTCAGTTCATTGGCTCTAACTATGGGATAGTTAAGGATTCCCAAATACTTATTGATTATCGTCGGGGAGAATTTAATCAAGGTTCCTCAAATATAAACCTTATGATAGAAATGGTTATCCTTGTTTTCTATATCTGAACTAAAATTGTACTAGAACTCATATACCAAGTCTGAACTATGCACACACACATGAGGTTCCCACCAATTCTCTTTTCTGAAAGAGTTTTCAAAATCCGTATTTCTTGAAAATCTGCTAATTTAGTTCTCTTTCCATAATTAAATCTTTCTTCCCGATCCTACTGAATCTTTCTTTTTCTCAACAAAAAAGATTTGTGTTAGACATACTTTCAAACATGGAGTCAAAGATACCTTGCGATTCAGCAGACCCACTATCAGCTACAAAATTGCTCTTCTTGCATTTTGTGTTGGCTTATCTCACCAGACATTGAGTGTCTCTGTAATTTTGTAATTGTTAAATCGTTGAATTTCTATACCTCAGTTGTTTCTAGAGGTGCTTGAGGTACCTCGATACGGTTCTTGTTTCAATATTGTTTTTCGATTATGGGGTCTAGGATTGTTAGTTTTTGTTCATAAGTGTTTACCCCAACTTCTTCTAAAACTCCATCTTTCGTGTCTTAGATTTCTTTCGATAAATCTCCTTCGATTTTACTAGCATATTAGATTGTTGTGTTTTTCCTCAAGTTCGTCCAAGGATTTTGGGTTGTGTTCGTCATGTTATTCCTTCTTCAATGTTCTCCCAGGTTATTCATGATGCTGTTATGGAGCACGACTCATGTTACATGTTTCTGCATCTTGTTTCTTCTTCGATAGAACTGCTCTCTTCTTCGATGGTTGAGTGCACCTTCATCTTTCTATTCCCTGTCATCGTACTGTTGGAGCTCTAAAAAAAGTAAACATTATTTTCTTTTCTTGTAAAACAATTAAATTTATAAAAAAATCCCCTTTATTTATGGGTATTTACTTTGAATAGAGATCGTTAAACTCTAAAATTTACAAAACTGTCATTTCAATCTAGTTACTTACTTAGAAATCAAATAGATAAAAACCAAATATAAGTGATTAACACACTAGTGAGCATATTTATTCAATTTAGGTAGATTTAATTTTGTTTGTACTCTATGAGCTCAACTACCATTACACTACAAAAAATATGCGTTTTTCAATGGACAAATCCGTTGGAAAACGCTTTAAATCCGTTGAAAAAAGCGTTTCTCAACGGACGACAACTGATCCGTGGCCGTTGGGAATCGCTCGTTGCAAATCAAGATCCATTATAATTCGCAACAGAGTTACAATGGATAATATCCGTTGCAAAATTGTAACGGGAAGACCAACGGATTACTGCGTTGAAACTTTTCAACGAAAGCCCATTGAAATAGTTTGTAATGGATGCCCATTACAAAATTGCAATGGACGGTCGTTGAAATTTTGTAACGGATGTCCGCTAAAAATTTTTAATGGACGTCCATTGCCATCCAGGCAGGAAAAAAGCTAGATTTTAAAATTTTCAACGGACATCCGTTGGAAACTGACGGGAAAGGGCAACGGGTGTCCGTTGCAAATTGGCGAGAAATGGCAACGGACGTCCGTTACTGTCCCTTTGACATAATTGATAATACATTTAACAAAAACAAGTGTTTCTTGTTTGGTTTGACTTAATATCATGCACATATCCCCACGTTTAAGGATAAGTAGGTCTACTTACAATTAAGTATAGTAGACTTCCAATCATATTCTTCTATAACATTTAAGGATATGTCAGGTCTACTTGTAGTCAAGTATAGTAGATTTCCAATGATTCTCCTATATAACTTGACATCAAAATCTTCACCATTTCGGTTTTTGGTGAGTTTTGTTGTTGTCGACATTGGTGTATTTGATGGTTTGCAATTATCCAATTTAAAATGTCGGACTAGATCTCTTGCATACTTTCTTTGTGAAGTAAAAAATAGCATCTATCATTTGCTTGATCTGTAGTCCAAGAAAATTTTTTAACTCTCCAACCATATTTGTCACAGTCTCGACAAACGGGTCAACTTTGTCTTGCAAAGTAGATCCAAAACAATGTCATCAACATAAATCTGAATGACAAGAAGTTTTCATCATCATTGTGAATGAACAAGGTTTTGTCTACTTCCGTCTTTTGTATTCGTTGTCAAGGAAAAAATTTATAAGCCTTTCATAAAACAAAATTTTAAGTTTGTACACATATTTCGTATTATGTGGATCTTCAAGCCCCTTGGATTGTTCCGCATACACCTCCTCTTAAAGTACACCATTTAAAAAAAAACTTTTGATCTCCATCTGAAAAAGCTTAAATCCCAAAAAACATGCAATCCAAAGTAGTTCTTACTTGCTTCCCTTGTTTACATGGCTTGCATGTAAAATATTCTTCCACAACAAGTTTTGGTGCTCATGTGTCTCAATCTTTGATGTCAAAGATATAGTAAACTTTTGGACATCTTTCTTCATTGATCCACACATAACAATATGTTTCCACTTCTTGGCCTTGTCAAAATACAGTTTTTGTTAGTATAACACATGATATTTTTCTTTTGAAAATTTAACTAGAAATCCATTGTGATAAAGTTGGCTAATGTTAATCAGATTTGCTTTCAAACCCTCCACATAATACACATCAGCCAGTTTTGGTTGACCGTTTGCTTTAAATGATCATTTTCCCATAATCTTTCATTTTCTTCCATCACCAAAAGTCACATATCCATTCTTGTTTTTCAGAAAAATCTGAAAGTAATTCATTTATTCATGTTATATACCTAGAACAACCACTATCGAAATACCAAGTGACATTATGATCGTTGTGTGTTGAAGTATATGCCACATGACATTGTAAATCACATTTCTAACCTATACTTATTTGATTTTCTTTTCTTTCCAATACAAATATAATTTCCTTACCCAATATTTTTTTTGTATTCTTAGCTTTCTTATAAGAGTACTTACCTGTAGAATGTCTACTCTCGTAGTATTGACACCATCTTCGAAGATATCCTCGATATCCTTAGGAGTAACATCTTTTTACAGTTTTTTGTTTTTCCTCCAAACTACAGGTTCTTGTCTGACTATAGTTTTATTTCTTGAACTGTAGTTTGACTAGCTTGCTTGTATTGCATCGTATGTCGAACAGTATCAATAACAAATTGCTTTGACGGAATCGCAGTTCGAACAGTCTGAATTGTATTTTTCAATAAGCCACTAGTAACAAAAGTTACAATTTTCTCAACACTATCTCTGTTGACATTTTCTCTCTTGAAACCAAATACATAGTGATGCTTATCTGTTATTTCAATGGTCAAGATATAATCCAACTTTTTAATGCCTTTGTTAAGCATTCACACTCGCTTTTGAGTTTCCTCTTGTTGATATTTGATTAACATCACTTCTTCATTTTGTTGATGCAACTGCACTTCAATCTATTTGAGGCGTCCTTTAAGGTGCATTTTCTTTGACCAGCTCAATATTTGGCTTCCTAATTTTCATCCATTATTTGTACATTGACTCAATATTAAATTCATCATATTTGTCACCGTCGAATAGTGATTTTACTCCTAGAAATATCACAAGATTAGTCATCTATTCTTCGTCTTCTTTGTCAATATCATATTGATTCCAAGTTATGAAGGATTTATCTTTTTTTCTTCTTAATTTCTCCATGCTAATCTTTCGTATGTTTATATCCTTTGCAATCGAAGCATTGAATTTGCTTTAAATTTTTAAGCACTGCTTCCCTCTTTAATGCATTTGGAAATTTAGGTTTAAAGTGTCCATAACCTTTTCATACATAAAACTAATTTGATGTGTTTCCCTCGTATGTGTTTGGATTAAACTTTGAACTCCCATTATATGTTTTCTTTGCAATGCTGTGTTTTTTTCTAATGCACTAAGTCGATCTGACTCGTCGGTTACTTGTAACGTTATTCTTTTATTCTTCGGTTCATTATCATGTTTCACATTCGTCTCATGTGCCGAGAGAATTTTAACTACTTCTGCAAAGCTTGTGGTGTCAGTATTTAAGTTATGATAAAACAACTGAGAATTAATTTGGCATGTTAGAACGGTAGGAGTTTGTATAGCGAGTAACAGAGTGATGTGAGTGCATATTTAAGTTCTAGTAATGTAAAAAAGAAATACCTACGGGGATGGATTTATATCTTGCTGAAAAACATCATTTGTAGAGAATTTCATAACTATGAGTGATATGATCCCAGAGGACGCCGAAGACGCGACCAACAACGCAGAAGAGGACACGACCCTGCAGTGCGGAAGAAGAAGAAGTTAGTGCGGCCCGAGATGCCAACAATGCGACCCGAGACGCCATCAGCGCGACCTGAGACGTAACCGTCACTAGCGCGACCCGAGACGCGACTAGGTCAAAATATGTAGATCCCGTAACCCGAGCCGGAGCTATGGAGGAAGAAGCCTTGATCCTACCCGCTGGTCCCGTGACCCGAGCTAACGCCGTGAAGCTCAAAGACGCCATTATCGGGATACTCACGACCGTCAACGCGCATGAAGAGTATTCAAGTTCACGTGAAGTCACGAGCCTAAAGAACGTCATTCAAGCCGAAGCTCAATCCGCAACGGTTACTAATTAGGTTAAGTGACCCGCGTGTACTCTTTTCCCTTCGTCGGTTTTGTCCCATGGGGTTTTCCGACGACGGGTTTTTAACGAGGCCGCGAGTCACTTATTCCCGTGACCTAATTAATGACCCGAGTCCCAAGGAGTACGCATCCCCATATGCACGGCCAACAAGACTATCTTCTTGTTTTATGATATCTAGGCATTAATAAGAATCCTTGCATGTAGTTTATGCATTTAATGTTTATTTAATTTTTGCATGGCCTTGGTTTTATCTAAAATGGCTAGCCACCCTCCATAGAACATCCAATCTTTCATCAAATTTGAATCAAAACTTTTGAAGTTTTCTCTTTGAATTCTTATGAAATCTTGGATTGTTGGTGCGTCATACCAGCAAGCCTCGTCGGTGTGTAATATCCAACGGTTGTTCGTCCTTCGTTGGTGTGTAATATCCATCAGAGACGAACCGGTGAATCGAGAGCCTTTCGCAACTCTCGTGTGACCACTCGCCCCACACACCCTTGTGCAATCCGTTGCAGCAAGGCATATCCAATCCTAACCTTGTCTAGAGCATCGTTCCAATCGGGATCGCGTCAAGTGGTATCAGAGCTCGTTCTAGCGTCAAAAGGATAGTTCAATTTGGTTTTGATCTTTTCGATCATAGCTTGATTGAATCCTACAGAAAAA
Source organism: Gynandropsis gynandra (assembly GCA_036759665.1). Classification (NCBI taxonomy): domain Eukaryota; kingdom Viridiplantae; phylum Streptophyta; class Magnoliopsida; order Brassicales; family Cleomaceae; genus Gynandropsis; species Gynandropsis gynandra. Next base: position 59,547,552 of record CM071860.1, on the reverse strand, counting down.
TCAAAACATATATATATATATATAAAAGTATATTCGAACATTCAAAATTTTATCCCGTGAGTGATTATCTTGAACGAATCCGTGTTATACGATTGAAGTAACTCGTGCGCCTATATTCATACGTTAGTAGTCTATCGTGTGCGTATATATATTTCGTGCGATTAAGTGCCTATTGTGTGCGTATATTTGCGAAACGTGTGAGTAGTCTATCGTGTGCGTATATATATTTCATGCGACCAAATATGACCCTTGGACGTCTAATGCGAACACATAATACCCTTGTACGACTCATGCGACCCTATATGACCACATATGACCCATGGATGACTCATGCGACCACATATGACCCATGGACGACTCATGCGACCAAACATTACCCATGGACGACTCATGCGACCAAATATGACCCTTGGACGACTCATGCGACCCTATAAGACCCTTGTACGACTCATGCGACCCTATATGACCACATATGACCCATGGATGACTCATGCGACCACATATGACCCATGGACGACTCATGCGACCACATATGACCCAAGGACGACTCATGCGACCAAACATTACCCATGGACGACTCATGCGACCAAATATGACCCTTGGACGAATCATGCGACCCTATAAGACCCTTGTACGATAACAATAATACATTCTATTGAATAATAGTAAAAAAACCAACAAAAAACAAACATGAATTTTGTTGTTCAAATGAAGTTCAACCAAATACAAAAACCAACCAAATACAACAGAATCCAATCTATGAAGATTATAGGGGCAAGCAGTAGACAAAGTTTATCATCGAGAACGGCGTCCAGTTCGATTTTGAGGGTACAACCGACGTTAAAGCCATTATCTTGACAAAACTTTGTCCAAACCCTGGTGATGCTAGCGCCATTGCGTTTCACGGGCCTTAGATCTGCCTCCCAAAGGTCTGTGTAATTGGTTGTCAGATCAACCTTACTTCATCTACCGCAAAGACCATTCGACCTCGCAAACTCTATCGGAAGTGTCTGCGATAACCGAATAAATTTACAACAACGTCAAACTAATGCATATACGACCAGATTTGATGAATCGAATAAATCGGTTTGAGTTCACTTACCACTGCATCTACGGCCAGATTTAAACGCGTGACTGGTACCGTGAAAATCCTCTCTTCAGAAGAAGATGACCCTGACATCGAATCGCCGTCACCAATCGTTTGCATTTTCGGCAATATGATGATGATGATGATAATGAGAGTTAGAGAGAGAG
>CM071860.1:59527199-59546088 GCA_036759665.1 Gynandropsis gynandra | reverse complement strand
TGTTGAACTTTATGCCCTTTTTTGAAACTTAAATCTATAAATATAGTCGCTTATAGAAGAAGTATACAAACGAAAATCTTTGAAAAAATAAAAATATTTGAGAAGGAACGACATAATAATACAAAATCGAGATGGAGATGATAAAAGTTTTGATGATTTTGTCTCTGATCGTCCTTCCCTTAGCAATCGTGGAATGTGGTATCAACGATATCATGCACCCGATGACGCCCTACCCACATATACGTTTCGTAAAGATGGCAAAACTTTTCCTCACTTAACATAACAGGATGGCAAACACAAATTTGACGTTGGTTCGTGTGCAGGAGGAGAGGATAGCGTGTGTTCCACCTAACATCACTTATTACATGACCATTGCCGCATCCGAGAACAAAAGATATGGTGTTATTGCGAGAGAGAGTACTAAGGATCTTGTCAAGATTCTCCTCATCTTCTGAGAAGTTTAATTAAAATGAATATTGTGATATATAATATTATAATATACTTTCATTGAATAGGCGGAATATCAGAAATACCCTCAAAGGGCTAAATCATTTCAAAAATACCCTTCCCCAAAATATTTATTAAATCCGAAAAATAAAAACTGAGGAAAAGACAAATTTGCCCTTAACGTTGGAACGTGGAAAAATGGAAGTTCGGCAGTTTTTCGACGTGAAAAACTGCCGAAAACGAGAAAGCCGAACAGTTTTTCGCCGTGAAACCTGTTTAAAAGTTGATAGCAAGAAAGAAATAAGTGATTTCGAACTTGAGAGGGAACGATTTGAAGTTGGCGAGAAGGAAACTGGCGAAGAGAGCACGAAGAGAGCACGAGTCAATCTTCAATGGCGTCAATAAGTGTAAGTAGTTCGATTTCTAGGGTTTTGCAAGCTTTCGAGTCACAAAATGGTTTATTGATTTGAAATGGGTGTCAGTGTCAGTGAGTCGGTTAGGTCGCAAGGGTCGCAGGAGTTGCATGAACATCTTCGACTCCGTGAGTCGGTTGAGTAGCAAGGGTCGCAGTAGTTTCATGACCATCTTAGACTCAGTTTATTGATTTGAAACGGGTGAGTGTCAGTGTCAGTGAGTCGGTTAGGTCGCAATGGTCGTTTGAGTGTCGCGGAGTGTCTGAGGGTCGTTTGAGTCGCATGGGTCGCACACGTCGGTTGAGGGTCGCACGGGTCGGTTGCGTCGCATGGGTCGGTTGAGTCGCATGGGTCGCTTAGGTCGGTAGAAGTATAATGTATTCGTAATTGGTCATTTTGCAGGAAAAAGGGACTAAGAGGAAGGAGTGCGTGAGTGATGCTGATGCTGATTCTGATGCTGCAGTCCCTCTGACACTGGAGAAGAAATTAATAGGGGAAATAAGGAAGTCGGAGAAGAGAATCATCAACGCCGTAAGAGACCTTCTAAAATCAAAGGCTGCCGAGAAAGTTGCGATCACCGAAACCCAATCTTCCGACACTGTTGGTGATTTTGCTTTTGAATTCCTTCGACGTCCAAATCCAGTGTCAAGAAACCTTGCTCCTGATGGAGTTCCACCAAGTAAGTAATATTTAGTGAAAAGGTCATTTGAGTGTCAATTTCCATCGAGACATATAAGTCGTAGGGTCGCATAAGCCGTAGGGTCGTTAGAGTCGTAGGGTCGCATAAGCCGCAGGGTCGTTAGAGTCGCATGGGTTTCATATGTCGCATGTGTCACTGGGTCGCTAAAGTCGAATGGGTCGCATGGGTCGCATAGGTCGCATTGGTCCCATTGGTCGCCATATGTTTAATGAGGTAAATTTTATGCTATGCAGGTGCTGGACCTTTATCGAAGGAGTCTGCGCCATATGTTGAACCTCTGTCGGGGAAAAGAGCAAGAACAATGCGAGGGAGAGGGCGAAAGAAGGTTGTTCAAGAACCCGAAAAAACGGTGGTTCAAGAACCTGAGGAGTTTGTGTGGAATCCCAGAGGATTAGTAAAGGGCTTGATAAGCCGATTTCCTACGTTCACTGATGCTAGCGGTGAAAAGTTGACTAAGCTATATTTGTTCCTGAAGGCACCTCGACATGATCGGTGGTGGAAATCTGAGCTAAATATTCCCCGGGGGCCAAAGTTTTGGGAGATTATATTAAAGGCCAACGCATGGCTTGAAGATGAAGTAAGTTTTTTTAAACCTTTAGTCTCACAGAGTTTTGTGTCATATGTATTCTTGTGTGTTAATTTTTTTTGCAGCAATTGGATGAGGCGTTGATGGAGCTGTCTTCTCGCTTGGCATCGGATCCCAGCGCGTATCAGAATTATTACGTTTGTCCTGTTGCTTTCATGCAGACGCTCTCGATGTGGACGTACGAGGATATGGAAACTTTGCCGGAAAAGCTTAGTCAGTTTTTGAACGCCAAGCCACCAATTAGTGATTATGAAGGTTTTGTCTCGGTTCTAAACATTCCATCGATAAATAATCGATGGGTAGGATGTCCTTGGGTAGCCATCAAAGCGGATTTCAAAACCCGATGCATCACGGTATACGACTGCAGGATGAGCCTTAAGGAAACACATATCGATCCGGTGATTGAGAGGATAAGAAAAGCTGTCCCCAAGATGCTCATTCTCGGAGGGTTTCCTTCTTTGGCTTCTGGAGAAGATGAATGGAGGTATGTGTATTATGATGGTCTGCCACAGAACCAAAGCGGGAATGACAGTGGTGGTTTCTCCTATTAATTCGTAGAAGCCTCGTTATTAAAGGATATGGATATGTTTCTTCGTATTTGCGACGACAAGGTTCCTTCCATGCGTGAGAAGATGGCGGCTGATATATATAATAATGGAGAACGTACCTTTGAATCCGAAGACTAACTTGATATTTGGTACATTGTTTTTTTTTTCTAATATTTGGTAAAAGGGTCCCAGAGCCTCATACGACCCTTGCGACCCATTTGACCCTTGCGATCCATGCGACCCTTGCGACCCATTTGACCCTTGCGATCCATGCGACCCTTGCGACCCATGCGACCCATTTGACCCTTGCGATCCATGCGACCCTTGCGACCCATGCGACCCATTTGACCCTTGCGATCCATGCGACCCTTGCGATCCATGCGACCCTTGCGACCCATTTGACCCTTGCGATCCATGCGACCCTTGCGATCAATACATTCATTCATTCAAGACCTATATTAAAAGGTTCTTTAATGTGGTCAATGCATGCACCTTGGTTAAAACGGAGTTCATTTATTTTTCGTTGAATATGGTTTATAAATAGAGGAGGAAAAACCGAAAAGCTACAACAATTTGTAGCACCAAATCATCTCTTGTGTTGTCATTAAGGTCCAATACACTGGTAGGTAGGGGACGTAAGGTGAAGAGAGTTGAACATTGGAATAAACTTTTCAATAAACCTTCTTTCGAACAAATTCAAGTGATTTACCTGAGCATGAGTTAAAATTCGTCGTGTTGGCTTCATACAACTTTCGTCTATTATGTGGAATCGATCGAAGGTTTATTGAATCTTTCGCCTACTTCTACTATAACCGCAGACTTCCTGAGGACATCTTTTGAAGGTCTACCTTCTTGTGTCTTTGACATGTCCAGTGTATTGGACCTTCTTGCGTCCCCTACCTACCAGTGTATTGGACCTTAATGACAACACAAGAGATGATTTGGTGCTACAAATTGTTGTAGCTTTTCGGTTTTTCCTCCTCTATTTATAAACTCATATTCAACGAAAAATAAATGAACTCCGTTTTAACCAAGGTGCATGCATTGACCACATTAAAGAACCTTTTAATATATGTCTTGAATGAATGAATGTATTGATCGCAAGGGTCGCATGGATCGCAATGGTCGCATGGGTCGCAAGGGTCGTATGAGGCTCTGTGACCCTTGTACCAAATATTAGAAAAAAAAACAATGTACCAAATATTGGAAAAAAAAAACAATGTACGAAATATTAAAAAAACAATGTACCAAAAATTAAAAAAAAAAACAGTGTACCAAATATTAAAAAAACAATGTACCAAATGTTCACATCTACCAGTCCAAAAAAAAACAATGTACCAAATATCAAGTTAGTCTTCGGGTTCAAAGGTACGTTCTCCATTACTATATATATCAGCCGCCATCTTCTCACGCATGGAAGTAACCTTGTCGTCGCAAATACGAAGAAACATATCCATATCCTTTGATAACGAGGCTTCTACGAATTTATAGGAGAAAACACCACAGTCATTCCCGCTTTGGTTCTGTGGCAGACCATCATAATATACATACCTCCATTCATCTTCTCCAGAAGCCAAAGAAGGAAACCCTCCGAGAATGAGCATCTTGGGGACAGCTTTTCTTATCCTCTCAATCACCGGATCGATATGTGTTTCCTTAAGGCTCATCCTGCAGTCGTATACCGTGATGTATCGGGTTTTGAAATCCGCTTTGATGGCTACCCAATGACATCCTACCCATCGATTATTTATCGATGGAATGTTTAGAACCGAAACAAAACCTTCATAATCACTAATTGGTGCCTTGGCGTTCAAAAACTGACTAAGCTTTTCCGGCAAAGTTTCCATATCCTCGTACGTCCACATCGAGAGCGTCTGCATGAAAGCAACAGGACAAACGTAATAATTCTGATACGCGCTGGGATCCGATGCCAAGCGAGAAGACAGCTCCATCAACGCCTCATCCAATTGCTGCAAAAAAAAATCAGGAATACATATGACACAAAACTCCGTGAGACTAAGGGTTTAAAAAAACTTACTCTATCTTCAAGCCATGCGTTGGCCTTTAATATAACCTCCCAAAACTTTGGCCCCCGGGGAATATCTAGCTCAGATATCCACCACCGCTCATGTCGAGGTGCCTTCAGGAAACAATATAGCTTAGTCAACTTTTCACCGCTAGCATCAGTGAACGTAGGAAATCGGGTTATCAAGTCCTTTACTAATCCTCTGGGATTCCACACAAACTCCTCAGGTTCTTGAACCAACGTTTTTTCGGGTTCTTGAATTGTTCTTGCTCTTTTCGCCGGCGGAGGTTCAACATATGGCGCAGACTCCTTCGATAAAGGTCCAGCACCTGCATAAAATTTACCTCATTAAACATATGGCGACCAATGGGACCAATGCGACCAATGCGACCAATGGGACCAATGCGACCTATGCGACCAATGGGACCAATGCGACCTATGCGACCCATGCGACCATTTGACTTTAGCGACCCAGTGACACATGCGACATATGAAACCCATGCGACTCTAACGACCCTGCGGCTTATGCGACCCTACGACTCTAACGACCCTACGGCTTATGCGACCCTACGACTTATATGTCTCGATGGAAATTGACACTCAAATGACCTTTTCACTAAATATTACTTACTTGGTGGAACTCCATCAGGAGCAAGGTTTCTTGACACTGGATTTGGACGTCGAAGGAATTCAAAAGCAAAATCACCAACAGTGTCGGAAGATTGGGTTTCGGTGATCGCAACTTTCTCGGCAGCCTTTGATTTTGGATTAGGCACATGAATCCCGACATCCCTTAGAAGGTCTCTTACGGCGTTGATGATTCTCTTCTCCGACTTCCTTATTTCCCCTATTAATTTCTTCTCCAGTGTCAGAGGGACTGCAGCATCAGCATCAGCATCACTCACGCACTCCTTCCTCTTAGTCCCTTTTTCCTTCTCCTTTTTTGATCACCAAGAGCTGCTTTTCGTGTCAGCAGTTCTTGCTCACGGATATCCTCCCAACAAATACCCTTCGGATTTCTACAAAGATGTTTCATCCATATCTGAACATCGGGATCGTCGCATCCCTCGTAATCCTCCAGACCAGAAAGTAAAGCTTCCTCTTCGTGTTCAGCACAAAGAATACTTAGAATATCCTGAAAAACAAAACATAACCATTATTACCCTCTGTGACCCTTGTTTCCCTTGTGAACCCTGTGTAATTGTTACCTTAGAATCTCCAATCTGCCTTATCACATCTACATACTTCGGGTTAAAATTGGATTTAACCATCTTCTTGCACATTCTTGGGCAGGATCGATGCGCATCCACAACCTCAACATACCATCCATTTCCGCCCAAACTAAGGATGGTTTCAAATGGAAGTAACTGAAACATTAAAACAAAATGATAAGAATGCAAAAAGTACGAAAACATTCAAGTTATTCGAATAATATATACAACTTACCATTAGTGGGATCATGAAACCGGCACAATACCATTTTGGTTTCGGTGATCCCCCGCTAACGTGCTGGCGGCAAGTATCCACAATCATCTCGAATGTGTAACGACCCCATGGAAAGCCTTCACAAAATTCCAAGTCATCAACCATGTCAATGAGATCATGGCTGATAGAGTTTTCTGCTGAAGGCTTGTGAGCCATAACTTGCGCCAACAACATCAAAGTTGCGAACCTCTTCCGGTCGTCGGAATTCTTCGCCTTCACAAGCTTTTCACTGACTTGTTCGGGGGTCACCTTTCCACGGCCGAAATTCTTCAGCCTGAATGTGACACCCATCATGGACTCCCATCCTATGGGATATGGTCCGCATTTCAATCCGGAAATTAGTGCGTGCTCCACTATAGAGTACCGGATGGGAATGCCGTTTATGACAAACCACAACTCTGTATTGTCCCGTATAATCACGGAGTGATTTAGTAGTACAGACATTTGAACCTTCGTCAATGTGGAGTCACATTGTAAGTGAAATAAATGCCTAAATTGTGACTCGTTCTCGAAGTAATGCAACTCCTGATCATTTAAGATTCCTCTCAGCATCCTTATTGTCTCGTGAGGATAACACTTCGTGGTGATCTTTGGAATTCTGTCCATGTTCAAATCAATAAACTGAGTCGAAGATGGTCATGAAACTACTGCGACCCTTGCTACTCAACCGACTCACGGAGTCGAAGATGTTCATGCAACTCCTGCGACCCTTGCGACCTAACCGACTCACTGACACTGACACTCACCCGTTTCAAATCAATAAACTGAGTCCAAGATGGTCATGAAACTACTGCGACCCTTGCTACTCAACCGACTCACGGAGTCGAAGATGTTCATGTAACTCTTGCGACCCTTGCGACCTAACCGACTCACTGACACTGACACTCACCCATTTCAAATCAATAAACCATTTTGTGACTCGAAAGCTTGCAAAACCCTAGAAATCGAACTACTTACACTTATTGACGCCATTGAAGATTGACTCGTGCTCTCTTCGCCAGTGATGCTGCTGATTCTAGCCATTTTCCTTCTCGCCAACTTCAAATCGTTCCCTCTCAAGTTCGACATCACTTATTTCTTTCTTGCTATCAACTTTTGAATAGGTTTCACGACGAAAAATTGTTCGGTTTTCTCGTTTTCGGTAGTTTTTCACGTCGAAAAACTGCCGAACTTCCATTTTTCCACGTTCGAACATTAAGGGCAAATTTGTCTTTTCTTCAGTTTTTATTTTTCGGATTTAATAATTATTTTGGGGAAGGGTAGTTTTGAAGTGGTTTAGCCCTATGAGGATATTTCTGATATTCCGCCGGTTCAAAGAGACGAGAGAAGCTAACTTTGTTGACTTGGAATTTGGTTTCTTAGCACTTTGTAATCTAATCTTCCGAAAGCTCTTTTGGCTAAACATGCAGAGCATTTGTCCATATTGGCAATCTTAGGGCCTTGACCTACTTTACTAAAACAAAATTGATGTTTTGAACATAGTCACAATAGTGAAATATCTATTGATATTCGTATAAAATATCAATGGTTTATCAATGAATACATTATATTAGAAAAATTGTTCCTATTTGATTAAATTTTCAATAAAATTCAAAGAAAATATAAAAAAAATCAGCGATTATATATTTCTATTTCATTTTGGATTGTTTTAGTTATTTTACACCATTGTTTGGTCAGTTTATGATCTTGTAGACAATCGATACTAAGAGCACATTATGGAGAAACAAGGCAACATTTAGCACGAAAACGAGCATCGTAAACAAAAACATTGAAAATGCTCGATCTGAACACTAGAATCGCTCAGTCGAGCACATTGAAATCAAATGCTTAGGGGATTCGCTCGAGCTGAGTAGAGACAAACTCGGTCGAGTGTTCGAGCAAACGGAGATGTCTCTTACTTTAGTGGATTCGTTCCACTTGAACGGTCACATGCTCGGTCGAGCAACCTGCTAGAAATAGTTAAAGTTAGCTCTGATTCGTACGAGAAAAGCGTAGAACAAACAACTGCTCGGTCTGAGTAGTGTCCAACTCGATCGAACAGTTTATTGAAATCCCTAAATAATTCAAACTTTGAATTTTTTAAGTGATGGAAAGATTTTTTATAAAATTGGAGACGGCACTAGGCACATAAAATAGTGAAGGGGTAAAAAGAGTCTTTTAGATCGTGCAAAGTGAAAAAACTATCAGACTTCATTGAAAATATTGTAATTGTAATTGTCGTCTGAATCATTATGGTACGAGCTACCACCGGAGACGAATCGAAGAAGAGGTCATGACGGCGACTGATTGAGAGATCGACTGAGCTTCTCTAAACCCTTCTCTTTACTTGTTTCTTGTTGTAGTTCTTTCCTAATATGTAGATTCATAGATTTGATTTGTGTTTTAGGCTAGATTTTTGTGTATGTGAACTCATCGTACTTCATGAATGGATTTGTAGTTCTTTGCTTTTATGATTTGATGTATATTTTATTCTTTCAATTCTTGAATGGATCCCATGAATTGATTGTCACATGGTATAATTCAAATAGAGACACCTGATCATATTAGATAATATGCATTAGATAAACTGAATGATCATATCGACAGGTAGGTTAGTCAATTTAAGAATGATGATATTGGACGATAATGCATTCATATGTAGACCTCAATGATCTAGATGTTAGATAGGAATTTCCACAGCACAACAAGTAGATTTATCGATAGCACGTTTAGTATGTGGATTATTAGATGGAGATTTCAACGATTTATATGCTAGAACATAATATGCACAGCGAGACTAGTAGATCCATTTAAGATGATTGATTTCTCCAACAAAAACGAAATTAACACTTTTCAAATCTTTAATTAGTTTAAAAAAACTCTTGAATCTAGAAGTAATGTCTTGTCTGTATATATTTGTCATTTTAATTTATTTTACTTGTCTATATTAAATATATATTAGATATATTCATATTTGTTTTGTTGTTCATAACCGTATTTTTTGTGGAAATAATAGTTTAAGGTCATCTAAATCCATGTGTTTGATACTAGTACTATAAGATATGTATCTTGCGAAAAATCTAGTCTCAAATATAAATTTTATAACTTGATTTGTTTAGATCACACCTAGATGATACATCATTAATTATTTCGAATTTCGGTTTGGCTTCAATTCCAAAAACCAAATAAGAATAGAACTTGATAGAACTTGAGTTTGTTCAGTTTGATTTGATTATAAAATTCAAAAAATTATGATCCAAGTAAAATTCAAACTATAACTAAATCAATTACTGCTTGGTTATTTGGATTTTTCAATCACCCAAATAATTAGAAATTATCAATATATTTTATAAAATAAAATATAGTATTTCAACAGTTTTTATTTTTAATCCTAAATTTTTTAATATAAATAAATAAATAAATAAATAAATAAATAATATTTTCATTAACCTATTTGCCTAGAATTTTACAGTTTTTTGAAACAAACAGATTAGATTTTTCTAATTCTTGGGTTAATAACCAATCCAAATAGAATTCGATAATTTTTTCGAACTTGTATATGTATTGATTATTCTATATAACCAAACCATACTGGAATACCCCAATTTGATTCCGTTTGATTTGGTTTTACAATACCTAATTATTGGCAATCTATTTAATATGTGTTGGGAAACCAATCACAAATATAAATTATCGCGATAAAATATCCTTTGCAACCTTTTAATATGTGTTAATGCTGCAGCAAGTATTTCGTAACATATTTTTGCAACGGATTTACGACCAAAATTTTATCTGATAAAACTAGCAGCCACTCTGTAGAAAATTCGCCACTAATATTTCTTATAGGAAAATTCGCTTTGCATTCCTTTATAATCATTACAACTGGAAACTAGAGTACCATAATTTACTCTTCTTTTTTCACCGACACTGTAATATTTGGGGACAAGATATCAATTATTAATACTTACAAGGTTGATTTCTATGAGAACTAAAAACTTTTGGAGAATTCAAAACAAGCATTTTTAAAGTAGATCATTAATTATCTCTATAGGACATGCTATTTTTTAAAAAGTTTAAATATATATAATCTCATATATTATCGTCTATTTTATATTTGTAAATGAATGTAATATTGTTATGAAAGGTAAATGGTTAAACACAACTCTATATTTTAGAATATTTCTTTTGTTTATGTTTAGTTTTACTAAAACCAAATAACATGTTTCGAATGTTATTTCCTTAAAGTGAGTGTTTATTTCCGTAACAATTTTAATAACAAACTTGTTAAAGTTATTTTTGGTTGAAAAAACTCATGATTATCTAGGGAAAACATGAGCTGGTAAATAATTACACGCAAAAAATAAACTTTTGAACTTTTTTAATTTATTTTAAGTCATCGTAAATGATTTGTTTGTTAGAATTAATTAAAGGTTCGTTTCGTCCTACCATTTACGATTGATTATGCTTTTGTTGTAGATTGGTGATTGTAAATGCAATAAAAATAGGATCGTAGGATAAAATTGAAATTCAAGTTGTTGAGACATTCAAAGAGCAGAAATTCAAATAAAGAGAAATTGAAGGAGTCAATGAGAAGTTCAAGGAGAAGAAGATGGAGTAAAGAGTGGATCCGGCGAAGTCAAGGCTGAAGGAAATCAGCAAGGAGGTGCGGCTGAAAAACTGGGGAGGTTAGCTATGCATCGACGAAGGCAGGTAAGTAAACCTGACGAGAAAAAGAAGGTTAACTGATCTGGGAAGTACGCAAAAATAGAAAGAAAGTGTTCTTAAGTTTTTAAGTGTACTTGGAACGATATTGTATTGAGTGGAGAGAAACAATAGAGGATTTATTTATGTCTAACTCAGGGGGAGTTATCTGTGGAGATCTTTGGTGTATTGTAAAAGATAACAAGTGTACTTAAAGATTGACGAGTAAATAAAACGAGTACTATTTTATATATTTGGTCTTTAAGGATTGATTATTTGCAAAGTTGTCTGTCTACTAGTTTTTCAATTGGTATCAGAACTGGTAACCTAAGTTTAGAGTAAATCTAAGAACTGGTTTGAGATCCTAGAAGACAATGAATGGAAGGACCAAGGGATCTGTACTCCTTTGGAAAACCTGTCATGTTAGATGTGTCTAACTATGGATATTGGAAAGTCAAAATGAGAGCAAGCATAAGAGGAATAGATGAAGATGCTTGGAGTGCTGTGATAAATGGATGGAATCCGCCAACAATTATTGATGAGAATGTAAATGTAAAAGAGCAGCTCTCAGACCAATGGACGTCCAGTGAGAAAAGAAGTTCAACATTCAATGCAAAAGCCTTGACAACCATTTTCTCATCCGTAGACATAAACGAGTTTAAGCAAATTCAAGGATGCGAATCCGCAAAAGATGCATGAGATACTCTAGAAACCATTCATGAAGGTATTACCAGTGTCAAAAGAACACGTCTGGATATATTAGAACATAAGTTTGAGAAACTAGAGATGGGTGTGTATGAAAGTGTAAAAGAATTCAGCAGTCAAATGAACGCAATTGCCAATGAAGTAAGTGTACTTGGACAGAATCTGGACGATAAGAAGCTGGTTAAGAAATTGCTTAGATGTCTACCTAAGAAATTTCATTCACAAAAGGTTGCAATGAATATGTGTTTGAATACAGACACTACAAGATTCAAAGAAATAGTTGGAATTTTGGCTGCATATGAACTTGAACTTCAACTTGAACAAGGAGATACAGCAAAAGAGAGAAGCAAAGGAGTGGTACAATAGGCTACATCAGAAAGCTCCAGACTAGACAATCTTGAAGAAAATATTGTCCTACGGATCAGGAAGTTTGGAAAATTTATGAAAAAACGATCAGGAGGGAAAAGACTATGAGCTGAAGAGGTTGGATATAAAAAGGATAATAAATCCGGAGCTCAATGCCATGAATGTAGAGGGTTCGGTCACTTCAAATCAGATTGTCCTAGCATTACTAAAAGAGAGAGTATGCTGAAAAATTTAAGAGAGACATAATGCTTCAAATGCAAAGGTTTTGGATACACTAAAAATGAGTATGCAGACAGTAGTTATGTGAAGGGTACGACACTAATTACTTGTAGTGAATCTAGTTCTGAATCTGGAGACGAGACTGAAGAAGAACAGTCGAGCTTTGTAGCATTCATCGGCATCATGGATGAGACTAACAAAGGAAGTGAAAAAGATCAAATTGAAGAAGAAGAAAACGAAGTTGATGTAGAAAATATTTACAATGAATGGCTTAAGATGAGCAAATTAAATGTTCAATTGGTCAAGACAAATGAGAAACTGGAAGCTTATATTCAAGATATGAAGCGAGAAGTAGCCATTAAGGAAGAAGAAGTACACTTTGCCAAAAGACAGCTAGAAGAGACTAATAAACAATTGGAGGTGATTTGCAAGAAAATCTGAAACGGAAAGAAAAATAGCTACCACACATCATTCTCGATAAAGGTCAGAATGTACAAAAATTCAGGACGAGAAGACATGGAAATGATCATTTTCTTGAGCACGAATCCAGAAGACAAATTCAGATGTCATACCACAACTATAACAAGAGAAGGACAAATCATGCACTATATAATGGACATAATTATGGAAGAATGTATCGAGGTGGAAACAGAAAGAGAAATCCAGTAATTTGTTTCTTCTGTGGAATCAGAGGTCACAAACAACGCACATGCTACAAAAGATTCAGTTATGACACAGGTAAGTCACCAAAATTTAAACAAGTCTAGATAAAGAAAAGTGATTTATACTGCAATGTTGCATATATCTCTGCACAGAAGGAAAAATCTAATATCTGGTACTTTGATACTGGTTGCTCTAGACATATGACAGGTACAAGGGAATTACTCTCAAATTTTGTTGAAATAAAGAATGCAGGAAGTGTAGTTTTCAGTGATGGAAATAAAGGAAAAATTCTTGGAAAAGGCGATATAAACTCACCTGGACAACCTGCTTTAACAAATGTGCAATTTGTTGCGGGCTTAACGGCTAATCTAATTAGCATTAGTCAATTATATGACAACAATCATCAGGTTAAGTTCAATAACAAAGAATGTCAAGTAATGAATTCTGACAATGAGTGCATACTTACAAGTTCACGATCTTCGAATAATTGCTATGTGTGTAGTGAAGAGAAAGTTTGTCTGAAAGCAACGGATGATGTACTATCTATGTGGCATCAACACTTAGGACATGTCAACTATAGGTCTTTGGTGAAACTATCAGGTTCTACTGCAGTCAGAGGTATTCCTAAACTGAAACTAGATAAAACAGAAATCTTAAACCATGTCAATTAGGTAAACAGGTAAAAGCTCATCACAAAAGGATGCCAGAAGTGAAGACTGACAAAATTCTTGAGCTGGTACATATGAACTTGATGGGTCCGATGAGAACATAAAGTTTTGGAGGAAAGAGATATATTTTTGTTATTGTTGATGATTTTTCTAGGTACACTTGGGTGAAATTTTTTAGAGAAAAATCTGACACCTTCGAATTATTTCATTTCTTGTTTCTTCAACTGAAAAACACTAAAGGATGTATTGAAAGAATCAGGAGTGATGATGGAAAAGAGTTTGAGAATGATGTATTTCAAAAATTTTGTCAAAACATCATTCATGAATTTTCAGCACCCAAGACACCACAGCAGAATGGAGTTGTTGAAAGAAAGAATAGAACACTGCAAGAAATTGCACGGGCTATGTTGCACGGAAATCAATATCTATCAGGTTTTGGGCTGAAGCCCTAAATACAGCATGCTACATTATTAATTGTGTTTACATCCGACCAGGTATGTCTAAAACACTCTACGAGCTGTGGAAAGATAAAAGTCCGAACTTAAGCTATTTCCATGTTTTTGGGTGTACTTGCTTTGTGTTGAATGATAGAGAATGTTTGGGTAAATTCGATGTCAAAAGCGACGAAGGAATTTTTCTTGGATATGGCAACAGCACAAATGCGTTTCAAATTTTTAATATGCGCACAAGAAAGGTTATTGAATCTGTGAATGTGGTATTTGATGAGGATCACTTGACTGATAGTATTATTTTTCCTTTTTCTTGAGAAACAATAAAAGACCAGTCAGAATCGCGAATGAACATTTAAGTACACCTACTGATCAAGAAGCTGCTGAATGTGAAACAAATGGAGATTTTACTGAAAATGAAAACCACAGAACCAACATGGAGCAAACGATGGTGCACAAGAATCACTCTATAGAAGATGTTATTAGAAACATTGAAGATGGTAGACGAACACGTAATAAACCCAGGGTAAACTATCATGATATGTTAAAATTTGCATGCTTTACTTCGCAAATAGAACCTAAGTGTGTCCGTGATGCTTTAGATGATGAATCATGGATAAAGGCCATGCATGAGGAGTTAGAACAAGTTGTTAGAAATGACGTCTGGATTTTGGTTCCTCGACTAATGGACTTAAATGTGATTGGCACAAAATGGATCTTTAAGAACAAAACTAATGAACAAGGTGAAATTGTCAGAAATAAGGCAAGATTAGTAGCACAGGGTTATACGCAAGTAGAAGGAGTTGACTTTGATGAAACTTTTTCTCCTGTCGCTAGATTAGAATCAATTCGTCTACTGCTTGGCGTTGCTTCTTTCTTTGGTTTCAAGCTTTTTCAGATGGATGTAAAAAGCGCATTTCTAAATGGAATACTTCAAGAGGAATTTTATGTGGAACAACCGAAAGGTTTCGAGGATCCACATTATCCAGAGCATGTCGATAAACTGAAGAAAGCCTTATACGGGTTGAAGCAAGCCCCACGTGCTTGGTATGAAAGACTTACAAGCTTCTCAATTCAGAACGGCTACAAGAGAGGGGGAGTTGACAAAACCTTATTTATTCATGATTCTGATGGGATTCTATTAGTTGTGTAGATTTATGTTGATGACATTGTTTTTGGTTCTAAGTCGCAGGACAAAGTGAACTGGTTTGTTCTGACAATGAAGCGGGAGTTCGAAATGAGTATGTTTGGAGAACTTAGTTATTTTCTCTGTTTATAGGTGAAACAGTTTGACGATGGATTATTCATATCTCATAGTAAATATGCAAAAAATTTGGTGAAAAGATTTGAATTAGATCATAGAAAGTCAGCCAATACTCCTATGTCAACAACAACTAAGCTGACAAAAGACACAAACGGCGAAGATATTGAAGTTAAACTTTATAGGAGCATGATTGGAAGTTTACTTAATCTCACCGCAAGTAGACCTGATATGTGTTTAAGTGTAGGGATTTGCGCCAGATATCAAGCAAAATCGAAAAAATCCCATTTGCTGGCTGTGAAACGAAAAATAAAATATGTCAAAGGTACAACAGAGTATGGCATTCTATATTCAAAAGATACTAATTGTGAACTTGCTCGTTTCAGTGACGCGATTAGGGAGGAAATGCGGATGACAGAAAAAGCACGTATGGTGGATGTTTCTTTCTTGTAAACAATTTAGTATCCTGGCATAGAAAAAAGAAAAATTCAACGTCGCTATCTACTGCTGAGGCTAAATACATTGCCTTGGGAAGTTGTTGTACTCAACTTTTATGGATGAACCAAATGCTTATTGACTACGGTATGAGATCTAAAACTTTTGTTGCGTGGTGTGATAATATAAGTGCTATAGATATATCGAAAAATCATGTTTAGCATTCCATAACAAAGCACATTGAAATAAGACATCACTTTTTGAGGGAGAAGGTTGAACAAAAACAAATGAAAGTGGAATATGTGCCTACGCAACGTCAGCTAGTAGATATCTTAACAAAACCTTTGGATTTAAATCGGTTTGTTTCTCTGAGAAAATCACTTGGTGTTTGTGAGCTTTGATTTTTTATGAGTATTACATCGATAAATCTTTTGAAAGTCTTTGATGATCTTACGAAGAAGAGGGAAATTACTCATAAGTCTGCATGGTTTAAGTACACTTAATTGTCTATTGCTCAGCGTACTGGATATTGTTGTGGTTTTGCCAGTTATAAGTTTTTTGTCTGGTGACCCAAGTGCACTTAATTTTATCACCTATTCCTCTAACAACTTTTACACTGATTTCTATGCAGATATAAGAAAAGTTTGTTATGAGTATATGCTCGGGTCTAAGTTGGGAGATATTCAGTTTCAGTTATAACGTCCTATGATACAACATACTCCTCTATGCTTACATAAGAGTATACCTAAAAAGGATAATCAAGGAGTTTGTAATATGAACAAAATGATATCTACACAACGTCCTAGAGGCTGTGGATGATTAATTAAAAAAATTAAATAAAAAATAAAAATAATACACTGCTGCAGCTTGTTTAAAGTGGAGAACAAAAATAAATAAATGTACTTAAACAATCAGTCGTGTGCAGTTCTTGACTAATTCTTAACGGTCTGATTTGCTTTGATTTTTTTTATCTTGTTTTAAAGCTCATCTTTATTCATTGATTTGACGAGCGATTTCAGTTTTTTCAGAAAATTTTTACTGTGATTGGATACTTTGTGGGCTGACGTGACTAGTGCAGTTATTCCATGATTTTGAAAAATCCCTAATTTTCACCACTCACGCAACTGCACTTAAACTTTTATCAACCGATGTTTCTTATTTTTTGTTTGAAAATTTGAAACCCTAACCCGCATTTTCGAGAGAACGAGAATCAATTTTTCGCCTGCAGATACTCCCACTAGCAAAGATGGAAACTTGTTGCAACAAATTTCTGGGCTTGGATGAAAATGATATTTTGCTGCTCGACAACCAGGAAGTCCGCATGGGAGATCTTGTGTTTACAAGGAATCCTTCTCGCGTTAATGGCAAAAGGTATATATGCTTGAATCTATATGTGTTCCTTGATCTTGTGTTGTGTTTGTTCTGTGCTATATCTGTGCTTGAATTATTTATTGCATTGTGATTGAATTCTATATGATTGATTGAAGTATGTTTATGTGATAAGAATTCAAAGGGGAAGATTATAAATGCAATAAAAATAGGGTCGTAGGATAAAATTGTAAATTCAGGTTGTTCAGACATTCAATGAGCAGAAATTCAAATGAAGAGATATTGAAGGAGTCAATGAGAAGTTCAAGGAGAAGAAGATGGAGTCAAGAGTGGATCAGGCGAAGTCAAGGCGAAAGGAAATCAGCAAGGAGGTGCGGCTGAAAAACCGGGGAGGTTAGTTGTGCATCGACGAAGGCAGATAAGTAAGCCTGACGAGAAAAAGAAGGTTAACTGATCTGGGAGATATCGGAGAAGTACACAAAAACAAAGAGAAAGGGTTCTGAAGTTTTTAAGTGTACTTGGAACGATATTGTAATGAGTGGAGAGAAACAGTAGAGGATTTATTTACATCTAACTCAGGGAGAGTTATCTTTGGAGATCTTTGATGCATTGTAAAAGATAACAAGTGTACTTAAAGATTGACGAATAAATGATACGAGTACGGTTTTATATATTTGATCTTTAAAGATTGATTATTTGCAAAGTTGTTTTTCTACTAGTTTTTGAATGATAATTTGGAATTAATAATTGATATTTGTTATGGTTGCCATTTGATGTATATATAAAAAATGACATTAGAACTTCTAGTTATACTTTTTACAATTCTATTAATTATTACAATTATTAATTACAATTTAAAATATTTTTTTAAAATCAATTAAACATGTTTGTAAATTAGATATTTAATAAACGTGTATATAGAGATGTATATATATATATATATATATATCCAAACATATAGCTATATAAACATGAGTAGTAAATTTTTTAATTATCTGCTTGTTATATGGATTGGTATACGGATTAAAATTTTTATAATTATATAAAATAATTTAATATATTTAAAATTTATAAATAATTTAAATAAATATTTAAAAATTAAAATAAAATTAGATATATATACTATGAAATTTCAAAAATCAAAATAATTTATAAAAACATATATAAACCCAAAAAATCAAATAAAAATATTATTTAATTAAATATTTTGAAAATTGATGTTTCCCTCTTAAAAATCATGGATTTTAACAATGACTTCGAGTAGGGTGGACAAAACATTTGAGGTATTCGTATCTGATTCTAGTGATGTCAAAGTGGGTTGGGTTTAATGGGTTAACCCAACCCAACCCATCTAAAATGAAAATGGGTTTTGGTTAAATGGGCTAAAAGTCAAATGGGCTTAATGGGTTTTAGACCCATTTATACTCATTTTAATGGATTAAACCCATTTAACCTATGAGCCCATTTATATTATTATCAGATTCAACTTTAAACCCATTTAACTCGATTTCACTCAATTTCTCCCGATTTCACCTAATTACTCGATTTCACCTACTTTCAACCATATTTCACCCAATTTTAACTCGATTTCACCCAATTTTAACCCGATTTCACCTAATTTTAACTCAATTTCACCGAATCTCAACCCAATTTTAAACTAATTCCACCCAATTTTAGCTTGATTTCATCGATTTTTAACCCGATTTCACCCAATTTTAACTTGATTTCATCCAATTTCACCGGATTTCAAATTTATTTCACCCAATTTTAACCCGATTTCTACTCGATTTCTTCACATTTTACTGAATTTCAACCTGATTTCATCCAATTTTGACTCAATTTCACCCAATTTTAACTCGATTTCATCCAATTTCACCGGATTTCAAATTTAGCTCACCTAATTTTAACC
>CM071860.1:59512455-59526922 GCA_036759665.1 Gynandropsis gynandra | reverse complement strand
TTTTTATAAATAATTATTTTGAATATTGAAACATCAATAATAATATTTAATATTTAATGTATATAAATATATATATTTATAATGTTAAATGATAAAAATATATTTACAAAATATTATTTATATAAATAAACCCGTTTAACCCGTATAACCCGTTTAACCCGTTTAGTCCGACCCATATAACCCGTTATTAAATGGGTCGGGTTAAACCCAACCCATTTACACCACAAAACCCATTTAAGTTTAATGGGTTGGGCACAACCCAACCCATTGACATCCCTATCTGATTCGTATTCAAACTGAAAATTCAAATATCTGTTATTACAAATATAAATACAAATACGAAAAATCATATATTCGATCTATACAAATAGCATACTCAATTATCCGGACTATTCGTATCTCTAAATACAAAATATATAATTTATTTAAAATATAGATACATATATATATATAATAAAATTAATTTTAATGATCAAATTTGTAAAATAAAAACATTATTAATCTTATTTTAACATTCATTATATAAATATATTGAAAAATATATATTATATTTATGATTGGAGGTCTAAAATATCAAATACATTAAAATAACTAATATGATCGAAACTTTAATTTGCACTAAAGAATTGATTCGTATCCAAATGGATTGGATAATGTTCTGGAGATATTGCAAGATATCGAAAAAAAGAATTTGTATACCTTTTATGTGAGTTTTATTTTAATATATTTAGTATTTGATTTGATAATCTTACAATTCATTTCATTGTTTTAGATGAATTGGCAGAACTAATAGAGTCACCGACAAAACTAAATTTAAATGACTAATGTGAAAATGGATGTGAAGATTTGGTGTTTATTTTATTTATATTATATATTTTTGTGTGATTTGATCTATAGTTTTACATTATAGTTGATTATTATTGGATTTTTATTGAATTTGTTTATGTCTTTTACTTAAAAAACTATATTCGAATAGGAATATCTAACGGATATTAGTATAATATCCGAATTTAAAATACAACTACGAATAGTAAATTCAGATATTTGTCCAATACGAATACAAATACGAATAGTCGGATATTTATGGATATTTATCATTTGTTCAGCTCTATCTTCGAGAATTTATGTGTTGTATCACTTCAAAACAAGAAAAGACATATTTTTAATAATACTTTGGGTTTGGTGATTTAGACTATTTTATTGACCTCTTGAAAATTTACAATACCTTTAAAATCTCCTCTTATATACTAAACTTTTAAAATTTGTGTTGAATTTTGGTTACAAATTAAGAACTATTCTTTTGAATATATAAAAATTTATTTTTTTGTGACATTAAAATTTTATTCGTATTTTTGTAACTCAAAGTTTGAGTTACCCTTGGGAACCCTACCCTAACCTTCCTTTCAGTGTTTCACACAGATTCTCGCTTAATTACAGCCTCCTCCTCCAGCCTCTCGATAGCCTCCCCTATCGATAGACCGCCGCCGCTCTCCTCCTGCTCGATGTCCGGTTACCCTCTTGCTCAACCGACGGCCCCCGCCCGACCGGTTACCCGCTTGCTCAACCGACGACAACCTTTTGTGTGTTTCAGCTCCAGCCTCTTCTCTTTCCTTCTCGATAGACCGCTGCCGCTCTCCTCTTGTCTGATATTGATACACAAGGTCTTTAAAGCGGCTCCCCAGTGCCCATATGCCCTTTTTTGCAGGTCCAGCGCAGTCCAATGTGTGGGACACATCTGTTCCTTGTAAAAGGAGGACTTGTGTAGTCTGTTTAAAGCCTTCTTCCGTTGAAAAGCTCAGAAAAGACCTCTACAGTAGTCTACAAGAGCAGCAATCATCGTGTTTCTCCGGTTCATCTGAGGAAGATCTGCTTTTCGAGAGTGAAACACCGATGGTTTCACTTGAGATAGGACACGGGAGTGTTCTCATGAGGCATCCTCATTCGATTGCTCGAGAAGAGGAGTCTGAAGCGAGCTCCTTTCGGTTGAGAACAAGTCCATAATGAACGAGGCATACTCGCATTCTGTTAAGTCTATTAGCAATGAAGCTGCAAAAGCTCTCAACTTTTTTGCATCGCGGGTACCCGCGGGTTTCAAAAGTTTTGGCGGGTTTTTGCGGGTATCGGAACAGCGGGTACCTGCATCCTGCGGGTACGAGTACGGGTACTAAAACCAGTTATCCGTGCGGGACGGGTTCGGGTGCGGGTAGCGAGAATCTCGCGGGTAACCGCGAGTGTCCACCCCTAACTCAAACCATAATTTCTTTTTAATTCTATTTTTACAACTTCCTTCTTAAAAATCATAAATGTTTTCTAACAAAATTTCATATCCAATCTCTTATAGATTGAGTCAATTCTATCGACTCCATGATCGAGCTATTGACATGAGATCACTCTATACAAAGCACAACAATATTAGTCAATTTGTTACAGTTTCGTCCAATATCATCATATATATATATATATGAAAAAAATTTATAGGTTTTCCAATGCAAGTTTGTTTTAGACTAACGTTGAAAACACCAACGCTACTTTAAGGCAAATCGATGACATGTGGTATATTTTTCAACAATTAAATTGGGTTTAACTAACTAGCATTGAAAAACAAAATTTTCAATGCTAAATATATTTTCATCAACGCTGATTTGTGTTGGTATTGAACATTTTTTATAGTGATGGTGAAAAGATATACTATGTGTAACCCTGATAAATCGACCAATGAATGAAAACTAATTGTTTAAGAATATAATTACAAAAACAAAAGTCAAAACTCATTAAAATTTACGTTATTACAATTAATTAAGTTATATAGTTGCTCCTGTTTTCTAATATTTTTTTGAAGACATAATACACCAATTTTCTTTAAGAAGAAACTAGAAGGCGTTGAATTAAAACTATTTTGTCAAACCTGCAGAATAGAAAGAAGAAGAAGAAAAAAAGATATAGTATTTGTTATACGGTTTAATTGACAGGCTTTTAATTTTCTAATCAAATAATGGCGATTCTTAAATGGTCAAGCTTTATTCTATTTTTCTTTTGGTTGAGAGAACACTTTACTTTTAAGGACTTTATATTTATTTGTTAAAGATTGTTCATAGATACGTATTGACTTCTTGTATTAAAGCAACACGCCATACAAATACACAAATATGCAAGTTGAATACTATTAAGAAATTATATTCTTGTATAGACTATGAAGATGACAAATATTGGTTGGTGTGAAAAGTTAACTTAAATCTGGAGTCTCATTTTATTATATATTTTTATCAATCGCGATTCTACATGTTGGGAAGAGTATAAAAATATGGGTTTCAAAAAAAAAAGTACATACATATAATGAGTTTATGACCCAATACAATTGATATTTATATTAATATCATCTCCAAAATAATGATTTGAATTTAAAATTAAAGAATTATTATGTAAAATATACTCATGAATTGAATTATTTATAAAAAAACATTACAAAATATGTTTAGAAAATGGTATGTACTTAATTGTTCGAAATTGATAGTAGTCTAGAAATGATGTTTGAATAATATATGTATGTATTTAATTGTTTGAAATTGATATTAGTCTAGAAATGATGTTTGAAAAAATTATGTTCGGAATTAGAGATAAAAACTTCCATTCAAATTTCTTCATTTCTTATTTTTTTCAAAATTTTGCAAAAGTAATAAAACGGGGAACTTTAAAAATACCATCGTAAGGGTTAAAGTGCTTCAAAAATACCATTCGGTGAAAAAGAAAGTTTCAACTTCAAATCTACCCTTAAAATATTGATAATCTCATATTACCCTTGTCGACAATTTTTCTCTCTCCTCTCGAGCACCTCTATTTCTCTCTCTCCTGTAGCGCAAAAATTACTGTTCTCCCACACCACAACAGATTCGGCGAGAGTAGCTTGAAATCGGCATCAGATTCGCTGCCAATAGGTTGAAATCGTTTGTTGTCAACAAAGAAACTTGCAATTAAGCACGTTCCGCAGAAAAACCAAGTATGTATAATGAGTTTTTCATGTTTCTCTTGTGTTTATTGCAATTATTGAAAACGAGTCTAAACGAGTCATATTTATTGCAATGTCAAAGGTCACAGAGTCGTACGGTCGCATTGGGTCACAGAGTCTCATCGAGGGGTCAAAAGGATCAATGGTTGTCGCAAGGGTCCAAGGGTAAAGGGGTCGCAAAGGGTCAAAGGGTCGCAGGGGTCCAAGGGTCGTATGGGAAAGGGGGCGCAAAGGGTTCAAAGGGTCGCATAGGTCCAAAGGTCGCATGGGAAAGGGGTCGCAAAGGGTTCAAAGAGTCGCAGGGGTCCAAGGGTCGCAGAGGTAAAGGGGTCGCAAGGGTCCAAGGGTCGCATGGGAAATGGGTCGCAAAGGGTTGAAAGGGTCGCAGGGGTCCCAGGGTCGCATGGGTAAAAAGGTCACAAAGGGGGTACAAAGGTCGCAAAGGTACAAGGGTCGCAAAGGGGTACAAGGGTCGCAGAGGTACAAGGGTCGTACGGTCGCACTGGGTCACAGAGTCTCATCGAGTCGCATGGTCGGNATTCTCAAAAGTTAACACCTTACGTTGAGAAAACGTTACATGCACGGTTTGGACAGGCATCCAAGTATGATGTTATTGAATTGAACAGTCTGAGTGATGAGTATGAGGTAAGAAATGAGATGGGTAGAAGATTTGTAGTGAGTCTTCAAAAAAGAACGTGCCAATGCAAAATGTTTGATGTGGATAAGTATCCATGCAGTCACGCAATTGCGGCAAAACATTAGGTTGGTAAAGGTCACAAGATACTAGATCTATGTTCAAACTACTACCTTCGGGAGACATGGCGTTTGGCTTACCAAGAAACCGTGTATCTGGTTCCTGATTGCACTGATTGGGACATTCCCCCTTTAGTGACTGAATTTACGATTCTACCTCCTACGTTGGCTCAGAAAAGGCAAAACGGGAGGCCTAAAGAGAATCGTTATCCTGGACCCGGTGAGGCTCGGAGAAGTACCCCATCTT
The DNA here is from genome assembly GCA_036759665.1 of Gynandropsis gynandra. NCBI lineage: Eukaryota > Viridiplantae > Streptophyta > Magnoliopsida > Brassicales > Cleomaceae > Gynandropsis > Gynandropsis gynandra. Next base: position 59,521,919 of record CM071860.1, on the reverse strand, counting down.
CGTCGAGACAAACCCCGTATGTTTCGTCGAGACAAACCCCGTCTTCTTCGTCGATACAAAACCCATTTTTGTCGAGACAAACCCTGTGTTCTTCATCGATTCAAACCCCATCTTCAAAAGCCAGCATCACTGACAGTGTTTGGAACGTGACAACCGAGACAACGCCGACTTCAAAAAAAAAGAAAGCTTTGTTAGTTAGTAATTGTGTAATACTATATTATTTGTATTATTTTGATTAAACCTTTTGTAACTTTCATCGTTGTAATTCGATAAATTCTTCATTATAATTCTACCCATGCGACCCTCAATTGGATTAAATTAGAACCCATCCGACTCATGCGACCTCATGCGAACAAATATGACTCATGCGACCAATGCGACTCTTCCGACCCATGTGACCCTTCTGACCCATGTCTAATTTAGAATCATTATAATTTGATAAATTGTTCATTATAATTCGACCCATGCGACTCTCAATAGGATAAAATTAGAACCCATCCGACTCATGCGACCTCATGCGAACAAATTTGACTCATGCGACCAATGCGACCTCATGCGAACAAATATGACCTCATACGAACAAATATGACTCATGCGACCAATGCGACCTCATGCGAACAAATATGACCTCATACGAACAAATATGACTCATGCGACCAATGTGACCCTCAGTTGGATTAAATTAGAACCCATCTGATATTCATTATTGTCAATCCGTAAATTCATCGATTTCGTATGTATTGATCCTTATATGCGACCATACGACCCATGCCATTATAAATATGCCATTATCAATATATTTGAGTTGTATACGTCTAATTTGGAATCAATATAGACAATAATATAAATAATATCGGCATTTGAAAACAATGTGGAATGTATTTTTTTGAAATTTTGTCAAACTCATCCGACGAGTTCTTAAAACACTACTATCGCTTTTGAAGCACATACATTGGTTATACACTACTCAACTAGGGACACATGGGTCATAATCTATTTTAACCATTGATTGACGTTGTAAATGTATTGTTTTAATTGGTTTTTTACATTTATCATTATAAACCCGTAAATTCGTCGATTTCGCATTTATTGATCCTTATATGTGACCGTGCGACCAATGCGACCCATGCGATCCTCAATTGGCATTAATTAGTTTGACGTTTTAAATGTATTGTTTTTTATTGGTTTTTGACATTTTATCATTGTTAATCTGTAAATTCGTCAATTTCGCATATATTGATCCTTATATGCGACCATGCGACCCATGCGACCCTCAATTGGCATTAATTAGTTTGACGTTCTAAATGTATTGTTTTGATTGTTTTTTGACATTTTGTCATTGTTAATCTGTAAATTCGTCGATTTCGCATATATTGATCCTTATATGCGACCATGCGACCCATGCGACTCTGAATTGGCATTAATTAGTTTGACATTTTGTCATTATAAACCCGTAAATTCATCGATTTTGCATATATTGATCCTTATATGTGACCATGTCACCCATGCGACCCGCAGAAAATTCTGTCACCAAAATTCCCGCCGGACTTTGCATCATATTTGAAATTTTTTTAAAAAATAACATCTACAGGTCATGTCTTTTCGAATTCCATCTAACGACGATTCGATATCCAAGTCATGTCTTTTCAAATTACAGTCGTTTCCTTTTTTACAATAACGACACACACACTCTCTCTCTCTAACTCTCATTCCATCAATTTTTCCGAAAATGTTACATTTACCTTCTTTCTTCAGAGAGATTTTTCCGCGCTATCTGGAAGAGAACTACATTGTAATCTTCTTCATCAGTCTCTCTTTCGGTATGTTACATGTAGAGAATGTAAAGATTTGACTTTTTTTTCGTTTTTTGTTACAGGACATCCGGAAGATATTCTTCAATGATTATATTTATTGGAAAACGAGGGACAACAACACGGTAATGCTTAAATCGAATGGGTCTAACAGAAGATGGGAAGTCAAGTTGGATGGCTCCAGATTCACTGATTGGTGGAAAGATTTCTCCAACGACCTAGACTTAAGTATTGGGGATTACTTACTTTTCACTCACGAAGGTGACATCGTCTTTCATGTCACCTTCCCCACTCCTGCTCCGAGGATTTTACGAGAAACTGTGGTATCAGTCACTCGTTCGAATCTGGCCGCAGATGCATTGGTAAGTAACTTCAATACGGTTTTATTCCTTGCATGGGTAAGGATTTTCACGATTTTTTATTCCTTTCTACGCATGTCGCAGACACTTCCGATAGGGTTTGCGAGGTCGAGCAACCTTTGCCATAGACAATGTAAGATATATCTGATGCTAGGATACTCCACGTCGTGGGAGGCATATCTAAGGCCCGTGGCACGTGGTGGCGCTTCCATCAGAAGAGGTTGGAGAAAGTTTTGTCTCGACAATCGATAGACCGATGGTTGTACCCTCGTAGTCCAAATATATGAGAATGGACCAATACCTGTTCTTCGGTTTTTTCCTAACAATAACAGTGTTTGATTTTCAGTTGTGTTTTGTATTTGGATGGTTTTCATTTGTGTTTTGTATTTGGATGGTTTTCAGTTGTGTTTTGTATTTGGATGGTTTTCATTTGACAATGATTCAATAGTAAGTATTATTTTTAGTGTCACTGTTTTGTGGATTTAATATTCTTGTAACAAGGGTCGCGAGGAACAAGGGTGGCAGAGGGACAAGGGTCACAGGGGTCCAAGGGTCGCAGAGGGACAAGGCTCGCACGGGTCCAAGGGTCACAGAGGGACAAGGGTCGCAGGGGTCCAAGGGTCGCAGAGGGACAAGGCTCGCACGGGTCTAAGGGTCGTAGAGGGACAAGGGTTGCACGGGTCCAAGGGTCACATAGGGACAAGGGTCGCAGAGGGACAAAGGTCGCACGGGTCTAAAGGTCGCAGATGGACAAGATAAATTATTCATATTATTTGTAAATAATTGTATTTGTAAATAATAAATAATAATCTTTTCATATTATTTGTAAATGATTGTAAATAATAAATAATAAAATTTTCATATTATTTGTAAATAATTGTATTTTTAAATAATAAATAATAAATTCTTATTATTTGTAAATAATATTGTATTTGTAAATAATAAATAATAAATTATTTATATTATTTGTAAATAATTGTATTTGTAAATATAAGGGGTACGAGGGTCGAAAAGATACAAGGGTCGCAGAGGTACAAGGGTCGCAGGGGTCCGAGGGTCGCGACCCTTGTACCTCTGCGACCCTTCAACCTCTGCGACTCTTGAACCATTGTACCCTTTCACCCTTGACCCTGCGACCCTTTTACCCCTGCGACTCCTTTTATTATTATGAAGAAATTTTAAAAAAATAACAATATACCGAATATTTAAAAATAACAATGTATTAAATATTTAAAAAAATATCAATGTACCAAATATTTAAAAATAACAATGTACCAAATATCAAGTTAATCTCATGATGGAGGGATACATTTTCTATTACTAAATATATCAGCCGCAATCTTCACACGCATGGAAATAACATTTTCATCGCAAATGGAGTGCAAATCATTACGTGCTTTCATTACCGAGGCTTCTAAGTATTTGTAGGAGTATACACCACAGTCATTCCCCCTTTCGTTCTGTACACCTTCATAATACTCATATTTCCATTTTCCTTCTCCTGAAGCCAAAGAAGGAAACACTCCGAGAATGAACATCTTGGGGATAGCTTTTCTTAGATTCTTAATCACCAGATCGGTATGCGTTTTCTTAAGCCTCGTCTGACAGTCGTATACCGTGATGCATCGGGTTTTGAAATCCGCTTTGATGGCTATCCAATGACATCCTACATATATACTACTGATTGATGGAATGTTTAGAACCCCGACAAAGCCTTCGAAAGCACTCATTGGGTTCAGCACGAAGAATACTTCGAATATCCTGAAAAACAAAAAATAACCGTTATTACCCTCTGTGACCCTTGTTTTTCTTGTGACCCTTGTGTAATTGTTACCTTAGAATCTCCGATCAGCCTTATCACGTCTACATACTTCAGGTTAATACTGGATTTAACCATCTTCTTGCAACATTCTTGGGCATTATGGATCCGCATCCATAATATCAACATACGATCCCTTTCCGCCCAAACTAAGGATGGTTTCGAAAGGAAGTAACTACAACATTAAAACAAAATGATAAGAATGCAAAAAGTACGAAAACATTTGTAATGCCCCCATGGAAAGCGTCAACAAAATTCCAAGTCATAAACCATGTCAATGAGATCATGGCTGATAGAGTTGTCTGATGAAGGCTTATGAGCCATAACTTGCGCCAACAACATCAAAGTTGCCAACCTCTTCCGGTCCTCGTCATTCTCCGCCTTCACAAGCTTTCTAATGATTTGTGTGGGGGTCACCTTTCCACGGCCGAAATTCTTCCGCATGAATGTATCACCCCTTTTGGACTCCCATCCTTTGGGATATGGTCTGCAGTTCAATCCGGAAATTAGTTCGTGCTCCACTATAGAGTATCAGATGGGAACACCGTTTAACACGAACCACAACTCCTTCTTGTCACGTACAATCACGGAGTGATTTAGGAGGATAGACATTTGAACTTTAGTCAATGGGGAGTCACATTGGAAATAAAATAAATGCTTAAATTGTGATTCCTTGTCGAAGTAATGCAACTCGTATTCATCTAAGATTCCTCTCAGCTTCGTTATTGTCTCGTGAGGATAACACTTGGTGGTGATCTTTGGCATTCTGTCCATGTGCTTGAATTCATACACAAACTTCGGCTTTGGCGCCACCTACAAATGACCAATTAACTAAGAATACATTGTACTTCTACCGACTCAAGCGACCCATGCGACTCAACCGACCACTGCGACTCAACCGATCCATGCGACTCAACCGCCCCATGCGACCCAAACCGACTCACTGAGACTACCGACTCAAACGACCCTTAGACCCCCTGCGATGCTCAAGCGACCATTGCGACCCAAACCGACTCACTGAGACAACCGACTCAAACGACCTTTAGACCCCCTGCGACGCTCAAGCGACCATTGCGACCCAAATCGACTCACTGAGACAACCGACTCACTGAGACTCAACAGATTCACTGACACTCACACCCATTTCAAATCAATAAACCATTTTGGGACTCGACAACCTGCAAAACCCTAGAAATCGAAGCTCAACCGACCATTGCGACCCAAATCGACTCACTGAGACAACTGACTCTTGCGACTCAACCGACTCACTAAGACTCAACAGACTCATTGACACTCACACTCATTTCAAATCAATAAACCATTTTGGGACTCGACAATCTACAAAACCCTAGAAATCGATCTATTTACACTTATTGACGCCATTGAAGATTGACTCGTGCTCTCTTCTTCACTGCTGCTGATTCTAGCCATTTCCTTCTTGTCAACTTCGAATCGACCCTCTCAAGTTTGAAATCACTTGTTCTTTCTTGTTTTTGACACAGTTTGACAGTTTTTCCACGTTCGAAAATTAAAGGTAAATTTGTCTTTTCTCCAATTTTTTTCGATTAAATAATTATTTTAGGGAAGGGTATTTTTGAAGCGTTTTAGTCCTAGGAGGATATATTTGATATTACGCTTAATAAAATAAATGTTATAATGAAAAAGTATATATATTTATTTAAAACTAATAAATAAATTATAATTTTAAATTAAAGTTGCGCAATCAATAGTCAGAGGAAACAAAAGAAAACGCAATATTATGAGTTAACATTGTGAAAAGAAAAAGCTTTAGGCCAAAAAAGGGCAAAGCTCTTCAAACGTCTGAACTTAGCCAAGGACATTTCTTCTAGTTTCATGAACAGCTTGTGCGACCAATCCATCAAACCCAATGCTTCCTCCTCCATTCTCAAAATCTAATTTCCTCACCATCTGTTCACGGGGCAGAGAAATGAAGACCCATCCGAGGATAATTTCTTGTGTGTGTCTATGTATGTATCTACACGTGAAGAAGCACCCAAGTTTGGTAGAGAGACAGATGAGTTTTTTAGTTTGGTGAGGGAGAGACAGATAATGTTTCCTCTAGTTCCAGAAATATAGATAAATGGAGAAAGATATTAGATTTATAGCGAAAATTAAAATAATTATGGACTAAAAACAACATTTTCATTCCATTCGTTTCGAAATTAAGAATGAAACAAATGTGTTAATAAATTTAGAAACATACAAAAATTTTATCTCTAATCTATTCAAAATTATATATAGATTGTTCATATGTAAATTTACAGACGATTTAGAAATGAATTTTATCGTTCATCTTAAAGTTGTCTCAACAATATCTGAATGATTTTAGTATTGAGTTAATCTATCTTAGATATTAATCGGATTTTTTTCAAAATTTTGTTGTTCTCACTTTTTTCAAAAGAACAAAATGTGAACAAAAAGATCTTCGTTGAAATCAGGGTTTAAGCTTTAGAGAAATCTTCGGAACGTTACATGTGGTATCAAGAGGAAGGATTTTGATTCTAAATGGTACTCATTAAAACCAACTCTTGAATCTTGAAGTGGAATAGTGCATTGCATGTTACGGAGTTACCAGCGAAATCCCAACTAATTGTGTAATGGGGGTAGCACAAGGAAGTCTATTTTTTAGCGTGTACAAGAATTTTATAAATCCTAGTGGTTATATATGAAGTTTACAATATTAGATCGTATAACTTAAAAGAAGAAAAAATATAATAGCAACACAAATTCCAATGCTAATATGTGTTGAAAATGGTTTCCTAAATGCAATTCCAACTTAAATTCAACGTTATTCTAATGTAAAAAGATAATTGTGAATATCCATTAGAACAGTATTATAATACATATGTGAATGTAAATAATTTATACGAATATTTTAATCGGAGTAAGAGAGCAATACAGAAACAACAATTAAGGGAATTATCTCAACATTTTCAATTAATGATTCTCAATTATCTCAATCAAGGATTTTCACAACTACAATCAAGGGCATATCAATCAACGGAGATAACAATCAAGGGAATTATCTCAACATCTTCAATCAAGGATTCTCACAATTACAATCAAGGGCACAACACATAATTCCTTTTTTGTAGATATTATGTTTTTTATTGTCCTCAATTTCATGTGTATATATTACGACAAAGGTTCAATGATTAGGGGTCTTCTCCTTCCCCACAAAATACATTCAGTATTTTCATGGTATCACAGCCTTAATGCTCAATTTTTTCTTCTTATTTTGCCGACGTTATTTCCGGCCTATCTTACAACTCCACCGAATCTATTTCCGGTGCGAAGTTTCCGACGAAATTCCTTGAAAGATGAGTAATGAAGTGCATGTTGTAACTCCTGCTGTGGGAGCAACCGCAAATGCCAGCAACCTTGGTTCCACACCCGCAAGGAGCCGAGAGTTGTCTCTGTATTCGTCGTTTTATCTTCACCCGTCCGAGGGGTCAGGCACCGTTATCACCCTGATCCAGCTGAGAGGGGACTCCAACTATGAGGAGTGGGCTAAGCACGTACGACATGTGCTCAATAACAAGCGAAAGCATGGTTTCATCGACGGTACAGCCATTCGTCCAGATCCAGACACTGTCGAATTCACGGAGTGGGGACCTGTGAATTCAATGCTAGTCGAATGGATTTTCAACGCTATCGAGCCACAACTCCAATCTACAATCTCAATTGTCGAAGAAGTTCATGTGTTGTGGAGTGATTTTGAAGCACAAGTTTTCTGTTGGCAATGGTCCACGAGTGTATCAAATCTGCTCGGAGTTGATGACATGCAAACTATAAGAATAAGGGATATTTATGTAATTTTACGTTCATTAGGGTTTTACAACTCTTGTACCTATATATACATCTTGTACTCATTCATTTGAATAATAAGACAAAACATACATTCATATGGTATCAGAGCCACTAAAGACCTACGTCTAATTTCTCTTTTTCGGCGTCGCCCAACCCTAATCTTCTTTTTCCGCCGCTGTCGGCCAAACCTGACTCCCTTTTCCGGCGCCGCTCACTTCTTTTTCCCTCCCTTTCAGCCGCCGCCAGCCACAGTTGTGCATCTGCACTGCCCACCGCTGCGCTGTCACCCAAACAACACTCACCCGCCGCGCATCCGAACCCATCAATCCAACGCTGTCGCCGCGTCGTTCAGTCTCAACCATGGCAAACTCATCCGCTGTCGACGTCACTCCGGCGTTCAATCCCCATGAGCCTAATGGCACTCTTCTCACGGTCAATATGTCGAACGTGACCAAACTCACCTCCTCGAATTACTTGATCTGGAGTATTCAGATCCGTGCTCTACTCGAGGGTCATCGGTTGGATTGTTTTATCCAAACGGATTATGTCGTCCCAAACGCTACCCTCCTCGTCGATGGCATTGCTCATCCAAATCCGGCGTTTGCCCTATACAAACAGCAAGATCGCCTCCTGTTTTCTGCACTCCTCGACGCCATCTCTCCTCCTCTACAACCGATGGTTGCTCGGGTCTCGTCCGTGCGAGAGGCCTGGCTCCTCCTTGCTCAAATGTATGGTAAGGCATCAAGGGGGCATATCCTTCAACTCAAGGAGCAACTGAAGCGAAGTTCAAAAGGATCTCAACCCATAGACGATTACATGCGCACCATTATCAACAAAGCGGATGAATTAATGCTTCTCGGAAAGCCACTTGATGCTGAAGATCTGCTTCAATACATCCTCGATGGATTGCCGGAAGACTACAAGCCTATTGTGGATGCGGTGAATGCTCGAGACAACATTATTCCGATCGAGGAACTTCATGAAAAACTCCTCAGTCATGAAGCCAAACTCCTCCAATCCACTCCCCTGCAATTCTCGCCGCCGGTCACTGCTCTCGCTGCCAACACTCGCCCGAAGCAATACAATAAGCAGCATGGTTCCTCTAATTGGCGACGGCATGACAACCGACCATCTTCAGGGTATCAAGAGCGCTGCCAATTGTGTGGAGTCCATGGATACAGCGCCCGTCGGTGCCCACAGCTGCCGCCCTCTCATGGAAGTCACAATTCCGCTTCTGCTCCCTCACCGCATTGGACTCCTCGCCGTGCCCTTGGCAGCCGCGCGCTCACAACACAACCCTCACGACATATGAATCGGACCAGTGGCTTCTTGACAACGGTGCCTCTCATCATATCACGTCGGATCTACAAAATTTGGCGCTACATTCTCCGTACAAGGGTGGTGAAGAAGTGGTACTCGTTGATGGCTCTTCGTTGCCCATCACCCATATTGGTTCTTTCTCTATCCCTAGCTCATCACATGATTCATATCTTCACCTTGATCATGTCTTATGTGTACCTACGATGAACAAGAACCTTATCTCCATTCAACAATTATGTCGGACTAATGGAGTTTCCGTGGAATTTTTGATGATCATTTTAAGGTGAAGGATCTAAAAACGGGGGAGCGTCTACTTCACGGAAA
>CM071860.1:59478965-59508757 GCA_036759665.1 Gynandropsis gynandra | reverse complement strand
GGGATCGTGATGAGTATATCTCTACAGGGGCATACATCGTCTACCTTGGTAGCCATCCGATTTCATGGTCTTCAAAGAAGCAGAAATTCACCGCCCGCTCATTCCACGGAAGCAGAGTATCGCTCTATAGCGGATACAGCAGCCGAACTTTGGTGGATCACGTCTCTCTTAACGGAACTTGGTATGTCTACGTCTGAGCCACCGGTAATATACTGTGACAATATTGGTGCAACATACTTGAGTGTCAATCCCGTATTCCACTCTCGCATGAAGCATTTTGCCTTGGATTACCACTTTGTTCGGCAACAAGTGCAAGGCGGCATCCTCCGAGTGTCTCATGTCAACTCGTCTGATCAACTAGCAGATTTGCTCACCAAACCGCTCTCTCGTCAACCGTTCGTTTCACTTTGTCACAAGATTGGCATCACTGATGGTGCTCCATCTTGAGGGGGCATATAAGAAGAAGGGATATTTATGTAATTTTACGTTCACTAGGATTTTATAACTCTTGTACCTATATATACATCTTGTACTCATTCATTTGAATAATAAGACAAAACATACATTCATACAAACAACATGGTCACTCAATTCAGATTTACTTCGGTATGTTGAAGAAATTATGAGACGAGCTTGATGATTACAAGGTCGTCCGGTCATGCACGTGTGGGCTGTGTAGATGTGGAGAACTCTCCACGGAATTACTTCGTGACAAAAAAACCGAGCGAGTCAATTTCTTCCTGTTTGGTCTTAACGACACTCGGTTTAGGACTATCCGCTCCAGTATCTTGAGTATGGATTCGCTGCCCAATCTCAACCGAGTTTATTCAATAGTGATTCAAGAGGAGCACCAACACGCTGTCTCACGACTAAAGGAGGACCGTGCTGAGATCGTGGGATACGCTGCACGAGCAGAATTCTCCAACGGTACAGCGAATTTGACGAACGATAAAAGGCATTTATGTACTCAATGCAAGCGCAATGGGCATCACATATCAAGTTTTTTTCTGCTTCACGGTTTCCCGGAGTGGTGGGACGAACGACCACGGAAAAATGGTGATGGACCACGAACCAGAAGCCGAACGGGGCACACGAACGTGGCTGGAGCGGCCGGAGGTCAGCACAACACATGCAACTTTGGACGTGCACGACCAACTGGCGTGCATGCAAATGCTGCATAGACCGTAGGATCCTCGACGAGAATCCAACCGACTGCCGTAGTGGAATGCCAAAGCCTGTCCGGGTTCAATGATGAACAATGGTCTTTATTAACATTTTAGCCAGAAATGCATTCCTCGGACAATCGACAAACCAAACAAAGTATTAAACAAAACGAAACCAAGTTTGTTGCCTTCCTACGAGCTCAATGACCAAGAATGGGCTACATTCCAAAATCCTTGACGATTGTTTCATTTTCATCCGTACTTCTTGCACGATTTAAAAGATATTTACGATATAGATGTGATTTTTATGTATGATATGTATCCGTTTTACTCATTTTTCTGTTTTCGTGATCTTACAGGTTTTAATTCGCATTCGGATCATTTTGGAGCTAGAGTACGTACACGAGATAAAGTACCAACATCGGGGATCATCACGGGGACAAACGGGATGAGAATCGGCGAGGGACAAGCTCAGCCCGTGCGGGGCACTCCTTAGTCCGCGCGGGACCTTGGTTCGGCAATTGGTCCAGCAGATTGAGCACAGATCGGGCAAGCCATCAACACAGTCGGATTTCACCAAGACACTCAGCCCGTGCGGGCACTCCTTAGCCCATGAGGGGAGGCTTTATTTCCATCGTGCTCATTGCGCCGCGCCCGCACAGGGCACACACTCAGCCCGCGCGGTCGCGTCTGTCACCTGCGAATACCAGATAAGTTAATTTATCTAAACACGAAAAGGAACTTGTTGGTGACTTATACAAAAAGGAAAATGACGTTGGAGAAGAGGAATAAGAGATATTTTGCTGGAGAAAGTAATGGAAACGTTGCCCAACTTAATCAAGAATGGAAAACACATGACAAGGCAAAAACGGTGCTGCTACGACAAAAGGAAAAGAAGTGAACGGCCAAAAGAAAAAACGAGGAGAAAAGGAAAGAAAAGAAGAACGAAAAGGAAGAAGAGGAGCTAGGGGTCGAAGGAGATTGAGGGGGAGTTAGTTTCAGAATTCATCGAAGAGAGAGAGTAGAGAGAGAAGGGATCGAAGAAGGAGACTCTTGCGAAGGAGACATAGAAGGAGCATTGGAGATCAATTCAAGACTTCGATTTCATTTGGTTTTCATGTTCCTTAGACTATCTATTTCGATTATGTTTGTTTACGTACGCATGAGCGAGTAGTTGTTTTGTTCTAGGAGAAGGGATTAGCCCTTGGCTATCCTGGAACCACTTTGATTTATCTTTGAATGCATCTTCCTGTTTTCGTTTATCTATTCTTTATTTGAGTGCTTCATTGACTTGTGTTTGCGATGGCCACGTAGATGCATGTTTTAGGAACTTAGTAGAAGGACCGAAAGGAGAATTCTAATTCCGGATAATCAGGTTTAGAACAATCGAGGTTAGGCCACGAAAGTAAGGTAGCAATGGTTGAGGGTAAAACGGATGAATCACAGATCTTATGGGTTTAGTTCAAGGTTTCATCCACGAAAGTAGGGGATAACTTGACTAGATCACGTGTTTATGCCTTGAGAGAGGGTAGATATCATATTAGGATCGTCTGCCTTAGATGACTTAATTGGATTTGCATGATTAGATAGGTTGATTGTTGGTTTCGGTAGTCTTGTGGTGAATGTCTCATTGTTTAGAACTCGTTTCTTTATTTGTTTTTAGTATTTCATTCTCAAATCCATATTCGTTCGTTGTAAGTTTGATTCATAGTTTGAGTTTAGGTTGTGTTGCGTAGTCTCTGTGGGATCGACACACGTGTCGTGCACTTGCGGGTAGTTTAGATCAATATTGTTTAACTTTGATACGCATCAAGCTACACACTACCCATGAGATAAAAAGATGAGCAAAAGATAAAACACGTGGAAGAGACATAACGGAAGGTAAAGAGAGTTTAAAAAAGCTATATTTAAGAGTGTTAGAATCAGTGAGTTTGGATGTATTTGAATGCCAAATATTAAACAAATATTGAATTGAAAAACAACCACTAAAGATACCAGATTATATGGATGATCGAGGCCTCAGTTTGCAATGTCCTAAGACAGAAATTTTCTATCTATTCCGTATTGAGGATTCAACAATCACGAGAAATTGATCTCTTTTCGAATCTACTCTGTAAATTTCTCAGAAGTTTAAAGGGTAAAATGAATTTTCAATGTCTATCCGAATGATCAGATGATCATTCATATAGATAGCTTTGGGTGCAAGCTAAGAGACACAATAATGCCTACGGATAGAGCGTTCAGACGGACGAACCGCTTCATCAAATGGACGTACCGCTTCATCAACTACGACCAAATACCAACGGTCGAAAAAAATTCGGCCCGATCCGCTTCAACCAAGAGCCCAAGGACCATCGTTTGATATTATACATATATATGTATATATATATATATATATCAAATATCCAATACCAATTTTATTACCATTTGAAATCATTATTTGTATGAATATTTATATAATGTTCATTTATTGTTTCAAGTTTCAATGTGATACTTCTTTAAAGACATATGCAATGCACATGTGCAAACCATATGCCCCACATGCCACACGTGCCTACAATACCTCACATTTTCTATTCAAATTTAGTAATACCCTACAGTTGAATAGAAAATAATATTTCATTCTGAGAACTTTGGTTAAGTATGTGTTTGAAAGGTGTCTTTTGGATTTGAACTGTTCATTGTGAGTATTTATTAGTGTCAATTTTTGAATTAGTGAGCAAGAGTCTTCAACTACTCATGTTTCGTAGTAAATCAAGATAATAAGTATCACACATATTAAACCAAAACATTTCAATTCTTACGGTTGTGTTCATTCTGGTCCTGAACATATCCTTTCTTCGTAAGATCTCTAGAGAACTTAGCCATCCTGGTTTTGTCACATTCATTTATCTTAAAGCCATTTGATAATAAAGTATTATCAAACTTCTCACACCATTGTTTTGGTGCTTGTTTAATTGTGTAAAGAGATTTCATCAATTTACATACTTTTTTCTTGACCTTTAACAACAAATCTTTTAGGTTGATCCAAATATATCTCTTGATTGTGTAATGAGTTGATTCTGATGTGTACTCTTCTTCGATGAGGTTGATGCATTGACAACGAAACGTGGAAAAGAAGGTAGTTGGGTTGTAGAAAGGCTTTTGAACCAGGTTTCATATTTGACATATACCTATCATCCATGAGGCCACATGAGTTTTTTTCATTGATGTTCTTCATTTGCTTACAGCTGCTTATCGAGTTGGATGGTGCAGAACGGAAACTTGATAATGTGTTTGTGATTAGGGCCATAAACATGCCAGATGTGATGGACCCTGCTGCCATAAGGCCATGTAGATTTGGCAAGCTACTTTACGTACCCCTACCTAGTGCGGAGGAGCGTATGTCAATTCTAACAGCTCTCGCAAAGAATAAGCCCATAGACACAAGTGTAGATTTTCATGGGATTGCAGAGATGGAAGGATATGAGAATCTAAGCGGAGCTGATCTGGCGGCACTGGTATTGAATCTTCATATTTCTCTCATCTATTTGGGTGAATGGCATGCATGATGATGCATGAATGAGTTTGACAGGTGAATGAAGCTGCAATGTTGGCTCTGGACGAGACTCTCAGGTCGACTGGAAGTGTCTCATCAGAATCAACTCATAACATAATCAAGAACGCAGTTTTCACGTCCATTTGATGAATCTCTAAATTATGGATTGTTGCAATAGCAATTAACGTTCGTATGAACGTAATTTTTGAAACGGGTGAATATGTATCAAAGAAATCAATTCCTTCCTTTTGTCGATAACCTTTGGCTACAAATCGAGCTTTGTACTTTTCTACAGTTCCATTGGGTCTCATATTTCTTTTGAATATCCATTTATGACCGATGGTTTTATGGCCTAGAGGTAAATCAACTAATTTCCATGTGTTGTTTTGTATAATGGAATCCATTTTTCTTTGGATAGCCTCTTTCCAATATGGTGCTTCCGTCGATTCTATTGCAGCCATATATGTAAGAGGTTCTTCTTGAAGAACAAATGTCATAAAGTCATGCCCAAAATCTTTGGCGTGTTCCTCGTTTACTCCTTCTAGGTTCTATTCTTTCTTGTTGAACCGAAACAATTATATTTTCATTAACATATGAATCTCCAAGAGTTCTTTTACTACAATTTTTTCTTTGAATGGAAAAATATTCTTACAGAATTCTGCTTCAGCAGATTCTATCTTAGAATTTTTTGTTAATCCTTCGTCTTTGGAATTTGAACCAAAAACCTATAAGCGATACTATTATTTGCAGGGCCAATATAGATACAATCTATAGTCTTTGGTCCGAGTTTAGTTCTCTTTGGTAAAGGAATTTGAACCTTCGCAAGACAGACCCATACTTTCATAGTCTTGTAAGTTGCTATTCATCCTTTCCATAACTCGTAAGGAGATTTATCACTCGACTTATGTGGAATTCTATTTAGAACATTATTTGCAGTAAGTACTGCCTCAACCCATAAACTTATTGGTGCTCCCGAACTAATCAACATCGAGTTAATCATATTTTTTAGTGTTTTATTCTTTCGTTCGATGATTCCATTTTGTTGTGGAGTATATGGTGCATTCGTTTGATGCAGTATTCCATATGAAAAACAAAGTTATTAGATAGATATTCTCTTCCTCTATCTGGCCTTAAGATTTTTATTCTTTTCTCAAGTTGATTTCCAACTTCAGCTTTGTACGATTTGAATATGCTCAACGATTCATCTTTGGTACATATAAAATATACATAGCAATACTTACTATAGTCATTAATGAATATTATATAATAATTTTTTCCTCCTCTATTTGAAGTTGCTTGAAAGTCTCAATAATCGGAATGGATCAATGCAAGAACTTCATTCGTTTTTCCAACAGATTTATGTGCATATCTTGCATATTTTGATTCTACACAAACCCCACATTCCGTTTTTGTTTGCAAAGAACACTTGGGCAAGAGACCTAAATTTATCATTCTTTGTAAAGAACGAAAATTTTCATGTCCCAATCTACAATTCCATAATGAAGATGACTCAATCATATACATAGAAGCTTCATTTTTATTCATAACGAGATTAGTTCCAACAGGAACAACATTGAGTTTGAAGAGTCCCTCGCTTAGGTAACCCTTTTCCAACAAACATACCACCTTAGATATTACAAACTTGTTAGATTCAAACACAAGTTTGAAGCCTTTGTATCTAAGGATAGGACCAGAAACAAAATTCTTCCATATCGAAGGAACATGAAACACATTTGATAACACCAGATCCTTTCTCGAGGTTAACTTAAGAACTACTTTTCCTTTCCAACAATCTTTGTGGTTGCTTCATTTCCCATGTATAGATTTTCTTCATCTTCAACCTTTTGGTATGTAGAAAACAACTTTCTAGCCAAACACACATGCATAGTGGCTCCAGTGTTAACCCACCAATCAGTGGTGTTATAAACCAGATTTTCCTCAATAAGAGTGACAACGTTAGCATGATTGTTGGTCTTTTCTGAACCACTACGTTGAGGTTGTGCCTTCTTATGATAGCAATCTTTTGCCTTATGTCTGCCTCTTCCATATACCCAGCAATTTGTTGTAGCCCTTATCCTTGCAGTTTTCTTGAAATCCAGTTTTCTTGGAGCAAGGGCAGCAGGATTTGCATACAGACTCTTTCCTTTTTTTTTCTTCTTCTTTGTTTTGGCCTCAACCATGTTAGCATTTGTCTCAATGGATGTTAGGTCACTTTTTTCACCAATTTGGCTATGCTCTTCAATACAGAGTTTCAGGATCAACTCCTCGAGACTCATATCCATGGTTATGTGTTAAATATTTATTAAAATCTGTCCAGGAAGGTGGCAATTTGTCAATGAATGCACTGACAATAAATCTTGATGATAGTAACATACCTTTCCTCATTTAACTCGTGGATTATGACTTGAAATTCCTCCACTTATTTGATAACCGATTTGTCATCGATCATTCTAAAGTTAAGAACTTCCCAGTCAGAAATTGCTTTGAAAAGACGACTTCAATCTTATATTGTTTGTCTAAGGCCTTCCATAAGCTTCGAGCTTGCACTTCGAGTAGAAATCGTATAAAGAGTCATCCAATGCATTCAGAATATAATTTTTACAACTAAATTCGTTTTCTGCCCAAGCCTTTACAACCTTTTCTCTTTCGACCTTTTCTTCGGCATTAAGATTCTCTCCTTCGACTTCAGTTAGGGCCTTAAGAGAATCCAGATTCAAGACATATACAACTTGAAGTGTTGAAAGATAGAACAACATCTTCTGTTGCCAACGGTTAAAATCATTGCCCTTGAATTTCTAAGGATTCTTGACATGATTGTTTTTCACACCCGACATTGTTTGGTCCATCACAGAAATACTTTTGTCTTAGATTGTTAGATCCCGTGAATTCGAATGTATTTGAATGAAAAATTTATAAATAAATATTGAATTGAAAAACAACAACTAAAGATACCAGATTATATGGATGATCGAGGCATGCATTTGCAGTGTCCTAAGACAGAAATTTCCTCTTTATTCCGTCTTGAGAATTCAACGATCACAAGAGATTGATCTCTTGTCGAATCTACTATGTAAATTTCTCGGAAGTGTAAGGGGTAAAACGAATTTTCAGTGTCTTTCCGAATGATTAGATGATCATTCATATATATAGCTTCGGGTGCAAGCTAAGAGACGCAATATTGCCTACGAACGCAAGGTTTTGGGTTGGAGCGTTCAGACGAACGCACCGCTTCATCAACAACGACCGAATACTAACGATTGAAAAAAATTCGGCCCGTTGAGCCAAACCTCAATCCGCTTCAATCAAGAGCCCCAAGGCCCAAGGCCCATATTTTGATATATATATATATATATATATCAAATAACCTATTCCAATATTCATTTTATTTTCCATTTTAAATCATTGTTTGTATAAACATTTATATAATGTTCATTTATTGTTTCAAGTTCCAATGTGAGATTTCTTTAACGACATGTGCAATGCACATGTGCAAACCATCTGCCCACATGCCACATGTGTCTACAAAGAGTAGCTCGGTTTCTTCCTACTTTTAATGCTCCTTTTATTTCGTTTAATATTTCTCTCAAATTTAAACTTCCATAGCTTTAAAAATCCTTTGAGAAAAATAGGATTTCTAATTATATTTCAATGAATTTCTAACCATTACAGTTTGATCGTTTAAATTTTGATAAACTTGTTACAAATATCAACAGTATTTTATCGGGTTTGTTTGTTAAAAAGATCAATCTTTTATGTAAAGCAATTGTTGTAACTCAACCTAAATATTTTAAGAATCAATCTTGATACAAAACTGTAAGCTTTAACTTTGTATAATGTTCTTACTTGAAAACAAAAATCCTAAACAAAGCAAAGATATAGAGGAAGAAGACCATGCTACAAGGTCGGGTCACAGTTCATGTGATAAGACTTACATCTTCAGGAATCAATGCTGAGACATAGATTCGATCACATTAATCATGACCATATTCATAAATACTATGGTCGAGTTACAATAATTGTTTTACATTAGAATGTGAACTACACATTGATATGTATTTTTTATCAATTTTTTCACCCTCAATTTTATTTTGGATTGATTTCAACTTGAATTGGACTCCTATTGATGTGTTAATAACTCTAGAATCTACCATTTCAAAGACTTCTAATACCATTCTAAGATAGCTCTCATGTTACACGATTAAACAATATTTCTTCCATTCCCTTCTTATATCCATTCCTAGAATATGTTTAGCTTGTCCAAGATCTTGTATCTCGAACTTCGTACTCATCAGTTCTTTCTACCATACTCTTCAAAGCTAACAACATAGCATTTACATACAAAATAAAATACATGGAATTTTTCTCAATGAGAGTTTTGAAATAAACACATGTATCAAACTGACTTTTGTATAATCCTAAGTTCGACATAAACTCATCAAATCTTTATTCCATTGTTGGGTGATTGCTTCAAGTTGTATAACGATCTCCTTAGAAGACACCTTGTCTTCCTTTCCCTTGACTATAATTCTTTGTGGTTGATGCATCACAATCACCTTTTTATAAGATACGAATAGATATGTGTTTAACTAGGAGAGAGAATACATATTTAATTGATCCCTTCAAATTGAGAATAGCCTTTTGCCACAAATCTCGCCTTGAACCTTGGTTTCTTTATCCCTGAAATTCCTTGTTCTTGTTTGAAAATCCGTTTATACCCACAATCCATTTCTTCTCTAGTTTATCTACAATAAGCCATGTTTCATTCTTTATAAGTGACACCATTTCTTCATTCCTTATTTCTAGTGAGACTAGTCCTTGCTACTCTTCGCCTATATTATTGTCCATGGCTCTTCTATGTCCAGATGCGGTCCAACATTTAAAGAAAAAACAAATAGTCTTGCATTTTGTAATTTGATTTTTTTAATGAATTCATCATCTATGTCCGAAACATGTCATGAATTGTCATCATCTAATGATCCACCATCTATCATGTTTGTTGGCATCTCAGTGTGATGTTACATATCAACTCTATCTTACTATGCAATTTTGAATGAGGTAAGTGCATTTTATATGGAATATTGAATGGTATCCTTTTTGTTTTATGTTTTGAATACCTATTCTCCTAAGATGTTATTTGATCTTTAAACACTTTATTCTAAAAAAAATACATCTATACTCATTATGCATTTGTTTCTTTTTTAATCCAAATATTTTACAACTTCTAAATAACCAAACAATACATTATCCTTGCTAGAGGTTTTAGTTTACCCTAGTTTGTTCGTATAAAAATATTAAGCCAAACCTTCCTAGGCGTGAGTAAGATAATATTTTCCTTGCCCAATGTTTGTCTGGTATTTCCGAGTTAATAGTTGTTGATGAACTTCGATTTATAAGATAAATTAAAATCATAGATGCATTTGTTTAAAATGACTTTCGAGTCATGATTTCAATAAGAAACACATAACTTTATCTATGATAATACAATTTATTCTTTTCATGACGTCATTTTATTATGGCGACGCCATTGTATTATAGAGTGTATGTACATATATGATATCTAATAATGTCACTCGACTTGCATAACTCACCGTAATTCTTGTTATATAACTCCAATCCATTGTTGGTTCTTAGGTGTTTGAATTTTTTTCTCTTTGATTTTCTACAAGCACTTGAATCTATTGAATGTTTAAACTTTTTACTTTTTCTTGCACGAAAAATGATGAAATAAACATAGCAAACAGTGAGTGGAAAAAGACCGAGAAAGAAAATTGTTCCTTCTCCTCTGTTCTTGGTTGAATTAATGACCTCAACTCATCTGAATGTGCCTTTGTTTGAAATTATCTTAAATGCATTTCATCCAACCCGAGATACTCTTGGCCTGCAGTTCGCCCTAAGCTTTCCGTCGAACCACCGGACGGAATGCGGACTGATAGTGCTGTCCCTAAATTTAGAGACAGATTAGGGACGTTTTAAGGACGAGAAAATAAATTCGCCCTTAATCTATTTGAAAATTTGCACATCGGAATGTAGTCCCTAAGTCGTCCGTGATTGCGGACGGATTTGGATCAGATTTAAAAAACGTTGCGGATTGGAGAACGCTTTCAAGGACGTCCGCAATTTACGGACGAAAACAGCATCCGCCCGTAAATTTGCGGACGACAATATCATATGTCCACAAATTTTGGGACGTATTCGAGACGATTCATCGGGAAATATTTGTCTTAGTCCGTAATTCGTCCTTAATCGGTCCAAAAATTATCTATTTAACTTGTCATCCTTCCATCCATTTCTCACACACATATCTCATATATTTCTCTATATATCTTGTTATTGTATCTGATTATAATGGCATCATCTTCGGGATAGAATATTTTTGTTTCTAGACAGCTGATGTATAGAAAATTTGATCTGGAAACTCAAGATGTATCGAAAAAGTTGATAGAAGGCGTTACATAGTTTATGACGATAGCGACAAATCAACAAGTCTATAAAGAAACCGGTAAGTTGGTTTGTCCATGCGTCAAATGTAAAAATGAAAAATTCGTTAATGAGAGAACCATTTGGAATCACCTTTATTTAAGAGGGTTTACTCCAAATTATTTTATTTGGCTATCTCATGGAGAGAATTTTTGCACCACGACTTAGTAATGTTGTGGAAAATTTTAGTAGGGGTATTGTACATCATGAAGTGTTTGAGACTTCTCAAGATGTAGAACTGAACCCTTATGTAGAAATGGTGCAAAATGTATTCGTTGAAAGAAACGAAGATGAAAATAATGAAGAAGATTCAAATGAAGAAGCAAATTTTTTTTTTTGAAATGTTAGAAAGTGCTAGGCATCCACTTTATGATGGTTGTAGAAGTGGTCTTTCACAGTTCTCTCTATCTGCACGGTTGATGAATTTGAAGATTGAAAATAATCTTTCTGAGAATTGCATGGATTCTATATCGCAATTAGTAAGAGATTATTTGCCTGAAGATAATAATGCAGTTGAGTCATATTATGAAACAAAGAAGATGATGAGATCATTGGATTTATTGTCATATCAAAATATTGATGTTTGCCTAGACAACTGTATAATTTTTTGGAAAAAAACTTTGGATTTGAGCAAATGTCGATTTTTGGAAAAGATCGATTCCCTCCGCCGATTTCGCATGTATTTGTGAGGATATTAGTTTCTGGATTTTGTTTGGTAAACGCTACTAATCGTAGATTCCAGTCGTAGATTCCAGTTGGTTTGTTCATGATCTAAAGTTGGTTGCTCCTAGATTTCGGGTGTAGATTTCGGTCGCATGTTTGGTTGTGTTCATGTGTTTATGGTGGATGAGTAGGTATGTAGATAAGATGTTCGATGAAATGCCTAAAAAACGTATATTAAGTTATGTAGATAAGATATTCGATAAAATGCATCAGAAACGTATATTAAGTTACGGTGGATATATTAAGTTTTATGCCTAAAACATGTATTAAATTATGCTTAAAACATATATTAAGTTATGCCTAAAACGTATATTAAGTTACGGTGAATATATTAAGTTTTATTTCTAAAACATATATTAAGTTATGGTGGATGAGTAGGTATGTAGGTTATGGTTTATGAGTATATATTAATTTATATGTTTTTATTTCATTTAAAAAAACATATATTAAGTTATATGTTTTTTAAAATTTAAAAGCGTATATATTAAATTATATATGTTTTTAAAATTATATTCAATTTAATTAATGTTTAATTTAAAATTAAAATTTTTAAAATAAATATTCAATTAAAACTTTATATAATATTTTAATTTAAAATTTTAGTATGTCTCATCGCGTTGGAAGATGCGGTAACACGAGAAACCGTTCAACATCGAAGTAAAGTGCCAATGGTCCATCTCCCTTAGAACACTAATGAGATATGGTATTTTCGGATTTTATGGATCCAAATTTATTCCCGAACACTGGATCGACACAACATATGCCGTATTCATTTTATCAGCAGATGCCATCACCGGTGGAGCCAATGATGCATCACGAGCTTCCGATGCATCACGAACCAACGATGGAAGAATTTTTAGCGATAGATGAAGAAAGACGTAAACTTCCTCGTTTAGATCCAACTTGTGCAGATGGCGCATAATGGTACATAACACTAAATTGAAATTTAATTTGTAACTATTTAGTTAGCTAAGTCTTAAATTACCTTTAATTTTGTTTTACAGATTTAGCTTCGATCAGCTTTCTCGTCATATATCAAAGATGATGAAAGCTGATTATGATCGTCCATGTTATAACTGGACGCGAACCGATCCTGATATCAAGGAACGGTGGTGGAAATCTTTCGTGGTACGTTTTTACTAATATTCATTTCACTCAAAATTTAAAATTTAAAATTTTAAAATGATATTTCAAAAATAATTATTAAATTATTTTCAGCAAAAATTTTATTGGAATCGTGAAATAACCGGACTAGTGAAGTCCGAATTTGAACGGGTTGCGGGAGTTTGACTCAAATCTCTCATAAACGAATGCAAAAGAGATCGGGAGAAAAAAGGCAAACCTGTTTGGATGTCAGATAATGTCTGGGAACAGATGTGTGTCTATTGGGATAATCCTAGTTAAGGAGAGAAGTCAACGCACTAGTCAATCACATCGTTCCGATAGAGAAGGATACGGGATGAGTGCACATACTGTTGGTTCTTGCTCCTTCGCGGAGGTTTACGAAGATTTGGTAAGATTTTAATTTTTTTTAAGTTTTAATACGATTGACATTTGCTTAATAGTGATAACATAAATTTTAAACTTTTTTAGGCGAAAGAGAAGGGATCTGAACCATCGTACGTGGAATTGTTAGAACGTATACACATGAAGAAATTCGACGGTTCATGGGTAGATGCCAGAGCGAAACGTGTTCACGACGATGTTCAGAATATGACATCGAAACGAGTGTCCCGAATCCCGACGAGAGAAGATGGGACGTAATGTTCTCTAACTCAAGAAGAATACAACGAGATGTACTTCGAGGTAAATTAACTATGATTTTAAAATAAATTTCTTATTGATAATCTTAATTTAATTTCAATATTTTTTGTAGCACGTAACACCGTACAAAGATCATTTATTTGGTCTTGGGGAAATGACATCAAAACATGCGAGTTCCTCCAAAAGCAAGAAAAAATCCACGAACGACGAACTTCGAAACACAATCTCAAGGATGCAAGAACAATTGGAACAACAAAGTTCATTGTTCAACGCTCTAGAAAGGGAACTTGAACGATCAAGAAGAGAACGTCATTAGTGGCTTAGGATGATGAAGGAATACATGCCCAATATCAATTGGGATACAATCGGAAACAATGACTCTAACGACGATAATTCTCAATTACCACCAACAAGCTTGTAGATACATGTTAATATTAATAATGTATAAAAACTAATTAATTAATATCAATCTAAAATTTAAAATTTGAATTTTTATTTTTTTTAAAAAATTGCGGATGACACTTTTTCCGTCCGTAAATTTTAAGGACGGGTCACAAATTTCAAGTTGTTTTTCTGTCTGTATTCAGGTGGGTTTTCCGTCGATATTCGGACGACTTTGTAGTCTAAAATTGCAGACGATTTGCATACTCTTTTATCCGTTCATATTTGCGGACGAATTGTAGACGATTTTGTTTTTGCGACGCGTATTTGTAGACGGATTAAAGACGAATTTGTCAGTCCGAATTCGTAAATTTTTTGTAATGTCATAACGTACCTCTGTTTTTCTAGAACAATTAATAATAAAAATGTGTACTATTTATCTTTCATCCATTTGATTTTGGTTTATCTGATTGTCTCAAGTCGAGTTTTCTTAATGGGTCGTTTCCTATCAATGATCTATTGATTTTTCTATTATCACCTTTTTCATACATATTTCTATTATTCTTCACTTTCTTTATGCCTCTTTTAATTTGTTTATATATATATATATATATAGATTTATGCTAAAAGAGAACAAAAGAACTGTTTTAACTTATAAAATCTCACAAATCTATAATTATTTTAATATACATATTTTCCATTTAAAGAATTCAGAATCTGCAAGTATATTATATATATATTCATTTATTTATGAAAACTTTATTATCAATTTATATTCTATATATATATTTGCTTATAATGATAATCTTATTTTTATAATATTGATTTTATTTTTAATTGAATCACTTAAAATAAATATTATGTGTACAGCATGGGTTCTCAGCCATCTCCTCTATATTTTTCTACTAATTTATTTATAATGAGTTGATAACATGTTGATTCTATATCCCTCGTTAACATCGTAAACCTCTGTAGTCAACAGATCAGACTTAAAGTTTTGCGAATTGGGTTGGAGAGAGTAATACTACGATCATAGAGAGATAAGGAAAAATGGCGGAGACTGTACATTCTCCAATCGTCACTTATGCATCTATGTTATCGCTTCTCGCCTTCTGTCCTCCTTTCGTCATCCTCCTGTAAGTTTTTGATTCATACTTTGTCCCTGTTCTACGATGTGATTTGCTTTCCCTCGCTTTCTGCTTCAATACTGTTGTCGATTTTCGATTTTGGTATAATCGAGATCCCCATTTCTGTTTTCTGGTCAAGAAGTCGGAATCATACTCGTTTCCGGTCACAAATTAGTTTTTGGATTGAAAAGGTGTTGTTGTTCTATTGTCTTGATTTGAAGATTATCATTCTGGTATGAAACTGTTGCTTTGTGCATTATGCAGGTGGTACACAATGGTGCATCAGGATGGGTCCGTTATTCAAACCTGGAACTTCTTGAGACAGAATGGACTCCAGGGTCTAATCAACATATGGCCAAGACCCACTGCAATCGCTTGGAAAATAATCTTTTGCTATGGAGCATTTGAGGCCGCTCTTCAGCTGCTTCTACCCGGAAAAAGGGTTGAGGGTCCAATATCTCCAGCAGGAAACCGACCTGTGTACAAGGTAGGTGGTACCAATCAGAATCTGAGCTTATCAGTCTTGGTAACCTAGAACTTGATGCTTATGAACTGTAGCCTTCAATTCTTGCAGGCAAATGGTATGGCAGCTTATGTTGTGACACTATCTACTTACCTTGGCCTATGGTGGTAAGAATGCTAATGTCTTTTGACGACTTTCATCTCAGATTCCAGTTTTATGCTCCGCTTGGCCAGTAGGCTTAAGCATTTCTTCTGCTTCTTCCATCAAAACTACAAGTTCATAATTTTTCCAAAGTATAAATTAACATGTTATGGCATTTAACTGAGTTATACTTCTTTGTATTATTCAGGTTTGGGATATTCAACCCTGCACTTGTCTATGATCATCTAGGGGAAATATTTTCAGCGCTAATTTTTGGAAGCTTTGTATTTTGTATTGTCTTATATATAAAAGTAGGTATATATGTATGGCAGATGCAGTGTTTCCATTTTTTTATTTATTTAAGATATGGTTAAAATTTTAATTTTCTATGTTTTTTCTTGTATAAGGGCCATATCGCACCTTCGTCCAGTGATTCTGGTTCAACTGGTAACATGATAATTGACTTCTACTGGGTGAGTAGGTGTTATATGACTGGCCATATTGGTATACTTAAGAAATGTACTGGCTAGGATTTAGTTAAAGAATTTACTTCTGGCAATGCTAGGGCTATCACCTCGCGACTTTGTTGCCTATTTGCTCAATGTCCGAACATTAAGCTTTACTAAGGCTCCATGTTTATTGGTCCTGTATTTCGATGTCGAAATGATCATAGAGGATTATCCCATTTGTATGAAAACTAGACAAAATTTTCGTTTTTTTCATGGGTAAAAAAGCATGGAAATCAAACGCCATGATTTGGATCCTAATATTTACAATAATATATCGTCCTATGACAATGTGCCACAATTTGTGTTCCGCCAGATAATTATAGGATGTTCTGGTTGTTAATATCGTCTCTTTTTCTTGCAGGGCATGGAGTTGTACCCTCGCATTGGTAAGAATTTCGACATCAAGGTTTTTACTAATTGCAGATTTGGGATGATGTCGTGGGCGGTTCTTGCAGTCACATACTGCATAAAACAGGTACTTTCCCTTCTGTTGTTATAAAGACCAAAGTAAATGAGAATAACTCTCTTTACTTCAAGTAATGGTTTCATGATGAGGTTCCCTAAGTGCCCCCAGTGTCATTCAGGTTTCCTCTAATTTGACTGATTTCTTAACATCGATCTTGAAGCTGAAGAGTGTGATCTCTCTCTAAATTGTTGTTCTTATACTTTCTTTTTTCCAGCATGAACTATATGGGAGAGTTTCGGATTCTATGCTGGTGAACACCATATTGATGCTGGTGTATGTCACAAAATTTTTCTTGTGGGAAGCTGGTTACTGGAACACTATGGATATCGCTCATGACAGAGGTTTGCATTGCAATTGATAATGGAATTAAACCATCATCTTATGTGGTAAAACGGAACCAAACTAGTTCCAGCCAACAACAAGATCTTGACTATAATTGCTGGCACTTTAGTTCTCTGTCGTTATTAAAAACACCACAGGCACTTATTCATATTTGAGTATTTTTTTAATCATTTCCAGCTTTAAGCAGACCAAAGCTTACTGTTTCCATGTTTTATTACTTGTCAGCTGGCTTCTATATTTGCTGGGGTTGTCTGGTGTGGGTCCCCTCCATTTACACCTCACCGGGCATGTATCTTGTGAACCACCCTGTGGAACTTGGAACTCAGGTACTAAAGTTTCTCATTTACGGGAATATAGATTGGTATTTTTTCCGTGTTAAGCAAATGAATATTAATCTAACCTAATCAAGCAAATTAAGTAGGAGAAGAGAACAAGAAAGTTTAATCCTAGAACATCTAGCTGTTACTGTCTGATGTTCTAGTTTATTCGATCCAACAGTCATACCTAAATGTTTCTAATCCTTTGGTGCTTCCTCTAGAGTTGGTGCCATGATATTTTTTTATGCCCAACTTGATAAATTATAGCTTAAAAGATTGTGTAAAAATGCCATTAGTTATTACATCTCTAACTTGTTGAATGATTGGTGCAAACTTAAAAACGCCAGTCATTCGCAACATTATTTGTCCTGTTAAGTAGAACAGGATTTTTCAGCAATATTGATCTTGTAGGACAACTAACCAGTCTACCAGAATCTACTTGAACTGTTCTGACCAAATAACTTAACTTAATACTCGATATTTAAGTCTGTGAAACAGGTGTTAGGACTTAACTTAATACTCGATATTTAAGTCTGTGAAACAGGTGTTAGCACATTAACCTTAACTATATATGTAACTCTGCCAAGATTAGTGAGTCTTTCGCTGAGGTTATTGAAATTTACACAATGGTTTCTCATGTTAGCATATCTTATTTTTTAACTTGGTTTTATATTCATATTTTCTTCTTTCAATTTCCAATTCAGGAATACATTCTTCACTTCCTGCCAATTCACTTGCTACTCTACTTCACACACATATTTGTTGCTTCTGCTTGTTTGCGATTAGAACACATAACATTTTTATATGATCAACAGCTTTTAAATTTAATGCATTTAGTTCTGTTATTTTGTCACTCAATTCGGAAACATTATCATTGAAATATACAAACATTAAATCAGAACTATCTGAGAAAACTTTTAAACTCGTGTTGCTCTTACCTTGAAGATGACAAACATTAAAGTTTTATGCTCTTTTGATTGCTTTTTGTTATGGTTTTCATCATGAGCCGTGCTTGCATAAATGGATATTAAGAGATCATAAAACTTGTAGGTTTTATGGTTCAACAAGATGTTTGTATGATGTGTCGTGTTAATTATCAGCCAAGTAGAGCTCAGTCCTACAAAGTAGCTTGTAAGGGGAGGATATCTAAGGGCCTTATAACCCTTGGCTTTGAGGATCCTAACAGTGTGCTGGTTCATATTGAATTTGTTTTTTAATTATCATCTCCAAAATACATGAATATGACTCCGGAAAGGTGGAGTTCTAGAGCACAGTTCCAACACTAAATTTACTTTTTATTTGAAATACACATATGACCCCTGTATGTCATTACTTAATTTTGTAAAAGCAATGAACCAAGCTTTTCAAGAAAGATTGGACACTCTAGAAAAATTCTAAGGATCACTCTGGATCATAGGAGAAGATAGAAAGGTCAACCTAGACGCATCACAATACTAGGATTTGGCTTTCTTAACGTGTTCATATTTCTAATATTGTCATTTTAAAGTTCATAAGTTTGCTGCATCATTCAATACCGAATGTGTGTCGCTTACTATGATCATAGCATATTATGGCTCCTATTTTTTTACTTATTCAATAAATAGTCATGATAGAGTTTGGTGTAAGTTATTCACAAAAAGAAATTGTGTGATAGGAATGTTTGGATTGAGCCGGACAAACAAGCTTTGTTATTTCTAGCTAAGTCTTATTGTTTGACTGTTCCCAACTTCCATTACAGTTGGCAATATACATTCTGGTGGCGGGCATTCTTTGCGTTTACATAAACTATGACTGCGACAGACAAAGACAAGAGTTCCGGAGGACAAATGGGAAATGTCTTGTTTGGGGTAAAGCCCCATCAAAGGTGATTTATGTTCCAGAAATCCTCACATATTCCTTTTGGACTTTAAACATTGTGATTCCAGTGTTATTTTTCTTCTGTTTACAGATAGTGGCAACGTATACCACAACATCTGGTGAAACCAAAACCAGTCTTCTTCTAACCTCCGGATGGTGAGTTTTCTATGTAATGTTATTTTCCCAGAAGTTACTATCAGAAGAACAAAGAATACTAGTCCTTGATTTCTTAGGCGTTAGAAGCATGGATAAAACCTTTGATGGTTTAGATCAATACAGAGAAATTAGTAATTTACATTGCCATGAAAGTGTTGCGGATGGCTGATGAGATATTATGTAAATATTCTCTACACGATGCAGGTGGGGATTGTCTCGTCACTTCCATTACGTACCTGAGATTTTAAGTTCCTTTTTCTGGACCGTCCCTGCCCTCTTCAATCACGTATTTCCCCTGCCTATCGCTAGAATAATTTAGTTTCCTTGTGGTGCGCTTACGCTGGAGACTCATAGACATGTACTTGTTTGTTCTGTCCAGTTCTTGCCGTATTTCTATGTCATATTTCTGACGATTCTTCTCGTTGATCGGGCGAAGAGAGACGATGACCGATGCCGATCCAAGTAAGCTCCAAGTCCTCCTTTCTTTCCTGATTCTGATTTCTATTTCCTGGGCAAATAGTAATAAGTCACACTGCATTCATTTTCCGAATCTTTATTGGTTGGCTTAGTATTCTCTTGATGAAACTACAGTCTTATTCAAAGTAGAAAAGAGAGGCATATTGGAAACTTAATATGATAAATAGAACAGTCTAAAAATATACGAGTTTGTATAAACTAACCCAATTTATTTATAGAGATCAATATTATCTAATTTATTTACCATCTTATAGTATATCATCTTAAATATATATGATTTTATTGAGTTTTATTACACAACATTTATATGTTGATATAGTATATCATGAATATTTTGGATGAATTCTAATAAAATGGAGTACGAGTACATTTAGTATCACTTATCCCATGTAATATGGTATACAAATTGGATGACGTTATTCTCTTTCTTAAATTAGAATGAGTCTAAAGTGTTCGTGCTTCATTTAGAATGAAAGTTGACGTTGATAATTTTTTATGGCTTTCTCAGGTACGGAAAGTATTGGAAACTGTATTGCGAGAAAGTCCGCTACAAGATTCTTCCAGGAATCTATTAATAAAACTCAAAAAGTATTCAGATTTTTTTCTATAATTATATGAAAACTTTTTTGAGGGATAATGGATTATTGACGTGAGGTAAGATACCGATATATCTATTGTTTGAGAAAATTAGTTGACTTTTAGCTTGTTTCTCTTTTGTTTTTATTTTTCATTTAATCGCTGGTCACTTGTGTTTCATCGCCATTTCTTTCCCAAGTTATCCAAGAAATTAATTGTGATGATTCGAGTTTTGTTAAAATGTTATTCCACAAATCTTCGCGTATCAAATCAAATAGATCGTAACTAGATCGTGTAAAGTAGGGGTGGACAAATAGCGAATATCTGTAAATATTCGACTATTAGTATTTGTATTCGTATTCGTCGAATATTCGATTTTACTGTTTGTATTCGTATTCGTAAATACGGATATACGTAAATTCAAATATTCGCAAATCCGAATAAAATCAATTTTTAAAAAGAATTAATAAAAAAATTCTAAATAATTACATTTTAGTCCCTTTTATAATTTATATTTTAGTCCTTAAATTTTAAATATAATTACTATTTCTTTATATATTTTATACTTGATCTGAAAATCAATTATAATAATATTTTTTATTTATAATTTGATCTTTAAAATTAATTTATTATATATATATATTAAATAAATTATCTATTTAGTATTTACGGATACGAATATTTACGAATAATTGACTATACTATTTGTATTTGTATTTGTCGAATATCTTAATTCTGGTATTTGTATGTGTATTTGTGCCTACGGATATTTGCTTTTTCGGATCGAATACGGTTCGAATACGAATCAGATACGAATATTTCGGATATTTTGTCCAGCCCTAATGTAAAGTCAATCAAATAATTTATTTATAAAAGTTTTAAAATTTTTATCAGTTTTCATTGAACACTAAAATTAAATAGAGATTTTTAAATATTTAATTACAAATATGTTTCACCTAAGTATATCTGAATTTACCCAATACCGTAAACTCATAGTTCATCCCCTCTTAAACCTTACACCTTGTATGTATTAACTTTACAAATAAGTCATATGTTCACTAATTCACCACACAATTGATTGTATTTTATTTCATTTATATAGGTTCAATCCTTCCAAGTTTATGCTCAATAACTCTATTTTTTGTGTTTATGAGTTGTACCAAATGATATTGCATCTCTTTTTTATAGTCATTCTAAATATCTATTGTAGTCTTTTCATTTGCACAAAGTCACATTCTTTTGGATTATGTTATTGATTTGCTTAAGAATACGTCGATATTGTTGATTTTTTCAAAACTTTGAAAGTTTATTTTTTTAATCATTTTTATTATCTACTTTTTAGTTTCCTAACAAATTCAAATAGATTCAAAATCATATTGAAGTAATAATATATATATATATATATGTAGATGTAAATAAATGTAATGACAATTTATTAAATAATTATAAATTAAAACTATTAATATAATATTTGATATTTTTAAATTATTGGGACTTTTTCTTATTTTTTTTAAGATTTTCATTTATTAATTGTTTTATAACAAACTTAAAATCAAAAGTTGACTAATCTTGGAAGATTTCAATCAGACGACTGAGATTAAATGAGAAATCTTCAATCTAATCGTTAAAATTAACATAAAAAATTATATTCAATGGTCCAAAATGGTTTATAACTCACTAAAAATTTCAAAAACAACGAACGATTAAAAAGGAATCAAATAGGTTTCAACGAAAATCAGACAACATAAAAACGGTCATGTCTATGTATGTATATATGTGTATATATTTATGTGCATGTATTATATATATTTATGTGTATATATGTATCTATATGTGTAAATGTTTATGTATATATGTATGCAAATGTATATGTATATATATGTGTGTATATATGTATATGTATATGTATCTATTGAAATAAAAAGGAATTTTTATTTTTGTAATAAATTTAAAAATTAATAATTATAATATTAATATATATATATAAATATATTTGTATATATATAGAGGTTTTATATTACATATATATCAACAAAAATTGGACCACTAAAAACAATCATGTCATCCATTTAAATTATTATTGGACAAATATAATATATTAAAAGTTAGGTTTGTTGAATTTTGGTGTCGTCACGTTGACAATGACGTGCTAGCCTAGTCAACAAACCTAACATCATAATATCTAATATAAAATATTTTAAATATTTTGTTAATTTTACAAATTTATTTTTTAACGAAAATCTATATATTCAAATATAGATTTTTTTCTCTTTTTACATAAAGATTTAGCTATTATCTTTTTAAAAAAATTTCAAAGGATAATTTTATATATATATATAACATTTATTCTCTAAAAATTATATTTATTTATAACAAAGAATTTTATAATCATTTAACTTTATTTTAACTATTAGTTTAAAAAAATCAAATCTATCTGTTACATTAAAAGTTTACTTTCTATTGCATTTTGGAGATGACATATCGGTGCCAAGTGGCAGTCATATCAGTAAAAATTTGAATTATCATTATTTTACGAGGTATCTATCTTTTTCGGTTGTAAATCTAGGAATTTAGGGTTTGTATCTCGCTACTTCATTGAATCTGGTATTTACGATGTTGGTTTTGTATCATATCAACCTCTATATCCCTCACCATAACCACCATATCATCGTCATTGGTTGTTCCTTTTCTCAATAACATTACGTGTACATTCTCTATCAATCTCTATTGATTTCCATTGTGCTTGAGTCTTTAGTTATGGCTTAATAAGTTTAGTGAGATTCCTTCCCAGTTCTCAAATTTCATTTGGGTCTATTTAAATATGTTTTCTTTATGTTTGGATAAGATTCTCATATCACGTTTATGTGATTTCTGGTGGATAGAATTCTTATTGTGTTGTCATTTATGGAGATTTTTTACTCAAGCAGTAAAAATTTTGCTAAGAAGAATTTTGTATCTCTCTGCAAAAATGTTCGGTGCATTTATAGAGTTTTGATAACATCTATAATCGTTATATTGTAAAAAATGAATGAGACCAAAGGGTAAAAGAAAAGCTGAAACCTGAGAACAAAAGGGAGAATTAGAATTTAATACTTCATGCTGTGAAGAGTTGGATCCTCTACTCTAAATCTTAATTTTTCTCGATTCTCTTCAACATTCCCTTTTCGGAAAAACTCGGTTCAAACTTCCTATTATAAGGTATTTCCTATGTTTCAAATTTGGTTTTGTTTTCTGGTTTTCGTTTTGTCTTGGTAAATATTCGACCTCGATTGGATCTGGAAGGTATTCCCGACCGAGAATATGAGAACTCATCAACTATTTCACACCTTTATTGTTTCCTCGTGCATCTTCTCAAAGCTTTCGTCTAACTTCACTATCTCTTATAAAGGTATTTATCTTACGCTTGATCGATTATGCATGGCTATCGAATGCTTTGTGCACTTCTTCTTACAGGACTTTGTATGCTTGGTTGCTTCTTCCCATTTGCATATCTGATGAGTTTTTGATCCTTCGTTTGTCATCTCTTAGAGTTTAAGTTATGGTGCACCCCTTTTCATTCGAATTTATTTTCTATCTTTCGAATTGCCTATATCATTAGGTGTTTAATTTTCATGGATTCTCGCAAAATGGATGATATCCTATTCGGATTGTTCAGTGAGAGAATGGTTAATTTGTCTAGGCTTCCAAAGTTAGAAAAGCTAATGACATCGAGTATTGCATTATAGGTTGTGTGCTTTTTAGATATGAATCCTAGGGTCTAAAGTGCACCTTGCAATTAACCACATTGATGGGAAGTTATGGTCGAACGATAGAATCGAGAAAAAAGGTCTAAGTTTAGAAAGACCCATGGGTTTCAGAAGTTCCACTAAGATCGACGAGTCGACCAGGAAGATAGACGAAATCAAACATGCGTATTTAGGACTTGTGGGATGATAATCGGAAGGACTTGAAATATGATGAGGTGAGAAATCTCCTTAGTCTAGAAGATCAAATACACCTCAGTACAATCTCAATGAATGAAGCTACAATGGATGGTTTTGTTAGGAGGTGAACTAAACAGGGAAATATACAGTGAAATCTAGGTATTGGGTAGCATTTGTATATTTTGTGGGATTCGAGTCAGAGTTGCATGATAACGTCTAATTTATCCTATTTTTTCATCTATTTCTATAGTTAGTTTTTAGCACAATTTAGTCTCTACCGAGTTATTAAGTATCATTTAGTCATCTTCTAACGTTTTCTCGTGTTTTGCAGGAAATGAAGATATCGAGATATAAACACAAGCAAATTTTGGGAAACGTCGGCAAAACCACCCTCGGTTCAGCTGTGCACGGTCCGCATCCAAGATTCCAAAAACCCACAAATGGAAGCACGACTAAAACATAAAATGGAAACACATGGCCGTTTACACAAAATGGAAACACAACTGGAGAAGAGAAATGGAAACAGTCGCTCGAACAAGAAATGTAAACCGCTGGCCGCTGGACACAAAATGGAAACCTCCGGTTGCTGAACACAAAATGAAAATCGCAACTGCTAGACACAAAATGGAAATCCCAGCTACTGGACATAAAATGGAAACACAGCTGCTGGACAAAATGAAAATGCAGCTGCTGCAAGAGAAATGAAACCACGCCATTGCATAAGAAGAAAGGAAATGCATGGCTCGGTTACAAGGAATGGAAACCGCAGCTGTTGGAGACAAAATGGAAACGCAACTGTTGGAGACAAAATGGAAATGCAGCTGCTGGAAAAAATAGAAATGCAGCTGCTGCACAAGAAAGGAAATGACGCTGCTGCACAAGAATAATGGAAATACACAGCTTGCACAAGAAAAGGAAACGAGGGAGAGAAGAGGAAACCAACACGAAAAGGAAAGGAGGAGAGTTCAAATTCGTGAGCTTAAAAAGGGAGCTGAAGGCCGAAGCAAAAGGGGAGCCGAGGTTGGAGGCCGAAGGGAAGAGAAGGAAAGGGAAGATACGGTTTTGTTTTAGTTTTATGTTTTAGGAGTAAACCTTCTTGCCATGGGTTAGGGGTGCTTTTGTAATAGATTCATTTAATCTTAATGATTGATTTCGGATTTGTTCTCTCAATTGGTTTGATGGGTTGTTCTTAATGCTTTTATACTTGATGATCACCTGTTTGAAGGAGTTTAGAGGCTTATCTGGTCTCAGAATTAACCCTAGAATGAATTAGATTATAATTAGAACTATTTAGGAATCGTGATATTCAAGGTTAAGTTCCCTATGGTTCTTTCTGCATCTAGATGTTCGTTTTGCTGCCCACGCGAACAAACTTTTGTTATAATATTTGATCGTTTTCAGATTGATTAGTTGCTTCTAATGCTTTTATTCTTGCTGATCACTTGAATGAATGATTTCAAGACCCATTTTTTTATTATATATATATATATACATACAAATAGCCTATTTCAATATCCATTTTATTATCCATTTGAAACCATTGATTGTATAAACATTTATATAGTGTTCATTTACTGTTTCATGTTTCAATATGGGATTTAATCTTTTATTAAAGACATGTGCAATGCACATATGCAATCCATGTACCCCACAACACATCCCCATAAGAGCTTTCCTTTTTGGTTGATGTGGAGAATATAGACAACGACGAACAATATGGTGTATCGAGGAGAACTTTTCGACGTTATCTGCATAGTTCAAATGGCTAAAAAGGATTGTGAGGAGTACGAGGAAGATATGGTTGGAGATGGAAAGAACTGAACATGTACAAATCAAGAAAGTCGTCAACTCCTCCACATTCTTTGAAATGCAATGTGGATGGTTCCTGGATAGTAAATACATGTGGACTAGTTAACTGATGGATCATACGTAATGATTTGGGGTAAGGGATTAGACTTCGCATGGAGATCCTCTCTCAGCTTGAATCGACATTGCATGCCTGAGTTACAAATTGCTTCTCAAGGGGTAATGTCGAATATGACATCCACAATCTTTGAATCAGATTACCTGGAAAAAATTCAGAGTGTTTTAGCATCTGTCAAATTGGTCAAGATTCACCGCACCCTTCTATCCTTTACTGTTTAGTTGAACAATGTCGGCTCAACTAGAAAAGAGATCATGTGGCATAAAACTAAAATATGCCATTTTGTATCTTTTAATATAAAAATTAAAAAATGGAAAATTTATTTAAATATGACATAATAAATATCTTAATTCAAAAATTATTGATGTGTGTAGACTCAAGTAATAAATTACCTAGACTAACGCTTCCGCAAGAATACGGATCGTGTAGCAACTAGGGTCGAACACAAGGAATTGATGCAACTCTAAAGCTATTAGACTAATGAATAAGACGTGTGAAATCAATAAGTAGATGGAATGCAAATGCAAAGTAAACTAAACTAATGATAGGAATGACTCAAAGACTAAACACCGTAGGTATCGAGAGTCGCACAACGATGCAATGAAGTTCTAACAAGATCATTGGTCTTAGATACTATCACGAGTTCAGGGAATTTAAGCTCTCCTATAGGAACTGACTGGCGTAGACTTGTCCACTATCTAGCATGCGTATACCAATATATCTATTGCGCATCTTACATACATAGACGCATTACGACTGCTATCCTAATCCCTAGATTCAATCGATTGACCTGGCGTAGATTCTAAACCGATTGAACCATAGATCATGGCTAATTTCCAAAGTCTAATGCCCTGGCGTAGATTTATTAGACTTCTAATATCATCCATTCAAGTGGCGTACATGAATGAAGCATTAAGATCGACCAATCAATCTGAAAACATGATCAAATACCAAATTCATTCATATCGAGTGGCGTACAAGTATGAAAGCATTAAGATCCACCATTCATTAAGCACAAGACTTCATTACATATTGGCAATACTCTCTAACCTATGGCAATAGATCTACTTGGACATGAACTCAGAAGACGAAACATAAAAGAATACTAAATTCGACATAGAAAGAGAATAAGAATGCTCCCTATTCATCAACCGATGTCTTCAATAGATCCTCCATGCTTCGGATCCCTCGTTTCGTCCTTCTCGATCTCTCCAAAACTGTCTTCAATGTCTCTGAATCGTCCCCCCTTTTCAATCTGGTTCGAAACTCCTTTTTATAGATCTGATCTCTCCTAATTTGGTCGTTCTAAAACTTAGGAGTTAGTTGAGAATAACAAGGACCCGAGCGGGCACAGCTCCTACCCGCTCGTGCAGGCCTTGTCCCCGACCGTGTGCACTCATTTTAGCCCGAGCGGGCACCTATGCCCGAGCATGTTCCTCTTCAGCCCGAGTCGCGCAAACCTACGGTGATTTTTAGCCACAATTATCCCGAGCGGGCACTTCAATTCCACCCGAGCGGGCACACCTTCTTGGTCGTGTTCCTTGAGTGCCCGAGTCGTGCATAGCTACGGGGGTGTCTTGGCAACAATTACCCGAGCGGGCACACTTCCAATGCCCGAGCGTGCATATCCTAAGATGTTGTTTCCGCTCCTTTCGCTCGGTGTTTGAATGTTCACTTGAATCCATGGCCTTGCACAAGTTGAACCTTGTCATTCAACTACGTTTTCGGGGTTAAATTGCCATAATCTCTCATGTTTCTCCTCATGTCTTCGTTTCCTACACAAAACACGAAATGTAGATGAAATCCTCGAATAAACTCGATAAATGAATGAAATCTAAGTAATCTAATCAAAACTAAACCTAAGAATGATATAAAAACTACAACGAATTACGTGATATCAAACTCCCCCAGACTTAACCTTTTGCTAGTCCTTCGAGCAAACCTAGAGTCGAGTACTAGAAGAGCTAAACAACAATGGATACTAACACAAATACATCAAAGGATTAGCCTTCATGCAAAACAACGCGTCACATGAACGCAAGTCTAAGCGTACCAAGTTCAGACTTCTATCAACCGAAAGTCTCAAACCATGCGATCCTACCAATGACCTAAGTTAGTCCATACTCCTAAACAACGTCCAATCGATCTCCGTACCAACTCTCCTAAGCTTGAGATATCATTGAACCCATATTCTCGTTCTTATTCTTTTTTTTATTCTTTTTCTTTCTTATTTTTTATAGTTCCACGCTTGGTTCCTAGGACGTCGAAGTCGAAGAGGGACGGCTTTCTACTTAGACCCAGGCTGCCTATGGCACACTCATAAGGTCTCGTAACCTTAGTGGAGTGAAGAGATGCGTCATTGAAGAATTTTTTTTTTTTAAACCATGGTTTTTTGCTTCTTCTTTTTTTTATGACGAATACGCCTGACTCTAACCCTTAGGACGTAGAATAGCGCCTCAACCCACCACTTAGACCCGAACCATCGATCTCGATGTACTCATGTCAATGAAAACCTAAAATAGTTAAGACTTATCCAAGGAGAGAACATTGACAGCGGAGTATAAGCGTGTGGAATCTTATGAACGCTAAAAATCTATCAAACAAGCATCGATTAATATAGTTCACGATTCGACAAGGTCGCACAATAATGACTAAAACTTGAAAATTTATGCTAGGTATCCATCCGTTTATTCCTAAAACAAAAATCTACGTCTAATCCTAATCATCTAATCCTAATCATATGACAATACTCGACGAGTACCCCCCCAGACTTGAATGAGACACCGTCCCGGTGTTCAAAACCTAAGAGGATATCGTAAACAAAACAACGGGAAGGTAAGAGTTGGAACGTGTGCACCTTGTGTTACTTCCAATCCCGAGTTTGTGTCTCCTCCTCAAGGATGATATGGACGTTGAAGAACCTGCGAAAAAGATTCACACAATCCAAAAAGAGGAATACGATCCCACCAAGTACATCAATATGAAAAGAAAAAGGAATAGTCCGAAAGAAAATGAAATGAAATATGAAACAGTCGGGTTGCCTCCCGATAAGCGCTTGTTTAAGGTCGCGAGCTTGACCAAAATGCTCTACTCATGTGTCAGCTCCGAAAGAGCGAACTTAGCCTGAT
Source organism: Gynandropsis gynandra (assembly GCA_036759665.1). NCBI lineage: Eukaryota > Viridiplantae > Streptophyta > Magnoliopsida > Brassicales > Cleomaceae > Gynandropsis > Gynandropsis gynandra. Next base: position 59,479,305 of record CM071860.1, on the reverse strand, counting down.
CAAAATCTGTGTTATCCGCATTGTAGAGCTTTATGCGTTGAGCATTCACTTTAAATACACCATTGGCTCCTATTAGCTCGATTGCTCCGTGTGGTGAGATGCTCTTAATCGTGAATGGCCCGGACCAGCGTGACTTAAGCTTCCCTGGAAAGAGTTTTAAACATGAGTTGAAAACAAGTACACGATCACCAACCTCAAATGTCCGCTGGAGTATATGCCGATCGTGCCACCGCTTCGTACGTTCCTTGTAAATTCTCGCGTTTTCGTACGAATCGAGGCGCATTTCCTCAAGGTGATGAAGCTGTAACGTCCTCTTCTCAGCGGCAGATTTATAGTCGTA
>CM071860.1:59450210-59470039 GCA_036759665.1 Gynandropsis gynandra | reverse complement strand
TTAAAATGGGGTGAAATCGGTTTCATAAATTATTCGTTTGAATATTGAAACATTAATTATAATATCTATTATATATAAATATATATCATAAATGTTAAATGATAAAATATATATACCAAGTGTTAATTATATGAATAAACCCGTCTAACCCGTTTAACCCATTTAGCCCGACCTATATAACCCATTATTAAATGGGCCGGGTTAAACCCAACCCATTTACACCTCAAAACCCATTTAAATTTAATGGGTTGGGCACAACCCAACCCAACCCATTGACATCCCTAATTCGAATGATCAAGGAGCATAACGAGGAAGTAAACTCGACATTGTAGTTAATCCTTTGATGTGTACAGTTTTCCAAGAAATTGCGATCATATACAGCAGTTCCAGTCTTATAGATATGAATGTTAAAACTCAAAATTCATTACCTGCACAGTGGTGACAGCCTCTACTGCTCCAGCCGCTCCTAGCAAATGTCCGACCATAGATTTTGTCGAGTTCACCCTTAGCTGCCATAAGTTTGATATGGATTGTAACAAAACAAAGAAACCTCTAATAAATGAATTTAATCGAGCTGAGAACGGAAGTTACTTCAGGATTTTGGCCAAAACAATGAACAAGGGCTTGGTACTCCTTAAGGTCTCCAGCGGGTGTTGAGGTGGCATGAGCGTTTATATAGTTTATCGCTTCCCTAGATATCCCAGCTTGATCTAATGCGTTCTCTATGCATAGAATAACACCGGCCCCTGCAGGTATCGTACATTTCCGATTCAGCACAAGATTTATCACTTTTCAGCCATCACGAGAAAACACTAAGATTATCACTATTTAAACACTAATGGATGATCATTTCCAAATGCATGTCCCAAGGATCAGTTTGTAGAACTTTAAAAACCCAGAGAAAAATGAGAAAGCAATGAGTGCATCATTGTGATAATGAATTGAAACAGTGTAAACTACCATCAGGCCGTGGCTCTGTCATGTGATATGCATCACACGTGAAACTCCCACCAAGAAATTCTGCATAGATAGGTGCGACTCTTTTCTGAAAACCAGAACACAGACGTACTCAATACAGCTCAGATAACAAAATATAAAAAGAATCCAAATGGGTTCAATGAGAAAGCAATATATAAGAAGCAACACTAATCACTGTAACAATGGCACCAAATTGAATATGTATTGTCATACTCAGAAGAATGGACATTGACAGAAAGAATGGAGCAAAATTGTGGAGAGCAACAAAATGAAGATCCACATAAACAATTGGGAAATAACACTAAAGTTATGTTCGCTCATTCAATACGCGTGTATCATGTATGTACCTTAGCATGCTCAAGTTCTTCCAAAAGCAGAACTCCAGCTCCCTCTCCCATCACAAATCCATCTCGATTCTGTTTTTGCAGCTAAGATCAGCTTTACTAGAAAACTAAGGATTTTCGAACATAAAATGCAATATTTTACCACTATTTTATCCCAGCACCAGATATTCAAGGGAATTCCCCTCCTTCAAAAATTCTTGCCGCGTTTTGTGCTGTGCACCCATAAAAAACTAAGGCTGGTTCCCCACATTTCTAATGTCCACTAGTTTTAGAAATGAATTTTCAAATGGAACTGTAAAAAAATCTAATACAATATGCTAGTAAAAATGAAAAGAAGATACAATAAAATAAGAAATCGTCGAGAGTTACACTATCCCAAGGACGCGAAGCTTTGGTGGGATCATCATTCCTCTGTGAAAGAGCCCGACATGCCACAAAACCTCCCAAACCTGCATTGGTACCCAAAATAGAAGAGCTATGTAACGCATAATGTTCAAGAAAAAAGGAAAACACGCTATATAAGAGTAAGAATGTGTACCTATTGGAATAATGACAGAATCAGAGCCACCACAGAGCATTACATCCTAAACATTTCAGAGGAAAGACAGGAAAATGTCGCATAAAAATGGAACCGCATGAAATGCTACAAGATTGTCGAACATCCACTTCGAAAGCAGGATACTTACAGCTTCACCTCTGATAATGTGATTTGCTGCATTCAAAATGCAAAAGTTGCTTGTTGCACAAGCAGTTGAAATAGAATAGTTTGGTCCCATCCATCCCTAATTTATCATCGCCATAAAGAACAATAGCTCGATTCAAGAAAGTCATCGCTAATATACCATAACATTTGAATTAAATCTGACCAGGTCCATGGCAAGCATAGCAGAACCCATGTTTGTTGTTGCAAAAGGTACACAAAAAGGATTCATCTTCCTGTAAGAGATCTTCAAAGCTTCAATCGCATCATTAAAGACCTGTCTCAAGATAATTTGTTTCAGAAATCCAACTTCACAGACTCAAATTAAATATTATGACTGTTTTTTATGAAAGATATAACAATACACCACCCTCAGACCAAAACTGTGCCTTTTACATGTCCAAACCCAAAAATCAAGAAGGTACCTTCATGCCTCCCATCGCCGAGCCAATCAAAACTCCGCACTTGGTTTTGTCTAATTTGGCCATCACATCTTGAGTTATCCCACCATCAACCAATGCTTTCTTGCCAGCAGTTAGAAGATAAAGCATGAATTTGTCCATCCTCTTTGAAAGTTTTGGGGCAATCCATCCGTCGGATGAAAAATCTTTGATTTCTCCAGCTATTCTCTATGCAAAGGGAACAAAGAAACAAATCATGTATAAAACAGGGAGAAATCAATGTAAGATATAACGAGGCGATGGTTACCGTAGGAAATTCAGAACAATCAAAATTCTCGATCTGGCTAATACCACTGTTCCCGTCCAACAAATTCTGGTAAAAGGTATTTGGATCATGACCTAATGACGTAGAAACCCCCATACCCGTCACAACAACCCGCCTTTGCTCAGTAGGTTTATTTTTAGCCATGGATTCCTTTTCGAGCTGCATCGTGACCGCCATGACTTTGCCTTAAAAACACAAAGAGTAGTTAATAGAAAATAGAATTACTTTAATAAGAACTATCTTACAATGGCATGATAACCAAGAACTCTAGCAATTTCCAAAATCGTACAGAGAGAATTTACAACTTATTTTGTTTAGTGGATTAATACTTATCAACCCTCTATCCTCATGAAGAGTCCAAATGAAGAGCTCAATATTAATGAATAACCTCATACTCGTACAAATCACTTGGACTGAACATAGTAAACTAATCAATTATGTAGTATGTTAACCGAAAAGACCCAGAGTGATGTATTTCCACTTTCCATTTCAGCTGAAACTATGTGTTGGCTGCATTTGCATTCGATTTCTTCTAATTTCATCATTTTTCCAATAACAACAAACCCAGAAAACAAAAACGAACAAAAAAGTTCGTCAACTTGCAAGCTATGCTCAGAAATCGGAATTATCGTAGAATCAAAGACTGGAAACACAAAAACATATTCCGATGAAAAATAACATACCGGAGCGGGATCCACGATGCAATCTCCTCTGCTTCCGATTCAGGGAAATGTCATTCGATCCAAACAAAGCAGACAAGGCATTGTTGTTGCAGGACTGATTACAGGGTCTGAACGCCAAACAGGAACTCATGAGTGCCTGAATGCTCGCGGATCCATGGCCTCCGGCGGCTACTGCAACGGCGGAGCCTTTAGAAAACAGTCGTTTCCGGCGAGCCCAACGGCAGTTACTCCGACTGTCGGACTGAACGCCACCACACGTGACGGGCATGCAAGCCGCGACGAGCCACGTGCATAACGGAAATGCGTAACAGGAAGACGAACCCACCATGGAAATCAAACGTCGGGAGCTGAAATCGAAGAAGACCGAGAAAAAGCAAAACGATAAACGGTGAGGCTGGGAATCTAGCAAACGAGCATTTCAAGAAAGATCAAGAATGATCTCTCCCTCTCCCTCTCCGGGTGCGTAAATTTGTGCGTCTAGATGCCTAGTCGTCCTGTGTGAACAGCGACGAGAGAAAGAGAGCAGAGAACACCAAATAAAAATCCTTAATAAAATCAAACACAAATAATTATTATACGACTAAACGATTGGTCTTATTCATATAAAAAATGTAGAATTATTATTTATTAATATATATATATATTTTGTTTCCTCGGTATGATCGAACAATGTCACTTCAACAGGGTGTCAGGGATATAAATAGAAGGTAAGAGTGCGGGTTCGGTTTAGCCAACCCAACTCATTCAAAATTATATTTTGGGTTTAATAATAGGGATGCTTTATTACTTTGGACTAAATGTGTTTAAGCTCATATATTTTTATTTAAATGCACATAGTTTGCTTATTATAAAATAATATCTTAAAAATCTTCAAATTTTATCCAAAATTTCATTTATCTAATAACTCTTATTTAACATTCTTAACAAAATAAAAGCTTCAAAACATCAAAATCTTTTGATTTATTATTCAAACTTTAAAATTAAACCAAAAGGTTGCTTTAGATAGCTTCTGATTTTTTTCAAACTAGAGTTTAAGATGGTTTGATCGCCTGATCGGCCTAGATAAACGATCGGACGATTTATAGGAATTAAAAGATGGTCAAGACGATGTGAATTTAAAAAAGTATATCAAAATGATATTGTTTTGATAATAAAAAAATATTTTTTCTTCATTTTTATTGATATTATGAATTATTAGCTTTTATGTTATCTCAATACAAATTTAAGAAAATAAATAAATTTGAATATGTAAAGACCAATCAACGGGACAAATGTCAAAGAGTGGGATATTTTGATCATTATTTTCTCAATTTTAAGATTTATATTATGTATATTGATTAATTGGATTGATTAATTGGATGAATATGTAATAGGATAAAATCGATTATTGTCGTTGTTGGTAAAATCACCATGAATCGTCAAGTCACGCTAGAAAATTAAGGTGATGATCTTTCTTCATCAACATTTAGTTTTGAGGTTGATTTATGAAGAAATTATTAGGTTTAAAACATGGCATTATAACAATGGAAATTTTACGAAATTCATAAAAGGGAATTGAGACATGTGAATGAAGATTGAACCCGAGCCTAGAATCATCGTATGAAGATTTATGGCATAGTTTTGGTGAAACTAAAGTGATTATAGATTATTTGGAAAATTGATGCTTAACGTTGATATTTTGGGTTCGGTGCTAGAGTCGAGCGAACATCTTGTCTAGTGTGTTCGATCGAGTGATTCACACTCAATCCTTCAAAATAAGGTCTGTGCAAGCATGTCGGTGAGAGTGTAACATGAGGAGTATCAGGTCGACGATGTTAGTACTACAACATTTGGATTAGCGGCCACTGTCATACCGTGTTGGGGTTATGATAACCTTCCGAATGACAGAACATTGTATTTAGTCAGATCGGTGGATCTAAAAACGTCAAACCGTGTTGGAGATGTGATAACCTTTCGAGCGATACAACACCATATTTAGTCAGATTAGTGGATCTGCCAATGTCGTACCATGTTGGGGTTGTGGTAACCTTTCAAGCGACGAAGCATTATATTTAGTCAAATCAGTGATATGCCAGTGTCATACCGTGTTGGGGTTGTGATAACCTTTTAAGCAACAAAGCATTGTATTTAGTCAGATCGGTGGATCTGTCGGTGTCGTACCATGTTGGGTTATGATAACCTTTCGAGCGACAAAGTGTTGTATTTAGTCAGATTAGTGGATTTGTAAGCGTCGTACCATGTTAGGGTTATGGTAATCTTTCGAGTGATGGAGCATTGTCTGTACTAATGGTTGGATACGTCATGGCCTTACGAGATTTTCAATGTGTTGGGATTCTTGGACCTAGAATGTATGCTCGAGCTAGAGTCTTGTGGACTCATGAGTTATGATTCGGTGTGGTACTAGTCTTAGACTTATAATACTCAGTCAGGTTGGATAGAGTTATTTATGTTTGTTTGTAGTGTGATGAATGCTTATTTTATGTTACGCATTCGAGCGTGGGAGAATACGTGGCACAAAGTGTGTGCATGTATTGATCTCACTAAGTACATCTTCGTATTCACTCATTTTTTAGCTGTCATGGATGGGCAGTTTATAGTGATGAAAAAAATCAATGAGGTTGAGCAGCAGCATTAGAGCTTACAATGGACTGATGGAAGAGGCGTGCATGAGGTCTCAATAAGCTTTATTTTGCATTTATTATTTATTTTGATTATGATTTCATTTGTTTTCTTTCGTTATATAGTTCAAATAATTTCTATGTGAAATAAAAGTATTTATTTATTCTATAAATGTGTTTGAGTGATGACACAAGTAGCTTCCTCTTCGAGGTTATGGTGGACACTCCTAATCCTCATGTTGTTCCGAGATGGAGGTGTTACAACAAGTCTTGAATATGAATCTAAAACATCATATCTTTCAAATAAGACGTATCATCTTTAAGCAAAATTTTGAAAATGATACCTCCATTTACATGTCTTCCAGCAACTTTATTATATATTTTGATTTCAGGTGTTTTTTTCTTCTCCTTTCTTGGTATGTTGTTGATAAACAAAGACTACATTACAATATAAAAATGTTACAATATTAAAAATTGAAAATCTATTTTTTATTAGTACAACAATTCACCAAATAAAAAATTACATTCCATATTTTATTTGTCGTCCATGTATTACACATATAAGCTCTTTTACATGTGTATTTAGGGGATTAAGAAAAATGCATAAAATAATCATTAAATTTTGACGATCCAACAACATGTGATCTTTGTCTGATGTCGTTGTTGATGCTTCCTATTGGAGATGATATTTTTATCACATGATATATTTCTCTAAGTTTGTTTTGGTAGTTTTGGTTAGTTACTCTATAAGCTGGTTTGTTATTTTTCTATTGTGACAACTACGAGTATATAAGCTGGTTACTTGTAGTTTTACGACAATAAATGAAAATTTTGAAAGGTTCCACAATTCTTCTCTCCTCTGGTTGAGATGGTATTAGTGTCACATTCAACTTTTTTCACACTCTCACTTTCATAGTCTTTCTTCTATTCTTCTTTTCAATGTTTAATTTAATGAATTATGCATCTTATTCATCTTCACTTTTGCTTCCAAATATGAATCTTACTCAAATACTCTATTTTTATGTGTTGTTGATTCTTCCGATGTTAGTCTTGTCTTAGAGAAGCTTGATGATGATTATGATTAGGTTTTTATCCATGGAACTCTTCCCAAACCTACTGATACATCTCCAGATTTGGGTGCTCGGTCTCGCTGCAATGATTTGGTATGTACCTGAGCGAATAACTCTATTTCAAATTAAATTGATAATTTTTTATTTATCTAGATAACATTTCGGATGTTTGAAAGCATATTGAAACTAGGTTTCGCCGGAAGAATGTCTCTAAATTTTACAATATTTAGCAACAACTAGAAAACCTTTATCCAGGTTCGATGGATCTCAACGGTTCTTATACACCTACTAGAAGATAGAAACTCATGATTGATCATTTTCCAAACCTAAATAAGGTTTACAACATGATCTCACAGGAATAACAACAACAATTTATTCTTAATCCTATTTTCATAGGCTCCAGCTTTCAATTTCACACATCAGTATCCAAGATCTAGACCTATTTATGCATCATCTTCCTCATTTGGTACTCAGAGTAGACCAACGATATAGTGTACACATTTTGGAATGCTTGGACATCTTGTCTTCAAAACTTTACAACTATCTTTTAGGATCTCACATTGCTCAGTAGGAATGAGCAATGCCTTATAAGGCCATAAGAACCTTCACCCCTCAAGATAATTCCTACCCATTCAAGTACCAATGTCCACGTCAACCCACTCTGATAGCCCACTCTAGGCGTCCCACTATGTTGTCCTCATGTTGCCTCTTCCTAGATCGCTTCTTTCCAGTCACCCCTTTTCGCGGTGTCAAACCAACAATGTAGGCAGACTCTAATACCAATTGATAACAGAATTGTCAATTTCTATTTCACCAATTGAAAGAAAAACATGTTTAAGCTCTTAAAAAGTTCCCAGCTCTTTCCTTTACAAATTTCCCCACAAAATGATTGATAGATAAACTAACCCTCCGATGTACCTCTAATACCCTTGTTAAGTTTACAAGCCTAGTTAGTTAACCAAACCACACCAAAAAATAACTCAACCATAGTTTCAATAAACCACACACACAAACTGCGATACAAACACAACAAACATAATGTAATATTGTTCAATAAAGGATATGTAATTGTGGTTTACGGCATCTTCAACTTCTCCCAGCTTGAACTTGGATATCTCTAACTTGGATGTCTTTTCCAACTTGATCTCTCATTTCCTTGGTTGCTTTAATTTTGAATTTCTTCCTTGTGTAGACTTTATAAAGCGTTTCAATACCTCCCCGATGAAGTTGTAGCTTATCTTCAAACGCATATGTTCATCAAAATCAAAGTAAACTAAACACAAAAGGAAGGAGAGGAATATTTGTGAGATACCTTGAAAGAGTAAAAGGGTACACAATATGAATTGAAAATGATGGGAAAAGTGACATCTATAAGGATGTGATATTTCAAAAAAAACATGGTGTATAAGGATCTCAAATTTTTTGAAAATTCACTAAATGATAGAGAGGATCATAAGATTACAAAATCTGTAATTGTTCCAATGGTCATCAATTACCAAAGAAGAATAGAAACACCAATCACAAATCAAGGTGAAGTTGTGGAAGGTAATTACAAGACAAGTGAAACTACAGACAATTATTCACATATTCATATGATGAGCAGCTGACATTGGATACTTCTGATAAAAATTTTATGAACAGTTCAATTCTGGATCCCGAAATTTATCAACTCATCAAAGAAAGATAAAAAAACTAGATATGCATCCAAAGAGGTACTCAGGGAAATATTATGTTCATTTGCACTCACAATGGCAGATAACCTCGAACAAGAAGAGTAAAGGACTTTAAGGATGCAATGAGAATACTAGATAGGAAGCTATGGAAGCAACCATGGTTGAAGAGATGACCTCTTTTCTGAATAATGACACCTGTGAGCTGGGTGGAGAAACCTCTAAAACAAAGAGTCATATAGATTTTTAAAAGAAAATAAGGGATTGCAAAGATTGAGAAGCCTAGATACAATGCCAAACTTGTAGCCAAAGGGTACAAATTAAGGGCATTAATTATAAAGAAATGTTTGCTCATATAGTTAAACATGTCTATCAGATTGTTGCTCTCTTTAGTGGCCTTTACAGATGTGTATTAGAGCAAATGGACGTCAAGATAATATTCTTCCATGGAAATATTTGAAGAACAAATATGCATGTCTCATCCAGGAGGATTTGAAGACTATCAAGGAAAAGAAAAGTTTTGTCTTTTAAAAAGGTCCCTCTATGGTTTAAAGCAATCACCTAGATGGTGAAACAAGAGAACTGATGCTTTTATGATACAACAAGGATATATCAGAAGTAAACATGGTTCAAATGTCTATGTTAGGAGAAGTTACGATAACTCATTCACATATTTTCTATTGTATGTGGCATATGCTCGTTGCCTAAAAAATAAACATGATATTGAGTAAAAAGCATTTCTAATTCATAATTTGGGATGAAGGGTATAAGAAGTGGTACCATTATACTTGGAATGGACATAAGGATGGACGAAAACAATTGTATTTTGACTCTATCTCAAGGATGCTATGTTCACAAGGTTCTTAATACTTCTGGTACAAATGATGCAAAAACTATTTCCATACCCTTAGTTCACATTTCAAGTTATTAACAACAAAAAACAGAGGATAACTTAGAAATAGAGTATGTTCTTTAGCAAATGTAGCGGGTAACATCATGTATGCTATGGTAGGTTTAAGACGTGATCTAGCACATGCAGTTGGTGTTGTAACCAGCTATCTGAGTAACCCATCTAAGGATCATTGGCTTGTTATAAAATGGATATTACATCACCTCAGAGGTGTTGTAGAGCTAAAGTTATTTTACAGTAAAAAGAAGGTAAATATTTTGATATGTCTTCACAGTGGGAGGCAACATAATCAGCTGGAAATCATGTCTACAACATTAGTAGTTATGTCAACAACAGAAGTACAATAGATCTCATTGGAAAAAAAAAACAATTAAAGAAGATGTATGGATAAAAGTGCTGATGAACGACTTTTGTTATAAGCAAGAACCGGTTCGATATGGTGTGACTCTCAAAGTGCAATATGATTATCCAAAACAATGTATATTATGAGAGGACAAAACATATCACTAAAAAAATACCAAAATATCAACGGACGAATCAACAAATCCGTCTATTGATAATTATTGCAACGAATTACAATAAAAATTGGGAATTATCAACGGTCATAAATCCGTTGGCATTTCCAACGGATTATCAACAAATATAATATGCTGCAAATTTGTCAGTGAATTCATTGGAAGGTCGTTAAAAACTAAAAAAATATTTCAACAGATGGCCGTTTCAATGGATACCTGATAGAAAATTTAGAATTTCGATGTGACCGTTTGAATAAATAAAGCGTTAGATTTCAACGGGCATCCGTTGGAATTTTACTTTTTGTACAATAAATTTGAATTGCTTGCCTTCAAGCCATGAACAAAAAATAAACTTTCAAACATTGTCCTCTTCTTCAAATAGAGATATATACAGATCGAGAGAGTGGATGTATAGAAGAAAATATCACGTAACTGAGGAAGTTATGCAAGAATTCTTACACGGATTGGATCAGGTTCATGAGTTTTGTGTCGTTGCAACTTTTGTGTCGATGCAACTTTTGTGTCAATAATGTGGTACAATGTTATGTCTTTGCAAAAGATGCAAAAAAATATGATGTATCAAAGTCAAGAAATTTTTTGCAAACAAATTTACATCCGAAGAAAAGTTTTAATGTCATCTTACAGCCCTTAGTTCATGAATTAAGAGATTTGTGAAACAATGATATTGTTGCATATGACATAAGTACGAAGCGAAAACGATTTTGTTATGGATAATTGGAGACTTTCATGCTTATGGAATGTTATCTGGATGAAGCACATACGAGAGACTGGCATGTCTATATTTTATGGAGGAGTACATGATAAAAAACCATGTTAGTTTGATTGTCATTGAAGATTTATTCTCCGTGAACATACATTCAGAAAGATAAGAAACATTTTTGAAAGAACATGGTACAAAAAGAAGAGGCACCATGCAGGCATACTCGTACACAAATACTACACGAACGACTAAATACGATTTCATATTTACAAGAATCGATGGAATATGGAGGAGATTGTGGGCATTAAAAACCATAAGGCCAAGGTGAATAACATAACTGGTATACACATAGTATTTTTTTTGGAACTATCATATTAGAAATCACTCGTATTGTGTCATAATTTAGATGTTATGTATATTAGAAAACTTTTTTCGATAACATCATCAACACTGTCATGAATGTCAAGGGTAAAATGAAGGATAACATACATTCAAGAAAATATTTGAAGACAATATACCGAAGACTTGAGTTGGAGTTATGCGGTGGAAAGGTACATATCCCAATATTCAGATTGTCTAGGTTAGCGAACACACCATTTTTAGGTGGTTAAAAGAAGACATTAAATCTCCAGATGGATATACATCGAACATTATTTGGTGTGTGGATATTATGGGTTCAAGGCTCATGGTTTTCCACTTTTCAATAGGCATCTGTTGGCATTTTTCAACGGATGACCGTTGAACTGCATAAATAATTCCAACAGATGCCCGTTGAGAAGAATACGTACAACCGTTTTATGGTCTTCATTGATTGAGAACACAATTTTTAATGAGATTTCGTTAGAAACTCAATAATCATGTTAATTAATGACTTTCGTTGATTATACATATCTTTCAACGAACATCTGTTGAAAAATTGTGTATTTAACTCGTTGAACAGTTCATTTTCAATACATCTAAAAAACAAATCCTCTCAAACACTAATCCTAAACACTTAAACTCAATGAGATTTCAACAATTTATTGGTCACGGTGGATTGTTGGCGGGTTCTGCAAAAAAAAAACCACCACCACCTACTCCGCCATCATTCCGACCTCTATCACCTATATCGGTACCATATATATTTGATGAAGATGATGATGTGATGGATATTAATGTTTAATCGATACCTTTGATGAGTGTCCAACTGTTCCTATTATCGATCTCGAACGTCTTGACGAGACGTTATGGTAAAATACTATTTATGTACACATATGTATTTGTATTAATTTAAAAATCGACTAATGATTTCGTTTACACGTATAGGTTTGATGTAGATGATTTTGTTTAACGCACAAACAACAACATCATCTAAGATTCTTTACAAAATCTTGTACTATTCCTCGAAGGTGACGCTACAAGTTTTACGCCACCGATGGTGGTGTACATTTATCGTAAGTGATAATATAAGATTTAATTTAAAATTATTAATGAGTTTGACTAATAACTTAGTTTTTTAATATTTAATTTTGTAATGCGCATATAGTTCACAGAAGAAGAACGCATCACACATATATAATGCTTGGATATGCTATATGTAAGCTCGGTTGCGCTTGATAATAAACAATGTCAAACGCAACTATTACAACAAGAACACCAAACCGACATGCACAATAAATGAGGTATTCAACCAACTCGTCCAACATCGGGAATCTAAGGACTTTATGGCCAAAATCGAAAAGACAAAAAAATGTTAGTACAACGAGAAAGTTCTCGAGGATGGTCTGCATCGCCATACCTCAAGATCGATGGCATTTTCGAAAAGAAAGAAAAAGTTGGTAAGAAATTTACAGTTATAGTTTAAAATTTTTTCTTTAAAATTATTATCTAATTATATTATTTTAATGTTACAGATGTAGAGGATGAGAAGAGAATCGATTCTTCTTGAGATGGTTGTTGAGGCTCACGCCAAGAATAAGTTTGTCGTTGGAAAAGAGGTCAACAACCCTGAGTTGGTTAACCCCTATGTAGAGCGAAAGGTGAAAACTATGATACAGAAGATAAAATATCAATTACAATTGGTCGGTTCATCTCCTAATGAACTTAATCCTTTACAAAAGGATAAAATTTATTTACACGTAAATAATGTCAACGTTAATAATTCATTGATTATATATTTTTTAAATTGATATACTAACTTTAATTTGTTTCATATTGCACTATGTTAAGCCATATAAGGGCGTCTATATCGTCTGGGTTCACTACAAAATGATATTTTAGAAGATATCACAATGATACCCCATGGTCCAAGAGAGTTTCACGTAAGAACAACACATTGAGCAGCTCGAGACTACACTTCGAGCAATGCAAGATACACTACAAAAAACACATGTATATCAACAGACGGATCAAAGGATCATGTTGAAAAGCCACGATTATCACGTTTTCATGCAGAGACTCATTCCAATTGCATTTGTTGAGCTATTACCATGGAATGTTCACGATGTGTTTTATGGAATTAGCATATATTTCATAGATATATATTCAAGAAATTTAAAAGTGGATGACTTGGATTAATGAAAAACAATATCTCTGAAGTATTATGTTCATTGGAAAAAAATTTCCGCTTTCATTCTTCGATGTCATGGAACATTTGCCAATACATTTACCAGATGAGGTAATACTTGGTGGACTAGTTCAATTCAGATGGATGTATCATTTCGAAAGGTTTTTCTTTCATTTAAAAAAAAGTAAAAAACAAAGTAGTGGTTGGAGGATCGTTGTTAAACGATACGTGTTGTAAGAAATCACATATTTCAGCATATTTTATTTGGAGTCGTATATTCAAACGAGAGAAAGACGTACATTGGAAGATCACACAAACTATCTATATCAGTATAACCGCAATTTGGGACCATTCCTGAGATGTTTATACCGATTGGACGTACAAGAGGTAAATCTGAAAAACATTGGTTAACACCAGAGGAGTATAATCACGTCCATACATATATATTACTAAATTGTCAAGAGGTATTACCTTTCAAAAGGTACAAAATAATGAAAATCGAACTTTTAAACACAATTAATATATATATATATATATATATATATATCAAAATATTAATGTACTTTCATTATATGATATTTGATGAAGAAGTAATTGGTACATATCTTGATCTAAACGCAGATGAACTCACACAAAATGAAATTTTAACATTATGGCTCGTGGTTTAGAGACTACGTAAGTACTCGTGTACGTCTTATATATATTAATTAAGTATTCATTTGTTTTTTATGTTATATATGTCAAATGTTCAGATGAGAGACTTTCTACGTGGTTAAAATATTTGGCAAATGGTTCTGGACAAAATGTACGTGTTGGCCAATTTTGTTTACTTGCGGATACACATTCCACTCGTACGAACATAGAAAACATAGAAGCACATACAATTACGACGTTTGCTTTAATAGTGAAATAGAGGGCAATATTTTATACGATATTTTACAACTAATCCTACAGATGGAATATCTCGGTCTCCTTGGCTTGAAGGTAATACTTTATAAATGTTATTGGTTTGACCCAACCGTAGGATGTGGTACACGAAAAAATCGATGGGATAGAATTGACATTAATCCGGGACGACAATATGGTAAGTATGATCCATTCATCACAATAGGTCAAGCAGATCAAGAATGTTATGTGCAATATCCAACAATATTGAAACGTCGAAAAGAGGAGTGGTGGTCGTAGTAAAGATCAAGCAACGAGGAATTATAAGCATAGATAAAAAGGGATCCATTACAAACCGATTATCGAGATTATAATCATAGTCGATTCGTTTAATTGATATAGACAATCGGGTGAAGATTCTCGTAAGAACTGATATAGATGGAGAATAGAGACGCGACTATGAAGACGTTGAACCGAAAGATGCAAAAGATAAAACCGACGATGAATTCAATGAACAATTGAAGGAAAACTCGCCAATCGAAGAATCTACCAAAGAAGAAATGTGAATTCTACAATGCAATATATAAATTTTTATAACTTGTTAAAATTATTTTTTTAATTTTTAAGATACTTGACAATTTTCAAGATTTTCACCGTTTCAACGGGTATCCGTTGGAAAGTTCTAACGGATGCCAGTTAATAGAGAATTCATCAGGTAACAGTTGACAGTTGGAATACGCCAACGGGTATCCATTGCCACTTTGCAATGGCTATCCTTTGAACACTGTGCTCTCGGATGTGTGTTGCAGGGATTTGCAACGGATGATCGTTGCAAAGCTTGTCATTGCTATCCGTTGCACAGTTTGCAACAGTGACCTGTTGGGAATTGTTATAAGGCTATAATAAACTACTATATCTTTGCAAGCGGATGCCCGTTGCACAAGGAGACGTACGATTGTTTTGGCGTCCGTTGCCTCGGGAATACATGCTACCAACGGCATCCGTTGGAAACCCAAAACATCGTGTTAATTAATTGCGTCGGTTGAGTGGACATTTTTTCCAGCGAGAATCTGTTGGAGTTTTCAACGGATGCCCGTTGGAAATTTTTGTATATTAAACCTTGAACAGTTTCATTTTCAACATAATTCTAAATCAAAACTTCTCTCAAATCTTATAATTTATCAAACACAAACCACTCTTAAACAAATACAAAATATGAGCGCTAGATGATTTATCGGATATGGTGGTATGTTGACAAGTCGGTAGGAGCCCGGCCTCCGCCTCCGCCTCCACCACCACCATATCGGCCTCCTTCACCAATATCAACACCATCGATATTTGATGAAGAATACTATAAGGTGGATATAGACGCCTTGATCAATAATTTCGACAGATGTCTCACCCTCCCGATTATCGATCCTAAACGTTCTGACGAGACGTTATGGTAAGAATTCAAATTAATAATTTATATTGTTTTTAATTATAACCATTACCTAAATATTTTATTTTCACGTGCAGGTTTGATGTGGATAATGTTCTCAAACATACGAACAACAACATCATCCAGGTATCGCTACACGATCGTCTTTATTGTTCCTAGCATGTGACACCATAAGTTATACGCCACCGATGGTGGTGTACTTTCATCGTAAGTATAAAATAATATAGTTATTAACTTTAAAATGATTAATTACATTTATTGTAAACTAATTTATTATTACTTTGTTTTGCAACATGCATACAAATGGCAGAAGAACAATACGTCGCACATCTATACAGCTTAGATGCACGACATGCAAGCTCAATTGTGTTTAATGATGAACAATTCCAAACACAACTGCTACAAGAAGAATGTCAAACCGACATGGGCAACGAACAAGGTATTCAACCAATTCGTCCAACAGTGGGAGTTTGAGGACTTCAAAGCCAAGAGCGAGAAGACCAAGAAATGTCGGTACGACGAGACGGTTCCTGGAGATGGTTTGTATCACCATACTTTAGAATCAAATTCATTCCTAAAAAGAAAGAAGAATTGGTAAATTTCTTTTATTTATTATTTAAATTTTTTGTTTTACAATTTTAACTCATTGACCCTGAGGCGGAACGAACCGTGGAAGTTGTGACACATAAGATCACACATCAATCACAAGTTTGCGGTTCAACTCCCGACGATCTCAGTCCTTTATAAAAAGACAATTTATTTGGAGGTAAAAAATTAATATTATTGTTTGTAATTTGTTTATTAAATAAAAATATTTTCTAAAGATTAACTTTAACTTTTTTTTGTAGTTAGTTAGACCGTTGTCAATACGGTCTCGATTCACTTTAAAAGGATATCGTCGAGGATGCCATGACGGTGTCCCCATGGTTCAAGAGAGTTATACACAAGAACAACGTATTGAGAAGCTTAAATCCATTCTTCGGACATCAAAATATGCTCTGCAGGAAACTCGAGCAAAGATACGTCACATGGAGAGCATCATCGAGTTGCTAACCGGCCGATCCTATCAACCGTGAGGAGATACGTGGGAAACAACACCACAACGAGTCCCGGTAAATTATTCTGACACAATACCTTCACGAGGTGTTGACGATCACGGGGATGAAGACGATGCTACAAATTTAGATGATATGTAATATAAATTATGCTTTTAATTTTGTAAAAACTTTTTTATTAATTAAGTTTTTTTAATTTTAAATTTTTTGTAATTTTGTCATCGGATGTGCGTTGACAGTTTTTAAAAATTATAACGGGTATCCGTTGAAATCGAAGCCCTTTTTGCAACGGAATTTCGTTGTCAGTTCTCGCCATACAACCAACTTTCATCCGTTGCAACCTATCAATTCCCTCAATTTTACATTTCGACGGACAGGCAACGGATATCCATTACAATGCTTCAATGGGCATCCGTTGCACTCTTTGTAATGAACATTCAACATTATAATGGGCATCAGTTGCACTCGCAACCGGATTTATCTGTTGCAAAGCCGTTGCAAATTTTCAACGCATCCTATAAGTTGCACACCTATTATAAATCACAATGAATCTTGATTTGCAACGAGCAATTCCCAATGACTCTTGATCCGTTGCAGTCCGTTGGGAATTTCTCTTTCCAACGGAAATATGACGATTTCCAACGGATATGTCCGTTGAAAATTGCTTTTTTGTAGTGATACACTTCAAGAAACACAATATACGCTTCGAGAAACGTAAGCGCAAATGCGTCATATGGAGAGTATTATCAGATTGATAACTGGTCAAGCGTATCAGCCACCACCACCACCAACAACCTCTTCCCGAGGCATTGGCGAAGACGGAGACAAAGAGACAATGTTGGTTTAAATGATATGTAGGTAATCCATTTGTTAATTTTGTATAAAAATTGTATATATAGAAAGCTTTAATTTGTTTATTTTATTTAATTTATTTTATTTTATTTTAAAAAATAATTCGTCATATTTTCAACGGATGTCTGTTGATAAAAGAACAAAAATTATCAATAACCATATGTTGGAAAGTTTTAAAATTTCTCGTTAAAAACCAAACCATCGAGTATCCATTGGTGATTCCTGCCAACAATTTCAACGGATGTTCGTTGGTATGCAAACAACATTTTCAAAGGATGCTCGTTGATATGTTCCAATGGTCATTCGTTGAGCTTTTGTAGCGTGCATCTATTGTAATGTCCAATGAATATATGTTACAATCCATTGATACCTTTCAACGGATATTATCTGTTGCAACACCATTGCAAATTTCCATCCGAAAATGTATCATTTCTAACGGATGATCGTTGGAAATGATTTTTTTGTAGTGTATAGATACATCAAAATCTAGGAGAGATTCTTACAAAATTAGTACCAATATCTAAACTCAAACACTTATTAGAGATGTTTTGGTCGTTATATGTCTTTAACAACGGTTTGAACACAGTTATGGCTTGTTAAAGGTTGCAAGTTACTAAGTTTCTTCACACTAAAACTAAGGTGGAGTTTTGTTAAATTATAGTCTAAATGTGTGTAAAACTCTGTCTGAATGAGAATTTCTTTCCGGTTTGGTTCCATGCACACTACAAAAAATTTACGAATTAGGGACTAACAAATCCGTCTGTAGTCCATCTCTAAAGGTGCGTCGTAAAAATAAAACCGTCGGAAAACAGATTCCAAAAACCGTGACGGAAATACGACCCGACCACGGACGAGGAAACGACACACATTTGCGGACGGGTCGAAACACGTCCTTAAAATTTGCGAACGGCATTATAGCAGTCCACAAATGTTTTCTTTAAATAAAAATTTAATTAACGATTTTAAATTTAAAATTAATATTAATTAATTAGTGTTTTTACATCAATAACATATATTTACAAATTTTTTTGGTGGTACTTGAGAATTATCGTCGTCGGAATCATTGTTTCTGGCCCTATCCCAATTGATATTAGGCATGTGTTCCTTCATCATTTTCAGCGAGTATTAACGTTTCCTTTTTTATCTTTCAAATTTCCTTTGTAATGTTAAATATTGTTGTTTCCATTCTTCTTGCATTCTAGAGATGGTGTTTCGAAGTTCGTCGGTCGCGGCTTTTCCTTTGCCTTTGGAGGAACTCGCATGTTTTGATGCCATTCCTCCAAGACCAAATATGCGACCTTTGTACGGTGTTACTGATTATTTATATAAGAAATTTATTTTATATTATAGTTAATTTACCTCAAAATATATCTCGTTATATTCTTCATCAGTCAGTGAAGGTTGTGTCTCGTCTTCTCTCGGCGGGATTTGGGACACTCGTTCCGATGTCATGTTTGGAACATCGTCATGAACACATTTTTCTTTGGTATCTACCCACGAACCATCAGATATCTTCTTGTGTGTACGTTCCATCAATTCCACGTACGACGGTTCAGATCCCTCTCTTTCACCTAAAACAAATTTAAAATTTATGTTTTTTATATTAAGCAAAGGTCAATCGTATTAAAACTTAAAAAAATTAAAAATCTTACCAAATCTTCGTAAACCTACGTGAAGGAGCGGGAACCAGCATTATGTGCACTCATACTGTATTCTTCACTATCGGAACGACGAGATTAACTAGCGCGCTCGCTTCTCTCCTTAAAACTGGGATCATCCCAATAAGAGCACATCTATTCCCATACATTATCTGCCATCCAAACGGGTTTGCCTTTTTTCTCACGATATCTTTTTCTTTCATTTACGAGAGTTTTGAGTCGAACTCTCGCAACCCGTTCTAATTCAGACTTTACTAGTACGGTTATTTCAAGATTCCAAGAAAGGTTTTGCTGAAATAATGAAATACTTATTTATTGAAATATCATTTTAAATTTTAAGTAAATTAAATATTAGTAAAAGCGTACCACGAAAGATTTCCACCACCGTTCCTTGATCTTCTTCAAATGTTTGTTCAATTACTTCCTCGGGTTGGAAGTCCAAGTGTACTTGCGTGTTA
>CM071860.1:59434150-59448084 GCA_036759665.1 Gynandropsis gynandra | reverse complement strand
CGGGCACTCTTGAAATGTTGTTTCGCTCCCTTCGCTCGGTGTTTGAGTGTTCACTTTCAGTCCATGGCCTTGCACAAGTCGAACCTTGTTACTCAACTTCGTTTTCGGGGTTAGATTGCCATATTCACTCGTGTTTCTCCCCATGTCTTCGTTTCCTACACAAAACACGAAATGTAGATGAAGTCCTCGAATAAACACGATAAATGAATGAAATCTCAATAATCTACTCTAAACTAGACCTAAGAATGAAATAAAAACTACAACGGATTACGTGTTATCAACGATCATAATCACCTTTCTCGTCTTTGTTATATGACTAGAAAGCTGATCGTAACCAAACCTAAAAAACAAAATTAAAGTTCAATTAACACTTAATTAACTAAATATGTACAAAGTGAAATTTAAATTTAGTGTTACGTACCATTGTGCGCCGTCTTCACGACTTGGATCTAAATGAGGAAGTTTACGTTATTCCTCATCCATTGATAAAATTTCTTCCACCGTTGGTTTGTCATGCATCGGAGACTCGTGATGCATCATTGGCTCGACCGGTGGTGACATCTGCTGATAAAATGGATACGACATATATTGTGTCGATCCGGTATTTTGTAAATAGATTCGGATTCATAAAATCTGAAAATATTGTATCCGACTCTCTCATGTGTTATGGAAGAGATGGACCATTGGCACTTTCCTCCAAGGTTGAACGGTTTTTCGTGTTACCGCCTCTTCCAATGCGACGAGTTATTCTAAAATTTTAAATTAAAATATTATATCAAGTTTTAATTTAATATTTATTTTAAAAATTTTAATTTTATATTAAAAATTAATTGATTTTAATATAATTTCAAAAACACATATAATTTAATATATGTGTTTCTTAACTTAAAAAACATATAACTTAATATATATATTTTTGAAACTACAGAAGAATATTAAACTTAATATATATGCTAATAAACTTAACAAATTTCTTGTACACATTTCATTGAACATCTAACCTACACATTCCAAATCTAACTAAAATGATTATCAATTTAACTAAAATTAACTCATTATCAATTTAACTAAACTTAACCTAGTACAACTAATCTAATTTTTTCGTTAACTACACTTAATCTAGTGTAACCAAACCAAATTTTACCTTCCCATGAAAGTGACGGTGACTGGAGGCGGACTGACGACAGACTGGCGGCAGCGGGACGGGTTCACGGGCGGTCGGTGGTAGACAGACAGATAGATTGGCCGGTGGCGGTTTTCGAGTTGTGTTCTTCCTCTGTGAGTCACAGGAGACGGTATTTTCGGAGGTTTTCGGGGATAGCTCACGGACCTCCAAAAACATGGATGGTTCACGGAAGGAACGGATGGCTAGGGAATGACAACTGGGCGAGGGCGGCGACTCACGAAGGAAAACAATGGTTGGGTGAGGAGAAGGAATCCCACCAAGCAATTTATAGAAGTTTATGGACCGAGATGTTAATTCGCAAAACGTCTGCAATCATGGACGGACACGGGATGCATCCGCAAACCGTCCGTGGTCGCAGACGGAATCGAGACACACGTATGCAATTGCGGAAGATAATCCAGATCCGTCCGTAAATTACGAACGGACGAAGGTCGCATCATAATTTTGTCCGTTATTGCGGATGACTTACGAACGGTTTTCCGCGACCGTCCGTATTTTAAGTTTTGTCTGCAATCTGTTCGTAATCTAAGGGACGGGACCAAGGGATGGGAACTGACTGAGGGACGGGACAAGACGGAACCGAGTGACGGGACGAAGTCGAGGGATGGGAACCGACTGAGGGACGGGACAAAACCGAGGATGGGAACAAACCGAGGGACGAGAATCGACCAAGGGACGGGAATCGACTGAGAGTCGGGATGAGAACCTTTCGAGGGACGGGATGAGAACAATTAATAAAACTTATATATGAAGTTAACAATAACAATTCTTTTATTATTTTAAATATCCGATAACAAATTAACATGAATCATCTTCAGAGTCACATAATTCTTCCGTCGATTCTTGTATTACTGAATTTGATTCAAATTCTTCTTCTTCTTCATTTTCTTCTATCTCTTTATCTTCAATTTCTTTGATTTCACCATGCACCAGTGCTTCAACAATAACTTCATCAATAGCAACAATCTCGATGGTTTGTTGTTGCATGGTCAATTGTTATTCTTCTGTGTTGTCGATAAATTTACCCTTTGGAAATATCTTCATTGCGAAATGTCAATCTGAAGATCGTCTCATATGTGGATAACAAACGTAACAAACTTGATAGGCTTGTGACGCAAGAATAAAAGGCTTGTATTTTGCATATCTTCGTGTAGAGTTAACGTCTACGACGCCTAATTTGTTTATTCTTGTTCCGCGACCGCTTATTGGATCAAACCAATCACATCATAATACATCACTCTTAGACCGACGTAACCTACAAAAAATGGCAAATATAGGTCAATATATTCTAAGATATCATACGTGGTATCAATAAGAAATTTGTTGAGATTCATCAATATTCACATATGTATTTTTCAATACATCATCAAACATCCTGATAAATGTTAGAAAAATTTTGTAAATATCACAAATAAAATAAGCATACGCAATTGAATCCATATTTATAGTATGTCACATTTCAAAAGACCGTAGATATTCACAATTCAGCAAAACATACGTATATACGATGTGCAGATCTCGTTGTGATAGCCATTGATCTTTCGCCTTGCTAGCAGTTCGACCAATTCCACAAAATATATCTAGAATATCTCGTACTGGATATGAAAATACCACACCACCATCAAAACATCTATATGGATTTCTACTTCGCATTTGAACATGTGACTCGAAGCAGTAAGAAGTGAAGAACGATGTCTCCTTATTCACGTATTGTTCCATAATTGAACCTTCTGGATGTGTTTTTTGTTTGGTTTTTTTCTTCAGATGAAACATAACTCTCTCGAATGGATACATCCAATAAAATTGAACTGGACCTCCTAATGCGGCTTCGTGTGGTAGATCAATTGTCACATGCTCCATAACATCGAAGAATGATGGTAGAAAAATCTTCTCCAAGTTACATAGTACAGTAACTATGTTACTTTTAAGTCTACGAATCACATCTACACTCAAATTTCTCGCACATAAATCTCGAAAAAATATGCCAATACCTGAAAATTAAAGTATTAATTGATTTATTTAACAATTAATATCTGTAATTATTAATCATTAATTATACTATATAAATAAAATAATCAATGATACATCCAATTGCTTCGTGTGCATGTTTGTCCATCAATTCAGAAAAACATATGAGAAGTAGTCTTTGCATTAATACATGACAATCATGACTTTTCATCCCTGATAACTTTCCTACATGAATATCGACGCACCTTCTGATGTTATATGCATAACAATCAGGAAATTTCACATCTTCCTTCAACCATTTCAACTGTTTATATTTCTCATCATTCGACAATCTGAATATCGGAATTGGAGCTTTACCGTCGTCACTTATATGTAACTCCTTGCGTGAACAATACTCTTCTAGATCCTTCCTTCATTTTTCTGTGACTTTCAGTACCGTGTTGATGATATTATCGAAAAAAAATTCTCCATGTGCATGACATCAATATTGTGTCGAAGCTTCAAATTTTCCAATACAGCATATCCCAAAATATGCTATTCTTGTACCAATTATGGGTAATTCCATAACCATCGATTCTCGGATGATTGTTCGCTTTGCAATTTATACTCCTTTGAATACCCAAAGCAAGGAGTCGTTCATACAAAATTCTCTTCGCCAGTCAAAACTGAAGGAGGGGATTTCCGCACAACTATATTCCTTTTGAAATTCCTCTTGTTGTGTTATAATATATCATCAGGAGGAAGAAAACGATGATGACAATGACAATCAAACCAACTCGCCTTTCGTCCATATTTCAACTAGAAAACATCTGTTTCCCCCATGCAATATGGACAAGCCAATCGACCATGTGTTGTCCATCTAGATAGCATACCGTAAGCTGGAAAATCACTTATTGTCCACATAAGAGCACCTCGTAATATAAAATTCCGTCGTCTCGAAACGTCGTATGCTGGAATTGCCTTCCATAATTCTTTCAATTCTTCAATCAGTGGTTGAAGAAATATATCTAAACTTCTTTTCGGATGATTAGGCTCGGAAATCAATATTGTTAAGAACAAAAACTCACGCTTCATGCACATATCTGGTAGTAAATTGTACGGCGTCATAATAATTGGTCACAACGAAAAATTTCTCCCAGACATCCCGAATTGATTAAAACCATAAGTGTAAAGGCCTAAATAAATGTTTCGACTCTCAGGTGACAAGACATACCTTGTTAAAGTGTTTCCACGCCTCACCATCTGAGGGATGACATATTTCACCGTCATGACTTGAATGCTCAGCATGCCATCTAATGACGCTTGCGGTCTTCTAAAAAATACAATCTTTTTATCCTTTCTGTAATTGGTAAATACGACATACGATGAAATAAAATCGATTTTCCATTCCTTGTCAAATAAAACCGATCTTTTCCACAAAATCGACAATTGGTCAAACCCGAAGTTTCTTTCAAAAAAATCATACAATTCTCTTGGCAAACATCAATCTTATGATATGGCAATAAACCCAATGATCTCATCTTCTTCTTTGTTTCATAATATGACTCAACTGTATTATTATCTTTAGGCAAATAATCTCTTACTAATTGCGATATAGAATCCATGCAATTCTCAAAAAGATTATTTCAGTCTTCAAATTCATCAAACGTGCAAATAGAGACAACCGTCAAAGACCACTTCTACAACCATCATAAAGTGGATGCCTAGCACTTTCTAACATTTTAAAAATCTATTCGCTTCTTCATTCGGATCTTCTTCAATATTTTCATATCCATTTCTTTCAATGAATACATTTTGCACCATTTCTACATAAGGGTTCATTTCTACATCTTGAGAAGTCTTAAACACTTCATGATGTACAATACCCCTACTAAAATTTTCCACAATATTACTAGGTCGTGGTGCAAAATTCTCTCCATGAGATAGCCAAATGAAATAATTTGGAGTAAGCCCTCTTAAATAAAGATGATTTCAAACGGTTCTCTCATTAACAAATTTTTCATTTTTGCATTTGACGCATGGACAAACCAACTACTGGTTTCTCTATAAACTTGTTGATTTGTCGCCATCGTTATAAACTATGTAACACCTTCTATAAATTCCTTTGATACATCTTGAGTTTCCAGATCAATTCTTCTATACATCCACTGTCTAGAAACGAAAATATTCGATCTTGACGATGATGCCATTATAATAAAAAAGGATAACAAGATATATACAGAAATATATGAGAGTTGTGTGTGAGAAACGGACTAATACAAATATTTCTCGATGAACCGTCTCGAATACGTCCCTAAACCCCTTATAATTTGCGGACAAAAGTTACAACCATCCACAAATTTGCGGATGAAAGTTGTTACCATCCACAATTTGCGGACGAATTGTTTTGTCATCCGCAAATTGCGGACATCCTTGGATGCAGTCTCCAATCCATATCGTATCCTAAATTTGTCCCAAATCTGACCGTAATCATGGACGCCACAGGAATTATTTTTCGGTCTGGAAATTTGCGGACAGATTTATTTTTTCATCCTTAATCCGTCCCGAAATTTAGGGACAACACTCTCAGTTCGGAAATTCTGTCCACAAATAAGAATTTTCTTGTAGTGGCATGAATATCTTGTTGGGTTGATTTAGGTGCGGAGGCGAGTTTTTATCAACCCGAATAGTTAGATCTAGTCATGTTTGGATTGTTTTTCGGGGTTCAACGACGAACAAATTTAGAAACGATTTCGTAATACATGTTTGCGTTGAAGGTGTGATTGTCGGATGTGATAGACTTGATAGCACAAGCCTTCTACGCGTATCCATGCCGAGATCGGATCTTCTTTCTAACCGTTGGTGCGGAATTCTCCGATGAATGAAACTATTCCGTTCTTCGTTTTCTCTTTTGACGGTAATTAGTTTTTAGGGTTTTGATTTTGCATTTGTGTAATCTGATAACAAAAACTCGTTTTTCGTTTCATATATAATTATTAACTTTTTAATAATTACACTTAAACCCGCGACTATAGGAATATTACATAAGAGGCATATTACTTTCAATCTCCCGCTTGCCTTTACGTATTATCTCAAACAATCAAAGTACATGTATCTCTATACACATACTTGCCCGTACATCTGATGTACTAACCCTAAAAGAAAACCAAATACAATTATATTCTTCGGTGCTAGCGGAAAAATATAATTGTATTCCACACTGATTGTCTAACAATCACAAGCAGATACTGAGACACTCGTATGCGTGTGACCTCGTAGGTTCATCACTAAACCGGTAGCAGATTAGTCTCCCCAACGACCGGATAGCGTGAAGTAACATCCTTACTCATTTGAGTAACAACTTTACCCAGAACGAACCTAGGTGAAGTTGACGTTAGTATTTCCTTCCATCTTTACAGCTCCGGATGCATCCTAGGCATGATCATAACTGTCAGTCTTACGGATCATCAACTATGTCTCATGTCAATCACAACTGACTGATGAATGAACCTAAGAAACACCTTTCTTTATGCATTCAATGTACTCTGGCCAGAGGTTCGTATAATCATTCTGATTACTGACAACATAGAGCTCAAACTCTTACCAAGAGTTGATGGATCCCTTCTTGATCAGTCACTAACTACGCAAATATCTAATTATTCCCAATATCTATTCAACTAGTACTCTCAGATACTAGGTGTCCAGAATCAAACAATAATAGATAAGATGCTAGTTACTATGCTGATCTCAGGTCTAAGTAAAAACTAACTATCTAACTATCTCGAGAAATCTTAGTGACAATTCATTGGTTATTTAACCATTAAGCATTTCTCCCTTTAAATCAGTTCAATGATCACATCATCATGTGTATCACCCATATATGTGATTCAGTAAAAGAGATCTATTGATTTCTATCACCATAGAAACTTATCACATACATGTTGTTCTTTCCAGATCACTGTAGTTCGAGTAATGATCCGACGAAAAAGAACAATTTAGATTAAATCATACAAAAAACTTGACTCTCTTTATTATGATCTCTATCATAATGTCAAGTTTCAGATTAATCTTGGACTCTATCATTTATTTATGAAAATTCATTAAATGAAAATAATGTCATATATTATTAAAAATGAAATCGATGTCTAAATTACAACTCGCTACATGTCTATAAACAAATGCCAGCTAGTCATCTCTCTCAATCCGATCCTCAACTTATGCTTGTCAAACTCCTTTGACCCAAGCGCCTTTGTGAACATATCTGCTGCATTTTCCTTTCCATCCACCTTTTGGATTTGCACGTTTCCACGCATTATGATCTCTCGTATTAGGTGAAACTTCCACATAACATGTTTCGATTTCTGATGAGACCTTTGTTCCTCAATAAAGGAACGCCTGAGCAATAGCTCTGGTGTTATCACACAATAAAGGAACGACTTCCTTTATTGAAGGTACCACACCAAGTTCATCTATGAACTTTCTAACCCAACCCGCTTCTTTAGCTGCTTTGCAAGCCGCTATATATTCTGCTTGAGTCACCGAATAAGCTATAGTAGCTTGCTTGGAACTCTTCCAACTTACTCCACCCTATCATCCTCGTCCATCGAGAAACTCGCATCAGTGAATCTTTCTAACTCCAAGTTAGAACCACCATAAATGAGGAACTGGTCCTTAGTCCTTCTCAAGTACTTAAGGATGTTCTTAACAACCTTCCAGTGTTCCTCACCAGGATCTGCCTGATATATACTCACTACACTTAGTGCGTAGGCTACGTCAGCCTAGTACACATCATGGAGTACATGATGGCTCTCACTGCGCTAGCGTAGGGAAGCCGGCTCATGTGTTCTCTTTCTTCCGAGGTCTTAGGACAATCCTCCCTAGAAAGAGAAATTCCGGTGCCTATCGATAGATAGCCCTTCTTGGAACTTTCCATGTTGTATCGTCTCACGATACTGTCAATGTACTAGGATTATGACAATCCAAGCAACCTTTTCAATCTATCCCTATAGATCTTTATTCCCAGAATATAGGCTGCTTCTCCTAGATCCTTCATGGAGAACTGATCAAACAACCATGACGACGTCTCTTGCAACGCCGGATGTCATTCCCCATGAGCAAGATGTCATCCACACAAAGCACAATGAAGACAATTGTGCTCCCACTAAAGTTCTTGTACACACAAGGCTCTTCATCGCATCTAACAAAGTTGAACTTTTCAACTGACTTGTTGAAGCGAATGTTCCAGCTTCGAGAAGCTTGCTTGAGTCCATAAATGGACCTCTGAAGCTTGCATACCATATGAATTTGAGTTGGCAATGTGAAACCCTCAGGTTGAGCCATAAAAACCTCTTCCTGGAGCTCTCCGTTAAGGAAAGCTGTTTTCACATTCATTTGCTAAATCTCATAGTCATAGTATGCCGATATCGCAAGCAGAATCCGAATAGATTTGAGCATTACCACAGGGGAGAACATTTCTTCATAGTCAACCCCTTCTCGTTGACTATACCCCTTGGCAACTAGACGAGCTTTATAGGTCTCTACCTGCCCGTCTACTCCAATCTTCTTCTTGTAAACCCATTTACAAACCAATCGGTCTGGAAGCTTGTCAAGAATCAACCAAAATCCATACTTTGTTGATCTTCATAGATTCCATCTCGTATTCCATGGCTTTCCACCATTTCTCAGAATCTGGGCCTTTTATAGCCTCTTGGAAAGTCAACGGGTCGTCATCTCTATGACCGACCACGTCCTCTAGCACCATCAGATTAAGCCTGACAGGTGCAGGTCGAGAATGTGTTGACTTTCTTAAGAAAGGTTGTGTAGCAGGTTCAACTTGCACTGGGATATCTTGTTGGACTTGTTCCTGAATTTGTTCCTGAATGGACACTTTTACTTCAACATTTGAAGTTGAAGCGCCGGAGCCTAACACTGTATCACCCATCCAAGAATGCTCATTTGACATCTCATGTCCATGAGCTTGTGTTGGTTCGTCGGGTTCTTGAATCTCGTCAAGAACTACTTCTTCACCATGAATTCCTTCCTCAAAGAAATTCCCTTTCAAGAAAGGTTGTCGTTCTGACCACAAACACTTTGTGTTCAGAAGGGTGGTAGAAATAATATCACATAGTTTCCTTGGGATAACCTATGAACCTACACTTGTCAGACCTAACATCTAGCTTGTCTAGCTGAAGTCTCTTAACGAAGGCCAGACAACCCCAAACCTTGATGTGTCTCAGGTTTGGTTTCCGTCCCTTCCATATCTCATATGGAGTCGTAGAGACTGCTTTAGTGGGAACTTTGTTTAATATATAAGCAGCTGCTTCTAAAGCATAACCCCACAGGTTTATTGGAAGATCTGTGAACCCCATCATGGATCGAACCATATCAGATAAAGTCCGATTTCTCCTTTCGGACACACCATTATGCTATGGTGTACTAGGAGAAATCCACTGAGATAAAATCTCAATTTGCTTTAGATAATCGACAAATTCATGACTAAGATATTCGCCGCCCCGATCAGATCTCACACCTTGATACTCTTTCCGATTTGTTTCTCCATTTCACTGCGGGATCTCTTGAACATTTCAAAAGATTCAGACTTGTGTTTCATCAAGAACACAAATCCATATCTCGATATATCATCAGTGAATATGATGAAATATGAATATCCACCCCTTGCTTGAACTCTCATAGGTTCACATACATCAGTATGTATGAGTCCTAGGAGTTCTGTAGCTCTCTCTCTGGTTCCACTAAATGGAGATTTGGTCATCTTACCAGTGAGACAAGACTCACAAGTTGCATAAGATTCATAATCGAAATGGCCCAGAAGACCATCTTTATGCAACTTGTTTATCCTCTTCTCACCGATGTGACCAAGTCTACAATACCAAATGTACGACTGTCTTTGACGATCATCTACTTTTCTCTTATGGCCCGAAACATCCATATTAATTGGTTCAATGTTAACATCATGTAAGACATAAATCCTTTGTTGCAAATATCCATTCACATATGCATCATCACCATGATAAACAAAGCAAATGTTATTACTAAAGACTGTTCGAAATCCACATCTATCAAGCATAGAAATAGAAATAATGTTCGAAACGAATTTAGGAACGTAGTAACAGTCTTCTAACTACAGCTAGAGCAGCAACACTTGCGCCGTTTCCAACCTTCAGATTGAATTCTCCCTTTCTGAACCTCTTAATGATCCTCGGTCCTTGCAACATATTGCAGACGTTAAAACTGCTACCGGTATCCAATACCCATCTAGATGAATCAATAGTGGTTAAGGAAATCATGAAAACATTTTCCATGAATGTCTTACCTTGTTTCTTGCCTTTGAGAGACTGCAGGTATTTCTTGCAGTTCCTCTTCCAATGCCCTTTCTTCTTGTAGAAGAAACACTCGGCTTCTGATTGATTGACCTTGGTGGCGCCGCCCTTTGCCCTGGTCACACCAGTCTAAGGCGCGCTCTG
This sequence comes from Gynandropsis gynandra, assembly GCA_036759665.1. Classification (NCBI taxonomy): domain Eukaryota; kingdom Viridiplantae; phylum Streptophyta; class Magnoliopsida; order Brassicales; family Cleomaceae; genus Gynandropsis; species Gynandropsis gynandra. Next base: position 59,437,467 of record CM071860.1, on the reverse strand, counting down.
TCTGGTCCTGAGCTTCTTCTTGCTCTTCCTCTTCTGATAAGAGGATTGCCCAACCATCAGCACAGATCTCGATCCCTTCTTCCCTATGGACATTAGTTTCTCATACTCTGTGAGCATGTTGTGCATCTTATGCAACTCAACGTCCAGCTTGTTCATGTTGTAGTTAACCACGAACAGGGCGAAAGACTCCGGAAGTGAGTGCAAGATCATGTCCTACTGCATCTCCTTGCAGAAGATACACCCCAATTTCTCAAGCTGTTCTATCAGATTAATCATCCGAAGAACATGGGGTCCCACAGGAGATCCCTCATTTAGAGCGGACTTGAACAAAGTCACTGACAGCTTGGACCTTACCATCCGACTCTGCTCACCGAATATCTTCTTAAGATGCTCCATGATTTGCTTAGCATCCATATGCTCGTGTTGCTTGTGGAGTTTGCCACTCATTGACGCCAAGATGAAACACTTTACAGTGATACACTTTTCTTCATACTTGGTGTATTGACTGAAAGCCTCGTCATTCGCTGGGTCTGACATTGGAGGAGCCGGTTTGTCGATCACATCGATCAGCTTCTCATGTGTCAGCAGCAGGCGCAAATTGCATTGCCATTCGTCGAAGTTTTCACCAACCAGCTTGTTGGTCTCGAGGATTGGACGCAAGTTGAACTGAGAAATTCTTAGGAGATCTTAAAATGAAAGGAAAATTTACAGCAGAGAGTTAGACATCGTATATATTTCATTAAGCCGTGGACTTCATCTGAATGATATATTCGCTAATCAATGTTACTAGAACATTAGAAATATTGTTTCCAATTAGCATGAATCTATAACTATATTTCTGAGCCCCTTGGTAGTCAAAACGTTTCCCAAACATATAAAATAGATTCTTTATAAATTTTATCCCCATAAAATTTATAGTGAATTTACTTCGGCTCTATTTCACATAGTCACCTGGTAATCAGGTCGTTCCTATCGATATAGTTGAGCTTATCTTTCACCTCATGGTCGCATAACAATTAAGTTCATGTCCCCCGTACTCCAGACGTTTACAAAAACTAATTGATCCCTCCCACTAGACATCTGATGTCATAGACGTACGAATCGAATTCTTGAACTACATGCCTCCTGGTAGTCAGGTCGTACCATGTAAACGAGAACCTATTCAAAACGTCTACGATGAAGGAAAAGTCTAACGATAAACAATTTATCCTTTAAGAACTCGATTATTAATTTTTAAATTAAAATTCTTTAATTTTAATTTAAATTAATTTTTTAAAACTTTTTTAACTTTTTTTAAATTTTTTTAGGGTTTTCACGCGCGAGTCACGTGCGCCTGCTCGGGCTCACGAGTCACCCGCTCGGGCTTGGGAGGCGTTTTACTACGGCTCTATTTCACATAGTCACCTGGTAATCAGGTCGTTCCTATCGATATAGTTGAGCTTATCTTTCACCTCATGGTCGCATAACAATTAAGTTCATGTCCCCCGTACTCCAGACGTTTACAAAAACTAATTGATCCCTCCCACTAGACATCTGATGTCATAGACGTACGAATCGAATTCTTGAACTACATGCCTCCTGGTAGTCAGGTCGTACCATGTAAACGAGAACCTATTCAAAACGTCTACGATGAAGGAAAAGTCTAACGATAAACAATTTATCCTTTAAGAACTCGATTATTAATTTTTAAATTAAAATTCTTTAATTTTAATTTAAATTAATTTTTTAAAACTTTTTTAACTTTTTTTAAATTTTTTTAGGGTTTTCACGCGCGAGTCACGTGCGCCTGCTCGGGCTCACGAGTCACCCGCTCGGGCTTGGGAGGCGTTAGGGTTTCTCTCAACCAAGCCCCCACCGTCCGCCTTTGTCGCCGTCCGCTCCGGGCTGAAGGAACCGCCGACTCAGGGCGCCGACAAACGCCCACTCGTCTGGCAGCGAGTCGTCGGCTCGTGCCTAGGAACCACCCGCTCGTGCGAAAGGGCGATTAGGGTTTCCGAAAAAGAAACCGTTCGCGCCGTTCGCCATCTGCGCCGCACAAGCCCGCTCACCCCGTCGCGACGATTCGTCGACCATCGGACTCCTACGTTGACTCGTCGACCGTCGTGCCTCACCATGCCAAACGCTCGACGACCAGTAGCGTTGCAGACACCCACCGCTGCACATCGAGCGCTCGCGCGATCGCTTTAGCGATCGAATCGCTCGCCATTCGTCGCATGCAATGGGCACATGAAGACGCCGCCTCTTCGCTTCACCTTTGTCGCGCCGTCCTGGACACACTGGTCAACCCTCACCTCACGATCGACGACCCTAATTCATTGGCTAGGGTAATGGCCGTGCGGCTGTCCCTCGTTCCGTTCTTGTGCGCGCGCGCCCTTTTATGTTTATACGATCCGATTTTTATCAAAAAATCCAAAAACAAATTCTAAACAGACGACCAGACGCTCTGATACCACTGTTGGGTTGATTTGGATGTGGAAACGTGTTTTTATCAACCTGAATAGTTAGATCTAGTCATGTTCGGATTGTTTTTCGGGGTTCAACGACGAACAAATTTAGAAACGATTTCGTAATACCTGTTTGCGTTGAACGTGTGATTGTCAGATGTGATAGACTTGATAGCACAAGCCCTCTACGCATATCCACGCCGAGATCGGATCTGCTTTCTAACCGTTGGTGCGGAATTCTCCGATGAACGAAACTGTTTCATTCTTCGTTTTCTCTTTTGACGGTTATTAGTTTTTAGGGTTTTGATTTTGCGTTTGTATAATCTTATAATGAAAACTCATTTTTCGTTTCATATATAATTATTAACTTCCTAATAATTACACTTAAACCCGCGACTATAGAAATATAAATAAGAGGCATTGATATCTGTACTAGCTCTAACCATGTCGTTACTTCAATTGAACCGATTGATTAGGTTTAAGTGATCAACATGCAGCATATGCATACAATAGAATGTATATGTTTGTTAATGCCATTTTCGTCTTCTTCTTTTCATATTCTTACGACCACTGGAGAATATAAATATTGCTATGTGGTTATCATTTTAGTAAACTTGTAATCTCGATCTTTTAAACTCAAGTTTCTAGTATTGTTTCCACCGAGATCTAATATAGCACCACATTGATATTTTAAACATGTAAGCCGTATGTCTCTTTCCTCTCTCTCTTATCTTCTCTCGTCTTTTTGGACGAGTTTAGTTTTGCTTATAAGCTCTGTTCTAAAAATCGGCCTAGGCGGCCGCCTAGGCGGTGCCTAGGCGCTAGGCGGTGGCCGGGCGCCCCGATTAATCACTAATCGGAGGTTCTAGGCGG
>CM071860.1:59408823-59433917 GCA_036759665.1 Gynandropsis gynandra | reverse complement strand
TTGAATGTGTTTCTATCTAATGATCCGTATCATTTTCAAGATTGGATTGTTGATAATGGAAAAACGGACGATGAATCAATGGAAGAATATGAAGGATCAAACCAAAATATGTCGACGTATGAATGTTCAAGAGATCAAGCAAATGGATGATTTTCTTATAGATAGAGAGTTTGATGAATCATATTTTGATTCCGAAAAAGAAGAAATTAACATACAGTTTGAATTTGATTAACAACATTTCAATAGAGAATATAAAAAAAGTTGAATGATTATAAATGTTTTAAATTAAAAATTTGGATTAATATTACATTATATATATATAAATCCGCCTAACCCACCTAGGCGGAGTCTAGACACTCTATCAAGCTAGACCTTAGACCTTGGGAGTCCACCCTCTAGCGCTTTCTTGAACACAAAAGGTATTTTGATCTTGTAATTCGAAGCTTGATTTGATTTGCAACATAATCACCAATTAAATATTTCAATTTTAAAAGTTTTCATTATAAAAGTTTTCTTACAATCTAATTTATGTATATATATTCTCGTAAATTACGAGTCTTAATTGAAAATTTTCCATTTTTCAAATTATGAAAAAATTACATCTGTAAATACTAATTATTTTCTAAATAATTTATAATAAATAATAATAGAACATTCTGCGGAGACAAAACCCTAGTGCTCATTAGCCTCCTGTCTTACAAGTTTCACTCGAGGCTTTTGCATTCATCCGCCTCCTCTCTTACCGTCGTCACCACACTGCCTCCTCAATCGTCTCCGGCGATTTCTGCCGCAGCAGCGTTCTCAACTTCAATTCGTCTCTACTTCTCTTCTCGTCGCTCACTGTCTCTCACTTCTCTCCGCTCTCTTTCTCTCTTCAGCATCTCTACCATCGCGGCGTCGTCTCCGCCTCAGGTGTGTCTCCGGCGTCCGCACCATCGTTTTTGTTTTGCGCTTTGTAAGTTTACTTGGTTTTCTGAGTAGACTAGCACGGAAGGTGTTGGATTTTTATATTGGTTACAAGGAAAAGTTGAAAATTTTGTTTTGTTTGGGTTGCATTTTTTGTAGTTCTTTGTTTGTATATGGTTTAGGCTCCATGACAAGGGGATCAGATCAACCTCAGTTCTCGGTTGGAAAATTTTTAGGCGTGAACATCTCAGGAGTGTTTATTTGAACACCCTGTTTTAAATGCTAGCGTAATATTGGAGGATGAACTTTTTATATTTTGACATTTTCCGTGATTTTCTATTCAGTGTATTCAACTTCTTGTTCTAGGATGGAGAGCTTTGTAATGGAGGATATAGAGTTGATTCCCGGAGATTTTGGAGAGTGGTTGCTCTCTCGCTTATCGAATTCAAGCCGACAAGATCATCAATATATAGGTGTCATAATCACGGAACTGGCAAATAATCTTAATGAAAGAAATCTACCCCAGACAGCTGTGGCTTACTTTGGCGCCGTGTGCAGCTCGCTTAATCGCCTTTTGTCTACTGATGCTGATCCAGCATCAGATGTTGTTGAGCCTCATATGTTTATCTTATCCCTTGTGTTTACCAGAGTCTCAGCGGCAGTACTGAAGAAGGATGGTCTTGCATTGCGACTCGTTCTTAGTGTTCTTCGATTGAGTTCCGCCTCATTGGACTCATTGGTTTTGGGATTGAAGTGTTTGGGTCATCTCTTGAGTATCGGGGAACCCCTTTGTGGAAAGGAAGGTTGGGAATCGTACAACCTATTGTTGAATTACATCACCCATTCAGATACAAAGGTATTTTTACCTTTTAAACTTGGCCATTATTTTTTAGAAGCATGGATGTTGTTTGGCATATATATGCATTCGTCATTGCAATATGTGGTGCGGATATTACTGTACAATTGATAAATTTGACAATGGTATGGGTATGCATTGTTGATTATCTTCTTGTTTTGCTTTATACAGGTGAGAAGACAAGCGCACCTGTGTCTTCATGATATTCTGCAGAAGTCCCATGGAACAAAAGCAATGCAACCGGCTAGCGAAGCAATTACAAAATTATTCCAGAAATATCTCGACCTTGCCGCTAAATCAGAAGCAGAGTCTTCTGAAGGTCCAAAAGGAGCACAAGAAGTGTTATATATTCTTAATGCCTTGAAAGAGTGCTTGGCTTTGATGTCAAAAAAGTACATGGCATCCGTGATTGAGCGCTATAAGACATTGCTTATGTTGCGTCAACCTTTTGTAACAAGGCCGGTGATGGATTCTTTGCATGCAGTTTGTCTTCACCCGACCTCTGAAGTTCCAGTCGATGAGCTGGTTGAAGTGTTATGTTTTGTTGCTGTTTGGTTCTCAACAGAAGAAACATCTCCTGAAACCATGACTTTTTCAGCTCGATTGCTGAAAGTAGGAATGACCAGGGTTTTTGCTCTAAACAGGGAGCTTTGTGTGGTTAAGCTTCCTGGTGTGTTCAATGGACTGAAAGGTATGTGATTGTATTTAATTCTTCTTACTTGCCATATCTAATCTTACCTAGGTGAAGGAATATATACCATGAGTATGGTTTCCCCATGATCCTGCATTAAGGAAAAAAATTATAAATAAAATGGTGAAAAGTGAAATGAACCTTTTTCGCTTCCTTTCGCAGATATTATGGAATCAGAACATGAAGAAGCCATCTATACGGCTACGGATGCTTTGAAAAGCTTGATACATTCATGTGTCGATGAGAGCTTGATCAGAGAAGGTGTGAATAGAATTCGGAATTCAGACTTGGATGCTAGGAAATCAACTCCAACAACCATTGAAAAGCTGTGTGCAACTACTGAGAGCTTGCTCGATTATAAGTATAGTGCAGTTTGGGACATGGCTTTCCAAGTAGTATCAACGATGTTTGATAAATTAGGTGATTCTTTTTGTTTTATTTTGACTTTCCAAGTAGTTTTTAATACCCAGTTGATATGAAAGCTAGATTGCCAAAGTCATAAAGTTGGAAAAAGTTATGGATCTTCCCTTTCGGTGTCTTCTGACAGTTCATTCGTTTTCAAAAATATCTGTCATGTTTTAGAAGTTAACGTTGACAGATCTTTGTTTGGCTATACAGATACTAATCCATTTCATCAATTTTCAGGTGAGCAATCTTCATATTTTATGAAGGAAACCCTCAGGAACTTATCAGACATGCAACATCTGCCTGATGAAGATTTTCCATATAGAAAGCAGGTAATGATACTACGATGGAAACCGAACTTAATAACATTCTATTTTAGAGTTTTAGAGTATTAGTTAATTCATAGATATTTCTCTCAGAGTGTCATGGTTTTTTTACATCTTGATTGGACTGAGTGGCAGTACCCACACAGAAACGAGTGGTTAGTGTCTGACTTTTGAATCAAATTGGAAGAACATCATATTGTGACATATAGTTGACGTGGAACATCTATTAATCAATTTTAGTTGGAATGAAACTGTGGATTCAGCGAAGAAGGGAAATATTGTGGGCTTGTAATGCTACACAATTACATGTCCAAGTAGTTGTGTTTTGAATTTCTGAATTGTTATGTTCGTTACTATACTTGTAACATATATTTTTTTTCTCTTTTGTACCTTATGATTTTTTTGTACAACCATGTCCAAAGTCTGAAATACCTTGGCACATCCTCCGAAATCGATATGCACCCTCATTTCTAGTTAGAAAGCCAGTTAATGGTTTTAAGATGTTTTGATGCATCATTGTACTAGATCTTTCTTTTAGCTTTTCTTATATTTTGATTCTGGTTTTATGACTGATTCATTGTCATGTATGCGATCTTCAGCTGCATGTGTGTGTAGGATCTGCTCTTGGTGCCATGGGGCCTGAAACATTTTTGAGCATTTTGCGCCTAAACCTGGAGGCTAGTGATCTGTCTGAGGTTAATGTTTGGCTCTTTCCAATTCTGAAGCAGTACACAGTTGGAGGTCATTTAAGCTTCTATACAGATACTATATTGGGTATGGTTGAAACAATGAGTCAGAAAGCTCAGAAGGTAAAAATTATCTTTATTCTCTATTTTTATGTATTTTAATCATAATTGCTTTTGTAATATTGATATTTTCTTCCTGTGACAGCTTAAGCTTCAAGGTCGTACTACAGCATCAAGAAGTGTGGAGGCTCTCATATATTCATTATGGTCTTTATTACCTTCATTTTGTAACTATCCTGTTGATACTGCTGAGAGTTTTAAGGATCTGGAACAAATATTGTGTAGAGCCCTACGAGAACAGCCTGATATCCGTGGAATCATATGTACTAGCTTGCATATCCTAATACACCAAAACAAGGAAATTTTGGAGGGTAAGGAAGCATCTGTTGATGATGCTAGCCCTGCTATGCAACGAGCTATAGCACGTTACAACTCACAGTTTGCGGCAAATAATTTAAAGATTCTGCAGTTGTGTGCTCCGAATTTGTTGTCTGTTTTGTCAAGAATCTTTCATGAGTCTGGCAAAGATGATGGTGGTTCCCTGCAGGTAATTAGCATCCTCAGAGTACACCATATTAGGCTTCTGTTTCCTTCCATTCCAATTACATATGTTTTGTAAGAGATACAACAGTCGAACTATTATTTACTTGGATCCCTGAGAATTAGGTTTTAAAGCCTGAATAGCAACGTTGAATTTGTGTTGTGGCCTTATTTTTTCTCTGTTGTCTCACTGATGTAGATTTTACTTACATTTGGAAGAGATGATTGCTTAACACGTTATCTGATAATTTTGTTGTTTGTTTTAGTCCGTGATAGGTGATTTGGCTTCCATAGCAGAGAAAAAAGTTGTTTCAAACTTACTCATGAGGACACTGAGAGAGCTTTTAAAGGTTACAAGAGACGCAACAAAAGTTGAAAGCTCTGTTAATCAGATGGATACAGATAATGACTCCAACAGATCACCATCTGTCTTGAGGTACAGGCACCCGACATGTTACTAATTGAATTAGTTCTCCCTGTTTCATAGTCGACACTGTATTATATATGCTATTAATTTCAGAGCAAGGCTGTTGGATCTATCTGTTTCACTTTTACCTGGTCTAGATGCTAACGAGGTAGATGCAGTTTTTAGCGCCATAAAGCCTGCTCTACAGGTTTGTCAATTATCACTTGTGTTAAATGATCTTTTGTTTCTGGTGTGACGCAAGAAGGTATGATCGTATATGGTTAATTTTGCACTGCAGGATGGTGAAGGCTTAGTTCAAAAGAAAGCATACAAAGTTCTTTCATTAATCCTGAAGGTACTAATAAGATTTCTCAAGTTCTTCTCTTTCAAGTTGTGCGTTTGTCCAACCAAATTTTGCTTTTCGTAATAGCTGATCATGTGCTTTATAATCAAACCGAGCACTGATGTGATCATTACTAATGTCCCTGTTACAGAATTCTGCTGGATTTATTTCGTCCCACCTCGAGGAGGTGCTTGTGCTTATGATTGAAGTGCTGCCTTCTTGTGATTTCTCTGCCAGGCGCCACAGGCTTGATTGCCTCTACTTCTTGATAGCTCATGTGTCAAGAACTGTGAGAGACTAACCTTTCAAGAAGTCGAGTTTTCAATTATTATCTTATTATGGAGATGCGTTTAGTATGGTAAAATGTCTCGGGGAAGGAACAATAGATATTAATCATTTTTTAATGCTCATAATTACAGGATAATTCAGAGCAGAAAAGGCACAAGATTGTTTGTTCTTTTCTAACCGAAGTTATTCTTGCTCTGAAGGAGGTATGACTCTGCTCAAACTTCTTTTAAACATGACTAGAGGTTTTTTATTTAGGTAATTTCTGGTTTGCATTTGCAGGCTAACAAGAAAACAAGAAATAGAGCCTACGAAGTGCTTGTTCAGATCGGTCATGTGTATGGGGATGAGGAAAATGGTGGTAACAGTGAAAATTTGCTCCAGTTCTTCAATATGGTATGTTCAGTTATTGCTCAAATATCCTTGTAAATTGTTTTTCTTTTGGAATGTTGAGGGTTTTCGTTTGGTTTTTCTTAATGTGTTAAGTCGATTATCTCCTATGTGATTTCCTGACAGGTGGCTGCTGGGATGGCAGGGGACACTCCGCATATGATTAGCGCAGCTATTAAGGGCTTAGCCCGTTTGGCATATGAGTTTTCTGATCTTGTGTGCTCTGCTTACAATTTGCTCCCGTCAACGTTTCTTCTCCTCCAGAGGAAAAATAGGGAAATTGTAAAAGTCAGTAGATCCCAATTTATTTTCGGTTTGTTTCAGCGAGTCAATGAACATATTTTCTGAATCTGTGAGTCATGTACTTCGCGATGCAGGCGAACTTAGGTTTACTGAAGGTATTAGTTGCTAAATCACCCATTGAAGGACTTCAAGCACATTTGAAGAGCATGGTTGAAGGATTACTGAAGTGGCAAGATGAAACTAAAAATCATTTTAAGGCCAAGGTAGTCTATAAAATATTTGGTATCATATACCTATCCATCTTCCTTGTTTCCGTCTTTTGAGTAACAAGTTTCATCATGACCTATCATTTCTTTGTTGGTTTAATAGGTGAAGCTTCTACTGGAGATGCTTGTCAGGAAATGTGGTTTGGAAGCTGTGAAGTCGGTAATGCCTGAGGAGCACATGAAGCTCCTAACCAACATACGAAAGGTTCGTCAACCACCTTATGATGCAAATTCAGCGAAATTTAAGTCTCTGAATTACGATGTGATATCATATCTTTGGATGAGGACAGATCAAGGAGCGGAAAGAGAAAAAACTCGCTGCAAGTTCTGATGAAAGCAAATCACGGTTTTCAAAAGCAACTATGTCCAGGTACCTATCAGATTCATTTGTTGAGATTATTTGTGTTGTAAGTCGATTTGTATGTCGACATACAATGGAGAAGTTTCAAGTATAACAATTTTTCATCCGGATTACCTCTCTAGGGCTAGCCGTTGGAATCATACCAAAATATTTTCTGATTCTGGTGATGAAGATGAAGACAGTGATGGGTACATGGATGCTAAGTCACATCGCTCAATGCAGAAATCGAAGGCATTGTTAAGGTTAGCTTTGTTGAATCCATTTTCCGCTTTCTGGTTTGTTCATGCTTTAGCATTTTTGCTCTTCAACTAAATTTCCAACACAGGTCCAAGAGAACTCACAACAAGAGCCTTCCTGAAGATCTACTGGATCAATTAGAAGATGAACCACTTGACTTACTCGACCGGTCCAAAACAAGATCTGCTCTACGGTCATCTGAGCTTCGCAAACGGAAATCTGACTCAGATGAAGAACCGGAATTTGACTCTGAAGGCCGGTTAATTATCCTCGAAGGAGAAAAACCTAAAAAGAAGACACTCTCTGATCCAGATTCTGATGCCAAGAGCAAGGCTGGAAGTCACTTTTCTGCGAGCTCATCAAGGAAGAACCAAAAACGAAGAAAGATATCAGAATCTGGGTATGCCTACACGGGTAATGAGTATGCAAGTAAGAAGGCGAGCGGGGACGTGAAGAGGAAAGATAAGCTTGAGCCGTATGCATATTGGCCATTGGACCGTAAGATGATGAGCCGTAGGCCCGAGCAAAGGGCTGCAGCCATCAGGGGCATGTCTAGCGTCGTCAAGCTCACCAAGAAATTGGAAGGAAAGAGCAGTGCGGCAGCGCTTGCTACCTCCAAGCTCACAAAATCCAAGAGGGCTCAGAAGAAGTCAACCGGGAAGAAGAAAGCAGGCAGAAAGTAGGGTTATGATGAGACCAATTTTTGTAGTATAGGAGGTTTGTTATTGCAACATTCACATTGGTATATGTGTATGAGAGATGTAACATTATTTATGGGCTTCGTGTTTTGATTTGATTTGATTTGTTCAGAGTATTTTTTTATCCGTCCAATAATCAAGACGAATATTCAGTAATATAAATTGTAGTCTAACATAATATTATAATATTATAAGAAACATATATTTATCATAAAATAATAATTATTGTGTTAAAGTTTTTCTAGTTTAAGCAATATTCATCTTCTCTATTTAATAAATATTTTTTTAATTTTACAAATTATAATCATTTTATCTCTTCATCATTTTATAAAAAATATCTATTTGAAAATTTTCTTGAATAAAGAATTTTGTTATTTTACTTCTTGTTTTTTTTACATATTGTTCTATTTTATTTTGCAACACATTATCATAACGAAGATTTTATTTTCAATATTTGAGGTTTTTTTCTCTAATCATTACAATTATATTCTCTTTTGTTATTATATTTATTCTTTAATAATAAGATTACTATAATTAAGTATGTTTTACACTCGCCATTTATATGGATCTTGTATATCAGAAAAATTATAGTTTGATATGATAATTGTTTTATTTATATTTGTTCTTTTATTCATATAGTTCATCATGTCAAACCTTGTCAAACTCGAGTTTGAGGCTCTTGACGTTAGCGACAAAAATTATTTGTCGTGGGTATTGGATGTGGAGATCCACTTGGATGCAAAAGGTCTTAAAGAGACCATTGGTATTTCGAATCAATCATCGAATCAAGATAAGAAGAAAGCCATGATATTTCTCCCTCATCATCTTCATGTCAGATTGAAAATCGAATACCTCACGGTCAAAGATCCTACAGATCTTTGGAAATCATTGAAAGAGAGGTATGATCATAAAAAAACTGTGATCCTTCCAAAAGCTCATTATAATTGGATACATCTACGTTTCCAAGATTTCAAAACTGTGAGTGAGTATAACTCAGCAATGTTTCTAATAAGTTCACGAATGAAACTATGTGGTGAAATCATCACCGATTCTGATATGATGGAAAAACGTTATCCACGTTTCATCAATCTAATGTGCTATTGCTGTAACGATACCGTGAAAAAGGGTTTACAAAATACAAGGATCTAATCTCTTGTCTCCTTGTTGCTGAGCAAAATAACGAGTTATTGATGAAAAATCATGAATCTCGTCCCGCTGGTTCTGCTCCATTCTCTGAAACGAATGTCGTGGCATTTAACAATTATCGTGGTCGTGGACGTGGACGAGGAAAAGGTAGAGCTTATTCCCAAGGTAGAGCAAACAATTACAATGTAAAAAAGAATTTCTAGAGAATAATGAAGGAGGCAAGAATAAGAAAGAAAATGTTTGCCATCGATGTGGGATGGACGGACATTGGGCGCATACTTGTCGTACTCCGAAGCATTATGTAAATTTTTATCAAGAGTCATTGAAAAATGGAGGAAATGATATTGAAGCTAATGTCGTTGTCGATGAATCCAACAAGTTTATTGAAGGATTGGATGACTCCAACAAGTTTATGGAAGGCATAGATGATCTGATGTCCCTTGACATTGCCGATTTCCTTATCCATCGTGAAGATGGAAATACTCATAAGTAATCAAGAAGTTCATCATTTTTCTATTTCAAAATTACAAATTATGTGTTTTTTCTGTGATGCTTTTCTTTTTTCAAGTTATGTTGAACTTTTAGTCATCTTTATTTTAATAAAATTTATGCAATAATATATGTTTCTTTAATCTAATATCTATTTATTCATGTTTATTTTTCATTTATATAGATTATGAATATGAATACATGAAGATCCAAGATAAGGATTTATGTCCCGCGGACAGTGCTACTACACACACCATTCTTTAAGAAAAGAAATATTTTTCTTTTTTAATAAATGATCAAGCACATGTCAATACCATATCGGGATGTGCAAAAATTGTTGAGGGCTCCGAAAAAGCAATTTTTATGATGCCAAAAGGCACAAAGTTTATCATTGACAATGCCTTATATTCACCAAAGTTTTCAAGAAATTTTTTAAGTTTCAAGGATATTCGTATGAATGGATATCACATTGAAACTATGAATGAAAAAAAGCATTGAATACATTTGTATTACCTCAACTATGATAGGTAAGAGGTGTATGTTAGAAAAATTACCAACTTTCTAATCTGGTTTATATTACACATCTATTGAGATGATTGAAGCATATAATACAGTAAACCCGAAGTTTACTGATTTTGTAAACCATAAGTTTACAAATAATTTCAAAGTTTGGCATGACCGGTTAGACAATCCTGGTTCAACGATGATACGAAAAAATATTGAGAATTCATGTGGTTATTCATTGAAAAACCAAAAGATTTTGCAATTCCATGAATTTTCTTGTGTTGCTTGCTCAAACGGAAAGCTAATAACAAGGCCTTCATCAGAAAAAATAAGAAATAAATCCTTATCACTTCTAAAAAGAATTCATGGTGATATATGTGGCCCGATTTATCCACCGTGTGGATCATTCCGATATTTCATCGTATTAATTGATGCATCAATGAGATGGTCACACGTGTGCTTATTATCATCTTGTAATTTGTCTTTTGGAGATTACTTGCACAAATAATACGAGTACATACACATTTTCCTGATCATTCGATTAAACCAATTCGTCTTGATAATGCTGGTGAATTCATGTCACAATCTTTTGTGACTTATTGTATATCGATTGGTATAAGAGTAGAACATCTTGTAGCTTATGTTCATACTCAAAATGGTCTAACAGATCGTTTATAAAACGAATTCAATGGATTGCAAGATCAATACTTATGAAATCCAATCTTCCTATCAAGCCGGCTTGGGGTCATGTTGTATTGCATGCCGCACAACTTATTCGCATTTGGCCAACTAGTTATCATGATAATTCTCCTTTACACTTAGTTTATGGTCATGGACCAAATATTTCTCTTTTGAGAATTTTTGCATGTGCGGTTATGTCCCAATTAATCCACCACAACGGAAAAATAGGACCTCAAAGGAGATTGTGAATATATGTTGGGTACAAATCTCCGTCTATAATCAAATATATTGAACCAATGACTGGAGATGTTTTCACTTCAAGATTTGCAAATTGTCATTTTGATGAGTTCATTAGGGGAAAGTAACAAATAGTTGGAGAAAGAGATATCATGGAATGTATCATCATTGAAAAATTTAGATCCTCACAAAAGAAAGTGATTTAGAAGTTCAAAAGATAATTCATTTGCAAAGTATTGCGAATTAATTGCTAGGCACATTCACTGACCTAGAAAGAGTTACAAAATCTCACATTCTAGCTGTGAACGCTCCAATTAGAATAAATATTCCCGAAAGACAATCTATAATTGCTAATGAGTCTAAGACACGCCTGAAACATGGTATACCACTTGGTTCAAAAGATAAACTTCCTCGAAAAAGAAAGGAGCAAATAATCATGATGGTCAAAACAATGACGTATCTCTAGAAGAAATTGTTGATGTAGTTAACGATAAAAGTAATCAGGACCTGAAAGTAATGAAAATGAAGAGATCTCAATTAATTATATCAATATAGGAAGAAGATGGAACCAAAAAGAAATAATTGTCGATGATGTTTTTGTCAATAATAGAGCGCATGATTTAATAAATGAAAATGAGGATAATAAACCTACCTCTACAGTAGAGTGTAGAAATAGAAATAATTGGCGAATATGAAAAGAGGCAATCAAGTCTGAATTAGACTCGTTTAAAAAACGATGAGTTTTTGGACCAATAGTCCAAACACCTGAAGAAAACAAACCAGTTGGCAATAAATGAGTATTTGTATGAAAAAATGAACAAAATGAGATTGTTCGATATAAAGCAAGACTTGTTGCTTAAGGTTTTACCAAATTCCTAGTGTTGATTATAAAAAATTTATATGCATGTGGTGGCAATAACGTTTCGATATTTGATAAGTCTGGCAATGACTGCAAGACTTGAAATGCGCCTCATGGATGTGGTCACGACTTATTTGTATGGCTCGTTAGAACATAAAATTCCAGAAGATATGATAATTCTCGAGAAATATACTCCATTAAATTAAACAAAAGCGTTGTATGGGCTGAAAAATCTAGACGTATGTGGTATAACCGACTAAGTAAATATTTGATAAAAAATGATATAAAAATGATCCTATATGCGCACGTGTATTCATAAAAGGTTCAAAATCAAAGCTTGTTATAATTTATATGTTGAAGATTTAAATGTGATCGGAACTCTTGAAGAGTTATCACAAGCTATGCAATGTTTAAAAAAAGAGTTTGAAATGAAAGACATTTGTGTAGGTCTTCAAATTGAGGATCTGAAAGGTGGAATATTTTTGCATCAATCAACTTATATAGAAAAAGTACTTAAAGGTTTTACATGGATAAATCACATCCTTTAAGTACTCCGGTGGTAGTAAGGTCATTAGACATTAATAAAGATATCTTTAGATCACGTGAGGAAAGAAAAGAATTACTTGGTCCTGAAGTACCATATCGTAGTGTTATTGGAGCACTAATGTATCTTGCTAATACACGTCATGATATATATTTGTAGTAAGTTTATTGGTAAGATATAGTTCCTCACCAACTCGAAGACACTGGAATGATGTAAAACATATCTTTAGAATCTTTGAGGGACTACAGATATTGGCTTATATTATTGTAACTCATCAAAACCAAATTTGATTGGTTACACAGATGCAGGATATTTGTCAGATTCTCATAAAGTTCGATCTCAATCTGGGTATGTATTTATTTTCGGGGGGAATGACATTCTATAAAACAAACATTGGTAGTCGCTTCATCAAATCATGCATAGATATTAGCAATTCATGAGGCAAGTCGTGAATGCATTTGGCTGATTTAGAAGTTCAAAGGATAATTCATTTGCAAGGTATTGCGAATCAATTGCCAGTCACATTCACTAACCTAGAAAGAGTTACAAAATCTCACATTCCACCTATGAATGCTCCAATTAGAATAAATGTCCCCGGAGGACAACCTATAGTTGCTAGTGAGTCTAAGGGACGCCTGAAGCGTGGTAGACCGCTTGGTTCCAAAGATAAACTTCCTCGAAAAGGAAAAGGAGTAAATAATCATGATGGTTAAAACAGTGACATAGAAGAGATTGTTGATGTAGTTAATGATGAAAGTAATTAGGTACCTGAAACCAATGAAAATGAAGAGATCTCAATTATCTATATCGATACAGGAAGAAGATAGAACCGATATGAAAAGAGACAATCAAGTCTGAATTAGACTCGTTTAAAAAACGAGGAGTTTTTGGACCAGTAGTCCAAACACCTGAAGGAATCAAACTAGTTGGCAATAAATAGATATTTGTATGAAAAAGAAATGAACAAAATGAGATTGTTTGATATAAATCAAGACTCGTTGCTTAAGGTTTTACCCAAATCCTTAGTGTTGATTATGAGAAAACATATTATCCTGTGGTGGATGCAATAACGTTTCGATATTTGATAAGTATGGCAATGACTGAAAGACTTGAAACGCGCCTCATGGATGTGGTCACAACTTATTTGTATGGCTCGTTAGACCATGATATATATATGAAAATCTTTGAAGTATTTAAAATTCCAGAAGCATATAATAATTCTTGAGAAATACACTCCGTTAAATTAAACAAACTGTTGTATGGGCTGAAACAATCTTGACGGATGTGGTATAACCGTGCAAGTGAATATTTGATAAAATAAGGATATAAAAATGATCCTATATGTCCATGTGTATTCATAAAAGGTTCAAAATCAAAGTTTGTTATAATTGCGGTTTATGTTGATGATTTAAATGTGATCAGAACTCCAGAAGAGTTATCATAGCTATGAAATGTTTAAAGAAAATTGAAATGAAAGACCTTGGGAAAATAAAATTTTGTTTATGTCTTCAAATTGAGCATATGAAAAATGGAATATTTTTACATCAATCAACTTATATAGAAAAAGTACTTAAAAGTTTTACATGGATAAATCACATCCTTTAAGTACTCCTCCGATGGTAGTAAGGTCATTAGACATTAATAAAGATTTCTTCAGACTGCGTGAGGAAAATGAAGAATTACTTGTTTCTGAAGTACCATATCTTGGTGCTATTGGAACACTAATGTATCTTGTTAATAATACACGTCCTGATATATCTTTTGCAAAAGTTTATTGGTAAGATATAGTTCTTCACCAACTTGAAGACACTGGAATGGTGTAAAACATATCTTTAGATATCTTCAAGGGACCACATATATAGGCTTATATTATTGTAGCCCATCAAAACCAAATTTGATTGGTTATGCAGATGCCGAATAGTTATCAAATCCTCATAAAGCTCGATCTCAATCTCGGTATGTATTTACTTGTGGGGGAACCACAATCTCATGGCGTTCTATAAAACAAACATTGGTAACCACTTCATCAAATCATGCAGCAATTCACGAGGCAAGCCGTGAATGTGTTTGATTGAGATAAGTATCTCAATATATTAGGGAGTCATGTGGTCTTCCAATTGATAAAATCTCCCCACAATATTATTTGAG
The DNA here is from genome assembly GCA_036759665.1 of Gynandropsis gynandra. Lineage (NCBI taxonomy): Eukaryota > Viridiplantae > Streptophyta > Magnoliopsida > Brassicales > Cleomaceae > Gynandropsis > Gynandropsis gynandra. Next base: position 59,419,610 of record CM071860.1, on the reverse strand, counting down.
GATAATACTGCATGCATAGCTCAATTAAAATATGGTTACATTAAAGGTGACAAGACAAAACATATGTCACCTAAAATTTTCTTTACTCATGATCTTCAAAAAAATGATGAAATATATGTTCAACAAATAAAGTCTAGTGAGAATCCAATAGATTTATTCACTAAGACACTACCTATGGGATTATTTGAGAAGATGGTTTACATAATCGAAATGCATCGTTTGAAAGATATAAAATGATGATCTTAACAGGGAGAGAAAAGATATGCATTGCACTCTTTTTTCATTTACTAAATTTTTTCTATTAGGTTTTCTTAATAAAGGTTTTAACGAGACAACATATCTATTGCATATCATTAAGAGTATGTACGGTTTTTCTTTTGCGAGGTTTTTTTTTCCTATGGGTTTTACCTAGTAAAAGATTTTAACGAGACATATTATTTTTATTCAATAGACATTTAAGGGAGAATATTATAAAATAATAATTATGTAAATGTATTTTGAAAGATACTCTTTCACTCTTCATCTTCTCTATTTACTCTTTCACTTTAGCACTATGAATTATGACTATCTTATCTCTTCATCTACTTTTTAAGTCTATAAATAGAGACAACTCCATTTGTGATATATACTTGAGAAATCTTTTTGAATAAAAAAATTTATTCCTCCTCTCTACTCTCATATATTGTTCTATTTTATTTTGCGATAATATCTATATTATATTAGGCTTATAGTTTTACTAATTTAAGGTTTATCTATAAACATTTAAAGAAAAATCATTTATACACCAGAGATATATTAGGCAAGGCTAGGAGCATTAGTTGGTATAAAATCTTTGATTTTGTAGTTGTTTTTTTTCTTGAGCAATGTTCTAAAAAGTTTCGTCTAGTATCTCTCTACACGTTCAATGGCCATGGCCGAATAGTTTATAGTAATATAATTACTTTATTTATATAATTTGTAAACTATCGTACATATTTTAAGAGTTTATTAAGTATATTAGTGGTTCAAAGGGCATAATATCAGAGATACATTCGTAGGGCTGAAGTATTTCTCATCTACCCTCGTGAAAATAATTATTAAATAGAAAAAAGAGAAAAGACAAATTTACCCTTAATTTTTGAAGTTGGCAAGAAGGAAAATTCAAGTTGAAGCCAAGGAAATTTTGAAGTGAGAAAGAAATGGCTAGAATCAGTAGTGAAGAAGAGAGAACGAGTCAATATTCAATGGCAAAATAAGTGTAATTAGATAAATTTCTAGGGCTTTTCAGGCTGTTGAGTCGCAAAATTATTTGTTGATTTGAAATGGGTATGAGTCTCAGTGAGTCGGTTGAGTCTTAGTGAGTCGATTGAGTCTCACTGAGTCGGTTGAGTCTCATTGAGGCGGTTGAGTCTCAGTAAGGCGGTTGAGTCTCAGTGAGTCGCTTGAGTCTCAATGAGTCGCAAGGGCTGATCGAGTCTCATTGCGTCACAAAGGTCGCAGGAGTTGCATGGGTCGCTTGAGTAGCAAAGGTTGCTTGAGACTCATGACCCTCTTCGACTCAAGCAACTCATGAACATCTTCGACTCAAGCGACTCATTGGGTCTTAATGGTCAATGGTCACTTGAGTCTCATTGAGTCGCAAGGGTCGTTTGAGTTGCTTGGATCGCTTGAGTCGCATGGGTCCCTTGAGTCGCATGGATCGATTGAGTTGCATGGGTCATTTGAGTCACATGGGTCAATTGAGTCGCAAGGGTTGCTTGAGACGATATAAGTCTAATGTATTCTTCATTGGTCATTTTGCAGGTACCACCAAAGCCAAAGTTTGTGTATGAATTCAAGCACATGGACAAAATACCAAAGATCACCACCAAGTGTTATCCTCACGAGACAATAAAGAAGTTAAGAGGAATCTTAGATGAATATGAGTTGCATTACTTCGACAAGGAGTCACAATTTAGGTATTTATTCAATTTCCAATGTGAGTCCACATTGACGAAGGTTCAAATGTTTGTCCTACTAAATCACTTCGTGATTGTACAAGATAAAAAGGAGTTGTGATTCGTCTTAAACGATGTTCCCATCCGGTACTCTATAGTGGAACATGCACTAATTTCTAGATTGAACTGCGGACCCTATCCCAGAGGATGGGAGTCCAAAAGGGGTGATACATTCAAGCTGAAGTATGTAGACATGATAAGGCAAATCAGAGATTCTAAGATAACAATTACATAAGGGTCACAAAGGGTCATAATGGTTATTTTTTGTTTTTGCAAGATATTCATAATATTCTTCGTGCTGAACACGAAGAGGAAACTTTAGTTTTTGATCTGGAAGATTACGAGGGATGTCACGATCCCGATGTTCAGATATGGATGTAACATCTACGTAGAAATCCGAAGGATATTTGTTGGGAGGACATCCGTAAACAAGAATTGCCGACGCAAAAAGCAGTTCTTGGTGATCAAAAGAAGGGAAAGGAAGTGGGATTAAGAGGAAGAAGAGTGTGGGTGAAAAAACAATAGAGGTTGTAGATGTTCCACCCATATTTGAAGCTGGCAAAGAGGAAGGATGGGTAGGTGTTGCTGAAGCTAATGACGAAAGAGAAGGTGATGCTGAAGCTGAAGGAGAAGGTGATGATGAAGGAGAAGAAGTTGCAGTCCCTCTAACACTGGAGAAGAAATTAATAAAGGAAATAAAGAAGTGAGAGAAAAGAATCATCAATGCCATAAGAGACCTTCTAAGACATTTCGGGTTTCATTTGCCTAATCCAAAATAAAAGGCGGTAAATCCCAAAGGTGCTGACAAGGCAACATCAAAGTCTGGTGAGAAAGATGCGAGCACCAAACACCAATCTTTCGGCACTGTGAGAGATGATGATTTTGAATTCTTTCGACATGCATATCCAGTGTCAAGAAAAGAGCCAAATGAAGAGCGAGTTGAGTCAGAGGCACAAAATGAGTCTAGAGATGAATCAGAAGAGGATTTGGAAAATATTTCGACATAAGTTTAAAATCTTATATCTGCCGACAATATTCCTCTAATTGACTACATTTCCGAAGAGGTTACTGCAGCGGTTGCTCCTACCGAAGTTCCACCAAGTAAGTAATATTGAGTGAAAAAGGTCATTTGACATGAGTCGCAATGGTCACATTGGTCGTTTAGGTTGCAAGGGTCTTATAAATCGCAGGGGCGCAAGGGTCACATGGATCGCATATGTCCTATGGGTCACAAGGGTCGCATATGTCTTATGGTCGCAAGGGTCGCATGGGTTGAAAGGGTCGCATGGGTCTCATATGTCCCACAAGTCACATCAATGTAATGAACGATGAGTCTAATGAATGGAGTAATTTTGCCGTTGGCGTTCTTGAGGAGGTTTCTGCCGAGGATACTCAAGTCGGTCCTGTCAAAGAGGTCGCTACTGAGGAGTTTCCTGCCGAGGATACTCCAATGGATCTTGTCGAAGAGGTCACCGCTGAAGAGGTCACCGCCGAAGAGGTTCCTGCCAAGGATACTTCAGTGGGTTCTGTCGAAGAGGTCGCCGCCGAGGAGGTTCTTGCTGAGGATACTCTAGTGGGTCCTATCGAAGAGGTCACCGCTGAGGAGGTTTTTGCCGAGTATACTCCAATGGGTCCTGCCGAAGAGGTCACCGCTGAGGAGTTTCCTACCGATGATACTCTAGTGGGTCCTGTCGAAGAGGTCGTCGCTGAGGAGGTTCCTACCGAAGTACCATAAAGTAAGTAATATTGAGTCACAAAAGGTCATTTGAGTCACAAAGGTCGTATTGATCGCATTGGTCTCACGAGTCACAAAAGGTCACATCGGTCGCATGGGTCGCTATTTCCCATTGGTCGCATGGGTCGCCATGGTCGCATATGTCGCATGGGTAACATGGGTCACAGGGTCACATGGTCGCAGGGTCGCATGTGTAGCATGGTCGCAGGTCGCATGAGTCAATGAAGTAAATTTTATGCAGATGCTGGACCTTTATCAAAGGAGTCTGATAGTCCAACGGTAACTAAACGAATTTTAAGACCACGGAAGGCAAGAAAGGAGCCATATGTTGAACCTCCACTGACGAGAAGAGCAAAAACAGGGCGAGAGAGAGGGCGAGGGAAAGCTGTTGATCCAAAACCCGCAAAAAATATAGTTTAAGAACTCGTAAAACAAGTGGTTTAAGAACCTGTAAAAAAGATGGTTCAAGAACCCGTGAAAAAGGTGGTTCAAGAACCTGCAGGGGATCGACATTTTGTGAGGGAGCCCAAGGGATTGGAAGAGGGCAAAATAACCCGAGAGCATTCGTTCATTGATGCTAGTGGTATAAAATTGACTACTCTATATATATATTTATGATGAAACCTCGCCAAGAGCGTTGGTGGATATTTGACCTAGATTGTTTCCGAGGGCCAGAGTTTTGGGAGATCATATTAAAGGCTAACATATGGTTTGAAGATGGTGTAAGTTTTTTAACCCTTAGTCTGGAAAGTCACAAAGGTCACAATTGTCATTTTGTGTCATATGTACTCATGTGTGTTATTTTTTGCAGGAATTGGATGAGGCGTTGTTCGAGCTGTATAATCGCATGAGCAAATTCCACTACATATATTAGATTTTTTACGTTTTCCTATTGTTTTCATGCAGACACTCACGATGTGGATGTACGAGGATATGGAAGAATTGCTGGAAAATTTAACTGAATATTTGGATGGCATATATCCATCCAGAAGTAAGTACAAACCAATGAATCATTACGATGGCTTGGTCTCGATTGTAAACATTCCATCATCCGAAAATCGATATGTACCTGTTCATTGGGTAGCCATGAAAGTGGATTTTAAAACCCGATGCATCACGGTATACGACTACGAGAGCAGGATGAATGAATCACATTTCGATCCAATGATGGAGATGATAAAAACAACTATCCCTAAGATGTTCCGACTCGGAGGGTTTCCTTCCTTGACTTCTGGAGAAGATAAATGGAAGTACGAGTATTATGAAGGTCTTTCACAAAACGAAAGCATGAGTGACTATGGTGTTTACGTCTTCAAATTCTTAGAATCCGTTGTATTAAAAATACGTGGGACTTCACCCTTAATTTGCGATGACAATGTTGCTTCTATGCGTGAAAAAATGGTTGTTGATGTGTTTGGGAATGGAAGATGTATCCTTGTACCCCGAGACTAATGGCATCCCATCATGTCATCCTTTAAATTTGATTCATATTTATTTTTAAAAAACTTGATAAATTATTATTTTTTTTAAAATGTTTCATATTATTTGTAAATAATTTGATAAATTATTATTTTTATAATAATAAAAAAGAGTCGTAGAGGTCAAAAGGTCGTAGGGTACAAGGGTCGTAAAGGGATCCAAGGGTCGCAGGGGTACAAGGGTTGCAAAGGGGTATAAGGGCCGCATGGGTCCAAGAGTCATAGGGGTCCAAGGGTCGCAAATGGGTCAAAGGGTCGCAGAGGTACACGGGTTGTAGGGGACCAAGGGTCGGAGGGGTACAAGGGTCGTAGGGATCCAAAAGTCGCAGGGGGACAAGGGTCGTGGTGGTACAAGGGTCGTAGGGGGTACAAGGATCGCACGGGTCCAAGGGTCGCAGGGGTACAAGGGTCGCAAAGGGGCAGGGGTCCAAGGATCGCAAAGGGCTCCGAGGGTCGCAAGAGTCCAAGGGTCTCAGGGGACCAAGGGTCACAGGGGACCATGGGTTGCAGGGGTCCAAGAGTCGCAAAGTGGTCAAAGGATCGCACATGTACAAGGGTCGCAAAGGGGTCCAGGGTCGTAGGGGTACAAGGGTCGTAGAGGTACAAGAGTTGCAGGGGTACAAAGTTCGTAAAGGGGTCAAAGGGTCGTAGGGGTACAAAGGTCACAGGGGTCAAAAGGTCGCAGAGGTACAAAGGTTGCAAAGAGGTACAAGGGTCACAGAGTATAAGGCTCACATAGGTACAAGGTCGCAGGGGTATAAAGGTTGCAAAGGGGTCAAAGGGTCGCAGAGGTACAAGGGTCGTTAAAAAGGGGTCAAAGTGTCGCAAAGGTACAAGGGTCGCATAGCGTTCCAAGGGTCGCAAGAGTCCAAGGGTAGCAAAGGGGTCAAAGGGTTGTAAAGGTACAAGGGTCGCAAAGAGGTACAAGGATGGCAGGGGTACAAGGGCCGAAAAGGGTTCCAAGGGTCACAGGGGTACAAGGGTTGCAAAGGGGTCCAATGATCGTAAAGGGGACCAAGGGTCACAGGGGTCCTAGGGCCGCAGGGGTCCAAGGGTTGAAAAGGGGTCAAAGGGTCGTAGAGGTACAAGGGTCACAAAGGGATCCATGGGCCGCATGGGTACAAGGATCGCAAAGGGGTCAAAGGGTCGCAGGGGTCCAAGGGTCCCAAAGGGGTCAAAGGGTCGTAGAGGTACAAGGGTCGCAAAGGGGTCCAAGATTCGCAGGGGTACAAGGGTTGCAAAGGGGTCCAAGGGTCGTAGGGGTACAAGGGTCACAGGGGTATAAGGTCACAATTGTCGCAATAATATTAAATCCACAATAATACCGATACTAGCAATAATACTAACTCTAGAATAATAGTAAAAAACCAACCAAATACAAACATGAAGTTCAAGTTTAAAGGAATGTTGTTGTTCAAGGGAAGTTCAAACCAATCAAAATACAACCGAAATAAAACTATGTTGTTGTTAGACCCTTTTGGAGGGATAAACCGAAACACATGTGTTGCTCTATTGGAGACCAGTTCGAATGTGAAAGAACATCCCTCGTTTCGTCCATTTTCGTGACAAAACTTTCTCCAATCCCCTCTAATGCTAGCGCCATCATGACTCACGGGCCTCAAATTTGCCGACCACGCTTTTCCTTGATCATTTATCAACATTATCTTACATCGTTTACCGCCAAGATCGCTCGACCTCGCAAACACTATCAAAAGGGTCTGTGACATCACTCAAGTTACATCAGTAGAAATGATTAAATATTGACTAAATAACCGAAGTGATATATGATGAATCAGTTTAAGGTAACTTACCAATGCATCTACGGCCAGATTTGAACGCGTGGGGGTTGCCGTGAAAATCGTCTGAGCAGAAACGTATGACCCTACTTCAGCGTTTGATGATGATGATGATGCATATTGTAGATTACATATATCTTCTTGCAAACCGGTGACGTTGAAAACCATGTCACATTCGTGATGGAAAACTACAAAATCTCCAATATCAAAAATCATGGTCCTTGGAGAAATATTTCCATCCATAAGTGAATTTGGAACCATCTAACTTGACTTGCCATTTTTTGTAAGACACATTCGATTTAAGCGCTATCGTGTTGTTGTCCCTCATTTTCCCGCCAGTATGCTCATCAAAGAACCTCTTCGGAATGTCCTGTAACAAATAAAAGAAAAACAAAGTCAAATCTTTACATTCTCTACATGTAACATACCGACAGAGAGAAAGCTGAAGGAGATTACAAGCTAGTACTCCAGATAGTTCGGAAGAATGATTTGGATGAAATGGAGGAAATGTGGTATTTTCGAAGCTGAGAGATTGTAAATGTTAGAGCAAAAGATGGGTGGAAGATAATAAGAGTTAGAGAGAGAGTGTGTGTCGTTATTCGAAAAAAGAAACGACTGGAATTCGCAAAGATATGACCCTGACATCTAATCGACGTAATTGGAATTCAAAAAGACATGACCACACGATTGTGTTTTTTGAAACTAATTATGGGTTTGCTTGGGTTGCATGGTGAAAATAATACATTTATAGCGTCACATGGGTCTCTTGGTCGCATTGTGCAAATTAGGGGTAGGTATTTCGGGTTACCCGGACCGACCCAACCAGAAGAATTCAACCATGAGATATATGGGTTTTATAGAAAACCCATATGGATTCAATATAAAAAACCCGAAGGGGTTCGGGTCAGTCCGGGTTCGGGATAACCCGAGGAACCCGAACAACCCGAAAAAAAACCTAAACAAACCCTAACCCTTATTTGTGAGTCGTGACATAGCTTCCCCTCTCTCACACTCACACGTTTAAAACCCGTATAAAACCTGAATTACCCGTTTAAAACCCAAATTACTCGTTTAAAACCCGAATTACCCGTACTTAAATAACCCAAAAAAACCCGAAGAACCCGAATTATCCGAAATATCTAAATATCCCTAATACAATTCGGGTTTTTTGGGTTCAATGTTTCAAAACACGAACAACCCGAACCCAGACCGAAACTCGAGGAACCCGTCCCGAAAACCAAATGGGTTTTTTGGGTTCAATGTTTTTGATGCGTTCTCAAAGTTAAATAAATAACCTAAACTACCCGCAAGTGCACAACACGTGTGTAATACTTCAGGTGTCGATCCCACAGAGACTACGCAACACAACCTAAACTCTAACTATGAATTAAACTTTCTAATGAACGAAATCTGGTTTGAAGAATGAAATACTAAAAGTAAATAAACAAATTAGTTCTTAACGATTAGACAAACAATCTAGGAATCCAGTTTCACCACAAGACTACCGAAACCAACAATCGATCTATCTATCATGCAATCCTAGTTAAGTTAGCTAAGGCATACGATCCTAACATGATATCTACCTTCTCTCGAGGCATAGACACGTGATCTAGTCAAGTTGCCCCCTACTTTCGTGGCTGACACATTGAACTAAACCCATAAGATCTGTGATTCATCCGTTTTACCCTCAACCGTTGTTACCCTACTTTCGTGGCCTAACCTCGGTTGTTCTAAACCTGATCTTCTAGGACTAGAATTCTCCTTTCGGTCCTTCTCCTAACCCCTAACACATGCATCTACGTGGCCATCGCAAACACAAGTAAATTAAGCACTCGGATAAAGAATATATAAACGAAAATGGAAGATGCATTCAAAGATAAATCAAAAGTGGTTCCGGGATAGCCAAGGGCTAATCCCTTCTCCTAGAACAAACAAACAACTCGCTCATGCGTCTGTAAACAAACATAAACGAAATAGAAAGTCTAAGGAACATGAAAACCAAACGAAAACCGAAGTTTGGGGGTTGATCTCTGATGCTCCTCGTGTGCCTCCTCGCAAGAATCTCCTCCTCCTTTTCTACTCTCTCCTTAATCAAGAACTGAATAAAGCATGCTTGAATCACGTCCTCTGGCCCCTTTTTATCCCTCTAAAGTCATTTTCCTTATTGTATGAATCCCCCACAAACTTATATTTGTTTTAAGTCAAATTAACTTAATTGAAGTTGCAGAAGATGGTCGCGACCCGAGTGGACGGTACAATTTACCCGCTCGGGTACAGCGCGTCGGTCGCGCAGAAAACGCGATGAGGATGGAGTGCCCACTCGGGCTGGAGGTGTGCCCGCTCGAGCATGAGGCCCCGCTCATGCTTTTGCTTGCCCGAGTCGTGCATGAATTGCTGCCCAAAATCGCCGTAGCTTTTGACCGCTCGGGTGTGAGTTGTGCCCGATCAGGTGGTGGCTTTTCATGCTAATTCTCGTCCTGTTTGTCCCGTGATGATCCTCGATGTTGGTACTTAGCCTCGTGCATGTAGTTTAGCTCCGAAATGAACGGAATACGCATAAAAACCTGTAAGAACATGAAAACACGAAAACAAGTAAAACGGATACGGAATCATACATAAAGCATCACATATATATCATAAACATCTCTAAAATCGTGCAAGAAATACATATGAAAACGAGATGATCAAAATCCCCCAGACTTGAATGTTTGCTTGTCCCTAAGCAAACGTAAACGTGGAATACATGGGGTATAAAAATCCGAGAATTCCCCTTCTCCTAGAAATATCGCTAAAGCGAACCTAACCGATCAACTAGCACGTCGAGAGCAAATTCGGCCTAATTAAGTTTTCAGTCTTCATTCTAGGTTCACCAAGGCTACCCACGAGAAAGTAAATCAAAGGAAAACTAAACAAGCCACCGTAACTCTCTCCACCAAACAAGACTTCACATAATGCTAAACCTAGATCAACCGAGGATACTTGTTTCTTTCTTTCTTTTTCTTTCTCTTTTTTTTTTCCTTTTTTTTCTTTTTATTTTCTTTTTATGACTTCTTTTTCATTTCATTTTTTATTTTTTTTCTTTTTTTTCTTTTTCTTTGCATACACACTAGGCTTCTAGGACGTCAGATTTGAAGGGATCCAGCCTCTACTTAGACCCAGACTACCGATGACGGTATACTCATGCATCTCGTTTAAGAGTGCAGCGGAGTAGGCGGCTTTTTGTGCCATGCCCTTAGGAGGTAGAAAGATGATCACCAACCCACCACTTAGACCCGAGCCATCGAAAGATTATCAAGGTCGATGCACTCATATCGATTTTTGATCATGCTTTTTAGGCATTATTTCTATCGACAGCGGAGTGTTAGTGTGCGCTCTTAATCTGAAAAATAAACTCGATTCTATATGATCCAATAATCCTCAATAGAAAAGAAGTAAAGCATCGTCTACACGAAGTATGACCATCTGGGTAGAGAGAATAAAAGATAAACTAGCCTAGCAACCTCGTCTGAACCCCCCACAAGCAACACTATGATTCCCAACGAACTTCGACCTATTTTTTTTTCAGCCGATTAATAAGCTCTAACGCTTAGGGAAAACCTAGCTCAAACATGCAAAATCTCACGGAAAAGGCCACTTCTTAAGCATCCTAGGTTCACGGTTCATCTCAAAACGTGGCACCGGACAAGTGTCTGGGACGACTCTGACTCAAGAAAGCAAAAACAACTGAAAACTACAAAATAACCTAAAAACTACAAAGTCAAAGGGAAGATGAAAGAAAATGAAACGAAATCACTTGACAAAC
>CM071860.1:59379755-59405710 GCA_036759665.1 Gynandropsis gynandra | reverse complement strand
TATTTTGGGAATATCAACATTTATACGGGTACTTTTGAAGTTAGAAATATTTTCTTTTTTCGGAAAGGATATTTTTGAAATGTTTTAACCCTACGAGAATATTTTTGAAGTTACCCCAATTGAAAATCTTATTTATTAATTCTTATTCAAGACATGCTCCGCTCTTGAGTATAGTTATGCCCCCAAACACTTGCATTTTAGCCTTGGTTAAACTTATTTTTTGTATAACTCATACCACCTTACAAAAAAAGGCTTAAGGGTTAAAGTTGGAAATAACACGATCCAATTGAACTTCACAATTTTGCATTAATATGGTCGAATAACAATTCTTAGCAAAACTAAAAAAAAGAATTGTTTTAAAAAAGGATGGTTTGCAAATCAACATTGAAAAAAAAGTGGTCTTGATTTTATAAAGCAAAAGACTTAATCCCGAAATTGTCAGAATTAAACTATCATAAGTTCATTCAGCTCACGTAATTTGCTTGCATTGTGCGTAAAAACAATAAAAGAAGAAAAAGCACTAAAAGGGCTCAAAGATTTCAATAAGAAGAGCCAAAATGACAGATGAAAGCACAAAGACAAATCTCATAACAACCAAACTCTCTTGCCTCCGCACGTTATTGTCGTCCCTGCATTAGACTTAAAGCAACCTCCCCATTCTTAAAGATTTAGACCGTTCCAAGAAGTTTACTAAAACTTTGTCGTTCTTGTGTCGTTAACCTCTACTGTAAAACTTGCAAAATATTTGAATTTCTTGTACACTCTGCACGATAAAAACATTATATTGATTCTTGCTCATTTCAGAAAACATTTAATTGTGGGGGTCTAATATCACATATTCTTCAAAACGGTCAAGTTCTTCCAACAAATATGTTAGGTCAAGAACATCTGTCCCTTGTAAACCACATTCTTCAAACACCAAATCTGGTAATGCACCAAAGGAAAATATAGGAGATTGCGTGTACCTTAGAGCTGAGTCATACAGGCAAGTTGGAGCATAAGCATGGGACTTTCACTTCATTTGTAAGGAGCAAAAATGATGGAAGAGTTGTGGCCACCGAATCCGAAAGAATTTGATAAGGCCGCCTTAACGTTCAATCTCTCTTTCTTCGGACCCACCAAAAGTTTAGTATCCTGGTTTAATTTGTTATGCAAAAACTATGAGTCGCCCGCACCACAATAAATGATCCTTGAATCATATGGAACTGTGGGCCGTATTTACTTACCACTCCTTCATCTGGATTCTCAAGATTGATATTTGGATGAACCCATCCGGTTCTTATTGCCTGTAGACAAAAACATAGATTAGAGTGATCATGGAGCAGAGGGAGGAAGTAAACACAACATCGTTGTTTAACCCTTCAACGTGTATAATTCTCCAAGAAAATGTGGTAATATATAGCATTTGCAGTTTTATAGATACGGTAACACTGTTAAACTCAAAATTCATTACCTGCACAGTTGCAACAGCCTCTACTGCTCCAGCTGCTCCTAGCAAGTGTCCGACCATAGATTTTGTTGAGTTCACCTTTAGCTGCCAAAAGTTTGATAGAGCTTGTAAAGAATTACAGAAACAACCTCAAATGAATGAATTTAATCGAGCTGAGAACGGAAGTTACTTCGGGATTTTGGCCAAAACAGTGAACAAGGGCTTGGTACTCCTTAAGGTCTCCAGCGGGTGTTGAGGTGGCATGAGCGTTTATANACAACGATACCATCAAAAGAAAACACTCAGATAACCGCTTTTCAGCCATCAATAAGTGATGTTTTCCAGATGCATGCCCAAAGGGACAAGTCACTAGAACCTTATAGATGCGAAGAAATATGAGAAAGCAACAAGTGCATCAATGAGACTATAAAATGAGATAGAGGAATGTATACTACCATCCGGCCGTGGCTCTGTCATGTGATACGCATCACACGTGAAACTCCCACCAAGAAACTCGGCGTAGATAGTTGCACCTCTTCTCTGCCAAACCAGATCACATGTATACTCAATACAACTCCCACAACAAAATATAAACAAAAATTCAAGTGACAGTAGCACCAAAAAATGTAACAAAGAGCCAAAATTGCATATGGATTGCTGTAATTTGAATAACAGAGGTTGATAGTATGGTGCCAATATGTGCAGTGATACAGAATCAAGATCTACATAAGCAAAAATGCACATACGTACCTTAGCATGTTCAAGTTCTTCCAAAAGCAGAACTCCAGCTCCCTCTCCCATCACGAAACCATCTCGATTCTGTTTTTGCATCTAAGATCAGGCTTACTGGAAACTAAGAATTTCATAACATAAAATGCAATCTTCTACCACTACTTTGTCCCAGCATCAGTGAAATGCAAGGAAAACTCCGTCTGCAAGAAAATCTTGCAGCATTTTGTACGAAACACCCATGAATTATTTATTAAGACCATAGGGTTCCCCCCATTTCTAATGTCAACTGGTTTTAGTAATGACGATTCAAATGGGATCATGAAAGAATCTAATACATTATGCATAGTAAAAATGAGAAAGAAGATACGGAAAATAAGTAATCATTGAGAATTACACTATCCCAAGGACGTGAAGCTTTGGTTGGATCATCGTTCCTCTGCGAAAGAGCCCGACATGCCACAAAACCTCCCAAACCTGCATTGGTACACAAAAGATAAGAGTTATGCAACACACAGTGTTCACGAATAAAGAGAAACACACTAGATTAGAGAAAGAGTTTGTACCTATAGGAATAATAACAGAATCAGAGCCACCACAGAGCATTACATCCTAAACATTTTGGGGGGGGAGACAAGAAAATGTCGCATGAAATGGGAATCAAATGAAATGCTACAAGATCGACGAACATCAACTTCGACCGCAGGATACTTACAGCTTCACCTCTGATAATATGATTTGCTGCATTCAAAACGCAAAAGTTGCTCGTCGCACAAGCAGTTGAAATAGAATAGTTTGGTCCCATCCATCCCTAATTTATCATCACCAAAGAAAGATCAATACTAAATTCAATAAGTTTGTCATTAATAATAAAAAAAATTCAAATTAAATCTGACCAGATCCATCGCAAGCATGGCAGAACCCATGTTAGTTGTAGCAAAGGGTACACAAAAAGGATTCATCTTCCTGTAAGAGATCCTCAATGCTTCAATCGCATCATTGAAGACCTGTCTCAAGATAAATTTTGTTGGGAAATTCAAGAATTATTAATATACTCTACAATCTCAAATTAAATAATGTGAATGTTTGTTATGGTTACCATAGTTGATAGACAAAAGAAAGATCTGAATAGACGACCCTTGAGCTGAAACTAATCCTATATTTTCGTTGACGTGTACAAAACAGAAAACAAGAAGGTACCTTCATGCCTCCCATCGCGGAGCCAATCAAAACTCCGCATTTGGCTTTGTCTAGCTCGGCCATCACATCTTCAGTTATCCCACCATCAACCAACGCTTTCTTGCCAGCAGTTAGCAGATAAAGCATGAATTTGTCCATCCGTTTTGAAAGTTTTGGGGCAACCCATCCTTCGGATGAAAAGTCTTTGATCTCTCCAGCTATTCTCTAGGCAAAGAGAACAAACTAACAGCTTAAGTACAATCCAAAACAACAGGGAAAATTCATTGTAAGAAATGCTGAGATGATGGTTACCGTTGGATATTCAGAACAATCAAAATTCTCAATCTGGCTAATACCACTGATCCCATCCAGCAAATTCTCGTAAAAGGTATTTGGATCATGACCTAATGAAGTAGCTACTCCCATACCCGTCACAACAACCCGCCGTTGCTCTGTAGGAGGTTTCTTGGTAGTCATGGATTCCTTTTCTAGCTGCACAGTGACCGCCATGGCCTCACCTAGAAACAAAAAGACAAGATACCATATAACAGAATCACTTTAATAAGTAAAATTCAGAAACTATCTCACAATGGCATGATAACCAAGAAGGCTAGCAACTTCCAAAATCTTACAGAGAGAATTTAAAACTTATTTGGTTAATTGGATTAATTCTCATGAATCCAAACCTCATACTCACACAAATCGCTCAAGACTGAATCTCAGTAAACTAATCAAAAAGTTTGATATTGTTAATCAAAGCGATGGATTTCCCACTTCCCATTTCAGCTGAAACTACGAGTTGGCTGCATTTGCATTCGATATATTCTAATTTCATAATTTTCCAATAAAAACAAACCCAGAAAACCAAAAAACAAAAAAGTTTGCCAACTTGCAAACTATGCTCAGAAATGAAAATTATTAAAGAATCCAAGATTGGAAACACAAAAATATCGGATTTCCGAGGGAAAAATTCATACCGGAGCGGGATGCACGATGCCAACTCCTCTGCTTCCGATTCAGGGAAATGTTATTCGATCCAAACAAAGCAGACAACGCATTATTGTTTCGGTACTGATTACAGGGTCCGAAGGCCAAACAGGAACTCATTAGTGCCTGAGTGTTCGTGGATCCATGGCCTCCGGCGGCTACTGAAACGGCGGAGCATTTGGAAACCAGTCGTTTCCGGCGAGCCCTCCGACTGTCGGATTGAGCGCCGCAGCATCCGACAGTGGCGCAGCGGCCTTCGCCGCCACACGTGACGGACATGCAAGCCGCGAGCCATGTGCATAACGGAGATGCGTAACAGGAAGAACCCACCATGGAAACCAAACGTAGGGAGCTGAAATCGAAGAGGACCGAGGAATGGAGAAACGAGAAATGGGTGATGTGAGGTTGAGAATCTAGCAGACGAGCATGGATTTCGAGAGAGATTAAGAGGAATCGCTCGCTCTCTCTCTCTCTCCCTCTTCGGGTGCGTAAGGAGTGTCTGGATGCGTAAATTCGTGCGTCTAGATGCCAAGTCGTCCTGTGAACAACAGCGACGATAGAGAAAGAAGAAAACACTAAATAAAAATAATAATTAATAAATCAAAATAATTACAAAAATATCAACGACCAGAAAAATTATTTTATTTTTATTATACAACTAAATATTGGTCTTATTTTTATTTACGTCTTTATTATAGTAACGGAAGCTTTTTCCCTTTTCCATATGAAGGAAAAAAGATGCCGAAACAAACATTTAGAAAATGTTGATTTTATAATGTTGTGTATATTATTAAGACATGTACATATATATGTTTACATATAGATTTTGTCGACATTAGATATAACTAATATGTATGTATATATTTTGTGACCTCGGTTTGATCGAACGAAGGTCACTTGCCCATTCTTCTTTTTAGAGTATTTTATTTATCGTTTCCTCTATTGGTTAATTTTCTTTTTTGGTTCAATTTGTCTATTAAATTATTTGAACCATAGCCAATGACATAATTTTACCACATCATTACTCTATCTTCTATTACAATTTTTTATTGAACGAAAAAAAAATAAGAATAAAACTTAATTATAGATTGGAGTGAACAAACAATTTATTTATTCAACAAAATTTGAGTTGTATATAAATCTTTTTATTGGCCAATAATTTCATTAATCATAAATCACAAATAGAAGTTAACTTTTTATTGTAAAATATGTATAAGTAGTGTTATAATACTAAATCTTAAGAAAAACGTTTACCAAAACAATACGAAATCCAGGAATAAATGTTGACAATTTATTGCACATGTTTGCTTTAGGAATTTATCAAATTAAATAAATCAATTATGTTTTCAATTGAGTTCAATTTTTTTTCTAAATGTTTACCAAATTGATAAAATATTTGAAATATTTATATACGAAACCGAAAATTTGGATAGTTGAAATGCCTAATATATATACATAAATAGTTGAATTAAATATCTGTCAGATACATATATAAATAAAACTACTAGGGTAAAAAATTATAGCTAATTGTATAAATGTGTTAATTAATTGTTTTATAAATTATATATAATTATATAAAAATTCTAAATTAGAAGTAATTGATTACAAATAATGAAAAATTATATCATATACATTAATACAAATAACTTTGAAACATTTCGCAACCATTTCGAAGACGACGCTAAACTGAGGAGACTAAGCTCGTATCTACACGAGACTGTGTTGTAGTCCACGTCTTTAAACCTATCCGAGGTTTCTACGTCTAATTTCTCTGTCCATTGACAGAAAATTCTTCACCATCTCCTTCAATTTTCCATTTCGAAATTTCAATCTCATGTTTCATTATCTCAACCACATGAGAATAGCCATATCCATCGAATAATTCGAAGAAATGAAGATGCAAGAGTTGTTTGTGTAAAAGAATTGATACACCGACATCACATTTTTCATATATTTTTTCCTGCCACAAACTTTTGTCATAGCAACTTAGGCTCGTGAGAAACAAATCTATTATCTATTTCAACAACGAAATCACAAATGGAATGGATAGTTGACTTATTTTGAGAATCTGACTTTCAAGATGATTGTTCAATATTTCCGTAACTCGTTCTCTTATGATTCGACTTCGATCCAGCTAGAGGAATGGTGAAGAAAAAAACAATAGAATTGGGGTCTCACACTTTTGTCGTCTGGAAACTCTCAAATGGCAAAGCAATAATCGAGTCAACTCTCAAAAATCTAGATTTAGATATTAGAAAAATATCTGATTTTTTCGGATATCTGATTTTTCAAAATACAAATAATGATGATAGTGGATTCATACACTAATACAAATGTTATAAAGAATTCGGATATCTACATAGTATATCATTAATATAATCTAAATAACAGGGTTTATAAAAATATATAATAATTTATTTGTAAGAAAATTAATTGATTGATTTTACATATAAATTTAAAATCGATAATTTTACTTTTTAAATGGATATCTCAACAATTTTTTATAGATATCTTTTAATAATTTTCATGGTTTTTTTATGTCTTCTTATGCTTCAGATTTTCTGATTAATTTAAATATTATTTCTAAAATAAAGATTTGAATCTAGGATGTGAGCCACATCAACTAGCCATGTTCATCCCAAAACACCACTTTTCACACTTGGGTGAAACTTGTACCACATAAAATACATTAAACATTTCGTTATCTTTAGTTAAACTCATTTTCCTTCTTCTCCACTCTTGGATCAATTAATCTCCATTTTCATCTTCTTTCTCACTCGACTACCGAATACAAAACCATTTGCATAATATATCCTTAGATCACCACAATATCAAGTAAAATCATAATTGATCATTACAATATCTTGGGGGTGCTAAGTGGACTAATAAAAACTAGCATAGAACACCATGTATTAGACTGTTTTATTCTAGCTCAGCGCAACCCATATTTCATATGAGTTGAAAATTTTCAGTATAATCTGACGCATCAAAATCTGCGGGTTATACTGTGGGTTTTATGGGTCAATCTAGAGGTTATGTATTGTTAAATTATAACATATAAATTAAATTTTCTCTTTTAGCACATAATAGATAAATAAAATAATAAAATTATAACTAGAAATTAAAAAATTATAAAATAACACATAAATTTAGAAAAAAGATTGATATTATGATTATTTTTCTTTAATATGACACAAATAAAATATATTAAAACTAAAAAAATATATTAACTTTTATAACTATGTTAGCTCATGGTTTGCCTCGTGCCACATATAAATTGCAAAAAAATTAAGCCCAATCCACGAATTCATTTTTTTCTCTAAGATCAAATTTTTTTGAACCAATATACTATTTAGTGGTATGCGTTAGGTCAGTTCGCGATTCGAAAATATATTTAACACCCTCAATAATTTCCTTACAATGAGAAAATTATAATTTGAGAAATAAATAATTTCAAAACTATTTTATATTCTTAGCAAAATCAAAGCTTCATCTTATTACATTCGCAATTAGATCATTGTGATCCATTGATATTTTAGAGGTGTATCAATAAGCAAAATCGTGTTATCATTAATTTTTACCAAATCTAAAAAACTATTAAAAATATTTACAGATCTAGAGGAGTTAGTGATTCAGTGAAGCTTCTTGGGAGACTAGGAATATATTTAACACCCTCAATAATTTCCTTACAATGAGAAAATTATAATTTGAGAAATAAATAATTTCAAAACTATTTTATATTCTTAGCAAAATCAAAGCTTCATCTTATTACATTCTCAATTAGATCATTGTGATCCATTGATATTTTAGAGGTGTATCACTGAGCAAAATCGTGTTAACATTAATTTTTACCAAATCTAAAAAACTATTAAAAATATTTACAGATTTAGAGGGGTTAGTGATTCAGTGAAGTTTCTTAGGAGACTAGGCATTTTTTTCGCTTGAGGAGAGAGCAACTACACCACTTACCTCTTCGACAATCATTCTTTCTTCAATACAACAAGAGCAATTTAAAGTGCGCTGCTACTGATAAAAAAAGAAAGTAGAGATTTCCTTATGTTTATTCTCCAACACCCACTTAGAGACTAGAACCTTGTGATCAAACTTGGTCTCCATTGTCTTTTTAGGCTTCGCTATCACTTTCTTCTCCATGAAAACTTCTTGAGGAAACTGGACCTTACCATTGTCGTGGCTATGATAGTGGAGGCTGAGCATAGTCAAGGTGCAAGATACGTTTTGGCGAGATATAAAAAATGAGATAAACCGTTAGACTAAAGCCATAAGCATCACGTTCTAAGTTTTTCTTCCCGAGTGAGCTTATCCTCTACGACCACATCTTCTCAAGGGTTTCCTCTTATTTCGTGGATCTCTCTTGCTTGGAGGTTTGTCGTGGAGCGATCATTCAACTTTTTTATTTGAAATCGTGGTCTCAATTAGTAGTAGATCATCGAAACTTTTGTTTACACTACAAAAAAAAGACAATTTCAGTGGACATATCCAATGAAAACGATTTCCACATATTTTAACCCGTTGATAATTAGTCGTTAAAAATCCATCAGTTGAAAGTTTTAACAGCCTCACAACGACCTGTATCTTTTGATAATATATCAATGGATGTTATACATCTGTTGAAATATTCTAACGGATATTTATGGAGCTATCCTTTGAAACAATCAAAGTACATCCGTTGATATCCTATAAACGTTGTATCAGATTCCACCATTAAAATCTGTTATCGATCATGGATAATATCAACAACCATTCGTTGAAAACAAGGGAGAAGGTATCAATGGACTCCGTTGAAAGTTTTGGTATAGTTTTTAAAGTTTGTAACAAATGTCTTTGTAACATTTTGTTAGAAATTTAAATATTTCATCGGATATACATCGATAATATGGAGGCAAAAATAAAATTTCATAAAAAATAGAAATAACATAAAATAAAAATAAATTTTCATTAAACATTTAAAATTTAAAATTACAAAATCTAAATATCATTTGATGTCTCTCCGTCTTGATTGGCACCTTTCGATTTGTGAGATGTGGTCGATTCAAAACTAAACATCGTATCTTATTGTCTTGTTGATGTTTCATCAGTAGGTGGTGGTAGAGGTGCTCATGAATGTTGATAAGGTTGACCTTTCATTAGCTCGATAACATATCTTTATAGCAAAAGCTAGAATCGTGGTTTTGGGATACTCTATGGGTCATTCTTGTGAGTATATCTCCTGCACATAATAGGGTACAAACATAATATCCATCAAAATATCTTATTGTATAGAACCAAGACCATACATTCGCCTTTTATACAAACAATCAATTACAAATAAAGAAAATTATATTAAAATAATCACAAAAATTAGTTAACTTTAAAGATAACTAAATAAATATTACCTGCAAATAAATTTTGTTTTTTGCACCAAAGTAAGTTTATATGGAGATGAAACAACAACTTGTGATTACTGCATAATCTTTTAAGTGATAATTCTGATCATTCGTTCTATCTGAGGATCAACAAATTTGTGTTCGTCGTCCTCTTTGTTGGTTAAAATAGACTTAACAATAATCTCAAGAAGCATTACTTCCCTTCTTATTATCTGGATATGCGATATTGATTTAGTTCTTAAGATATGGTGATACGGACCACCCAATGAACCTTCTCACATTACTACATTGTTTGGCTTTGAAATCTTTGGAGTTTGAATATTGGACTAGTTGGTTAAAGAAATTATCAGTGACCCATGTTGGTTTGGTTTTCTTTCTTATATAGTTTCTTTTGGCTTTATTAATCGTAACTTTAAACGTGATTGCATATTGTACATCCATGCAATATATTACGTGAGATGTGTGGTTTTTACACCATCTATAAGATGTCTACGATGAAAACATTAACACATTATTTATTAAAAAATAAAAATAATTAAATAAGAAGTTGAAAGTTTAAAATTGATTATAAAATTATACCACCATTTGC
The DNA here is from genome assembly GCA_036759665.1 of Gynandropsis gynandra. NCBI lineage: Eukaryota > Viridiplantae > Streptophyta > Magnoliopsida > Brassicales > Cleomaceae > Gynandropsis > Gynandropsis gynandra. The sequence continues at coordinate 59,395,413 of CM071860.1, read as the reverse complement.
AGCGTATAACCTTAATGTCACTTGTTAGCAGTAGTATAGATGATCCAACATCGACACTTGGATGTTGTGATTTTTTGAATATTTCAACACATCATCCATGTCAAAACTACATAAAAATTTTCATTAGAATTAGATATAACTTGAAAAATAATATACAACTTGAAATAAACAAACGTTTATACTATAACATTCCATCCACGTCGAAGTTATCAATCAATTGAACAAATATACCATATCATAATCATCATAAAAATTTGATGAATAGAATGATATGTTGGCGGATGAGGTGGTGGCAAGGCTCCAGGGAATCTGCCGACAAATCTTTATGATAAAAAAAAATCATTGTGGGTACCTATGTTATAGACTGTTGAGGCGTTTAAGAGTGTTTGGAAAGAGATTTCAAAGCCTAAGAAATTCAAATCATAAGAGACCTACTCGGTTCAACGAGCATTTGAAGAAATCAATGGATACCTGTTAACAAAATTAAAAAGGGTTACAACTTTGACATCCATAATAATTGCAATCATCAATAGACATCCATTCATAGAATTTAGATTATCAACAGATGCTTGTTAAACCTCTTTAAAATGTGAAAAGTTGCTTTGTTAAAATCCAAATGTTTCCACGATTAATGGGCATCCTTTGATAATATACACGATATCAACGAATGCCCACTGATAAAAGTACATGAGAGACTAAAAAAATAAAATTTCTTGTTTACTTAATCACGAAATACATTTATAATTACAAAATTTATAACTCTTTTATGTATTGATTCTTTAATTGATGAATTTTTCTTTAGTGGTGCATTAAATTCATCACCTTATTCAAATATGGTATCTTCTTTTGAACGTCTTTATAATCATAGATGTATTCACCAATTACGTTTGTCATCACCTGAATCTTTCCATAATAATCAAATTCAATTAATCGTATTGGTTTAGAATTTTTTTACTTTCACTAGATATTCATTTCTTGTGTGATTAAAACTCCATATGGTTTGACCTTGACAATGTCCGACCATTCTTCTCTTCGACATTTCAAATATGTTGGATATTGAACATAACATACCTGATCAATTTGAACTTTTGTGATGAATAGATCATATTTTATGTAATATCGTAAAATTTTGATGTCAATTCCCCTCCATCGATTTTTCATGTATCATGTCTTATAGTTGGGTTGAACGATTGAAGTTAGAATAGTATTACATTCAATCCAACTAGGCCAAAATATTCAATTTGTACAATTTAATACAAAATTTTGTACATATCATTCTCTTTTGTTGTTCTTTTATTAACACAAGTACTTTAATTGTATATGTTTCTATGTTTTCTACGCTCTTTTATGTGGAAGGTGTAAAAAATGCGTGAATATAATTGTAAAGAAAAATACGTTTCTTCCGGGAATGATAGCCATATCTCTCAACCATGTAGGATGTGTTTGTTGCTACCATGAACCTATAATAATAACATAGTATTAATTATATAATAATACGTAAATAAATTCAAGTTGTTTATTATAATTTACAACAATGTGAAGCTATTTAGATAATTTCTTAGCCACGACGCATAATGTTAATTTTCATTGTATTAAGTTCATCTGTGCTTAAATGAGGATATGTGTCCATTAGTTCTTCATTAATAACCCTATCAAAAAAACAATTTGCAAATAATTATTAACATAATGACATGACAATATATAACTCCTGTAAATTTAATAAAATATATGAATGGATATGATTATACTTTTATGGTGTTAGCCAATATTCATATGATCTCCCTCGTTATGTTCAGTTAGCTCTTACGATATCAAAACGAGGATCGTATTGACATAGTAATATATATGATTTTCTTCTGACCTTCTTTGTTTTCTCTGAATATGCGCCTTAAAAAAGAATGCGCTAAAATGAATGATCTCTTCTAACAAATACTATTTAACAATCGATCCTTCAATATCCGATTTGGGTTTTACCTTTTTCTTTAGATAGAAAAAAATATTTTGAATGAATACATCCAAACAAAGTGAATTAGTCTATCGAGTAATGCCTCTTCTAGTAATTGAATATATCCTGCATCACATCGAAGAACAAATGAGAAAATACCTTTCAAAAGAAGATAATATCTCAACGATATTGTTTTTCAATACATCCAAGTCATTTTTTATTTTCGAACAAATATCTCTAAAGAATGTGTTGATTGCGCATAAAGCATTGTGTAGTGTATGAGGAAGTAGCTCCACAGATGCAATTACGATAAGTCTTTTCTTGAAATCATGCCGATCATGACTCTTTATGTCCATATGCCTTGAACCCATAAACCCATATATCGGTTGATGTTTGACGCAAATCTATTAGAAAATTTAACATCTTCTTTTAAACATCTTAACAATGCTATGTTGCTAGGGCAAGATAATCTCAATATCGATATTGGTGTCTTCCCATCGCGTAACTCCATCTATAATTTTTGACATTATATCTTCAAATCCTTTATAGATTGTATGTCATCCTTCATTTTCCCATAACATTCAAAATTATGTTGATGATAATACAAAAAGTTTTTTTACAATATGCATAACATCCAACTCGTGCCTCATTTTGAGTTATTTCCAACCTCGATGATGGATAAATATGATTTCATTTTTATCCAATAGATCAAAACTCATACATGGTTCCAATCTGAGTAATATTGTGTAAACGTCCTCGGATAGAGAGCCTTGGAGAAAGGCGTTATTCACATCAAGCCGTCGCAACTTCCAACCACGAGTAACAACAAGACTAAGGACAAGTCGTATTGTCGCCGGCTTAACAACAACGCTGAAAGTGTCATTGTAGTCGACACCGGGTCTTTGATGGAACCCCTTAACCACTAGTCGTGCCTTGTACCTGTCAATAGATCCATCAGAAAGACGTTTAATTTTGAACACCCATGTACATCCAACAACATTGTAAGAAGGATTCGGTGGGACAAGGTGCCAGGTGCCATTGCGGACCAAAGCATCAAATTCTTCAGTCATGGATGTTCTCCACTTAGGATGTTTGAGGGCTTGAGACACACATGTATGTTCAGTGTCGGGGGAGGCGGTAGTGGTGAGAGAACGTTTTTGGGTCGATTTGGAGATGTGGTTTTTGGCTCGAGTAATCTTGGGATGATGGTTTATGGGCGGTGGATGTTTGGTCCGTGGGTAGGTGAGGTAGGGGATGTCATCGGTGGTGGAGGATCGGAACATAGGGGCGCCATGCCTGATGAAGTACTTGTCGAAGTTAGCGTTGTAGATGATGATGTACGAGTGGGACTTAGTGGGATGAGAATGCATGGAGGTGAGGACGAAACGGATGGCTCCGCGGAAACAGAGGTAGCCCGAGGAGGGGAATGAAGAGAAGGGAAACTGATGTTCAACAAACTCCATGTGGCGAGAGACATATACACGAGAGGTGCGAAGATGAAGACATAGGAACGCACTTTGTGTGAGAGAGTAGCCGACAAACACACAAGGAAGCGAACAAGACTCGAGTTTGTGATGTGTATAGGGATGGCGCCAAGGATAGCAAAGATAACCAAAAATTTTAAGTTTCAAATAGTTTGGGACAGATTGGAAAAGAGACGCAAACGAAGTTTGAAAACCAATAGAAAAGGAAGGTAGGCGGTTTATGAGGTATACCGCCGTAGGAAAAGCAAAAGTCCAATAGGCAAGAGGGATGGATGCATGACTTAAAAGAGCAAGTCCCGTCTCGACAATATGGCGATGTCTTCGTTCCGAAATCCCATTATGTTCATGAGTATGTGGTGGTGTTGTGTAATGTGAAATGCAATGAATGACTCGCTAAAAAATTCCGAAGAGTAATGAACTCCCCGCCATTGTCCGAGTAAAGTGAGACAATACGAGATGAAAAACGATTTTCAACAAGTGCTTTAAACCGAAGAAATATTTCAGCAACTTGAGATTTTCTTTGCAATGGATAAAACCATGTATAGCGAGTATGGTGATCGACGAAAATGACATAGTAGCGGTATCCATCAAACGAAGTCACAGGAGATGTCCAAACGTCCGTGTAAATCAATTCAAGGGGACGAGTGGAACGTATAGTAGAAGTGGAAAAAGGAAGTCTGTGACTTTTTACTTAAACAGACACTACAAGAGAAAACCATAGTAGATGTTCGTGATAAAGGTAAAGAAAACGATGACATAATTTTATTCAAAACCTCGGAAGATGGATGTCCTAGGTGGGAATGCCATTCGGACATATTCGATTTGATACTGGATAGGGCTCAAATGAAAGAAGAGGGTGATGTGGAGTTCAGCACGAGAAGAGAAGGCCACTCGTACACCCCATCATTGAGTAGACCGCGCGTTATTGGTGCCCCCGTGTTGAGATCCTTCACCTGAAAATAATGAGGAAAGAATTCCACTGAGATATTATTGTGAGTACATAGTTGATGGACATATATAAGATTTTTATTCATGGACAGAGTGCATAAGACATGGTTAAGAGATAGGTGACGTGATGAGGAGGGTAAGGACAAAGAACCCGTATGTGTAATCGCAAGCCCCGAACCATCACCGAACATGACCCCATCATTACCCATGTATGGAGAATGAATGGCAAGATTGGCTAGATCAGATGTGACGTCGTGAGAAGCTCCGGAATCAACAATCCAAGTTGGAGACGCCTCCGAGGAAAGTGTGGTGTGTGAGCACTTGGTGGCCACGGGGAGGCGTTGCAAGGGGTCTGTGAGGACGCCGATGGTCCATGGGACGGACGGAAGAGATTGCAGTGACGGGCACTATGACCATGTACACCACAACGCTGGGACTTTCCTTGGTAGCCACGTGAGGGATCTCCACGGGAAGAAAAACGATGTGCGGGCAGGCTGCAGTTTTCGACGGGACCATGGGAGTCCGAGCGCCAAGATGGACGTGGTTTTTGTTGAACGTGATTGGCAGTGATGGGTAGGGCCAAGGAGACCGGTTCTGCAATGAGAAGATCAGCCTCATGATTGAGAAGCTTCTCATGCAATTCAACAAACGAGATCGCCGTATCTTTTGCATTCACTGCGTCTCGAATGGGTTTGTACTCATCACCAAGACCGGCCAAAATAAGACCAAGGATATCCTCATGATCCATGGGTTTTCCAAGAAGAGATAGTTCGTCGGTCTTGGTTTTGAAGAAGTTCATGTACTCATCAACTGGCTTAGTGCCCTTGGTGTGACGTTTTATTTGATCCTTGATCTGTTTGAGATGGCCACGACTCGAACGACCATACGTGGAGGCCAAAGTGGCCCAAGCTTCACCGGAAGTGGAAGCAGAGGCAATGAGCACATGACAAGAGATCGAAATCGATCCAAGGATGGCCGCGAAGATCAATCGATCTTGATGAAACCATGGGCCATAGGCCGGATTCGCAACGAAATTGTTGTTGACTATGAGAGACGCTGCCGGAGCGAGGGCATGATCTAGAAAACTGTCAAGGTTGTATCCTTGAAGGATGGCTCAAATCTGAATGCTCCATGTAAGATAGTTTGTCGTCGTGAGTTTGGTGACATTAGAAACATTCACATGGATGAGAGTCGAAAGAGGGTTGGCAGAGTTGTAGGGGGTGACCACGTCACTTGCTTGGGGAATGTCCGACTTGTCACCGTCGGTAGCAATAGAGGAAGAAGGAGACAACGACAAAAAGAAGAAGAAGAAAAAAATTAGGGTAATTGTCTTACGACTCGGTGTTCTGATACCATATAGGTAAAGAGAGTTTGTGAAAAGATTGCTAACTTAACAAATATGGAGATACTATGGAGATTGCAATCTAGAATAATATGCTAACTTAACAAATATGGAGATACTGTAGAGATTGTAATCTAGAATAATATACTACAGAATATTCTCCTAACAATTTTTATCTAATATTTTCTTCTATTCATTCATTCTCTTGTCCTAAATATATTTCTATTTTAAAGAAAAATATTGTTAAAGAATAATTTTAGACTTGAATCTATAATAATAGATAAAACTAGCTTCTTGAATATATAGTAATTTTTTCCAACAGTTATCTGTTGATATTATCGACGGATAACCTTTGAAATGATTCAGTCGAATTTTTCTAATACTTGTATCAATGATTTTAATTTTTCAACGGATATCCATTGGTAATATCAACGATTATCCTTTGAAACGTTTAAAAACTTTGGTAGTCATCCATTGGAAACTATGCAAAATTCAACGATATTTCAATGGACAGACCAACAGATGTTAACCGATATTTTCAACGATTATTGAATAAATATCGTTGACAAATTCCACTGAAATGGCTATCAACGGATGTCTTAATCTAAAAAAGATGTTGATAATTTAACATATTACAACAAATAGTAACTCATTCATATATATTCAAATTCGATGGAAACTATTTTATTATTTTCATGCAAACGGATCCATTGGTACGTCTATTGAAAATTGCGTATTTATTTTTATAGTGTTTGAAGCTCTAGACATACAATCTATACAATGAAAAGGTCTTATGTATGTTGACCGACTGATAACAACGAACACAACGATCCAACACCAGAGTTATTTATCCGATAATGTTGGGTTCCGATCTTATCCCTGGGATGCTAAGGTGGTTGCGATTGTAGAAGTTCGGAGGCGGGGAGACAATATTGAATTGTCCCATAATCGAGAGCAAATTGGCTCTCAAGTGGAAGAAAACGAGAAAAATATGAACAAATATTTTTTAATTTTTTAAGTTTAAAAAGTAAAATGATATGGTTTACAATGTAAACAGGAATTGTTAATATGATGTGGTATGAAAAAATTCAAGAAAAAATTGAAGGTTAAGGAATTTAAAAAAATGTTCAAAACTTTGTTTAGGTCTGTTTCGCGGACAAAAATGATAAATATAGTGTAGAAAAGACAAATAAACAAAACGTTCGTATTTATGAGTGAGGCAGAGAATGCAGAGGCTTTCTTGTCTTCAACATATTTAACATTCATCTAACTTAATGAAATAAAAAATGTATTATTTTTATTACTGTAGTTTTTAAAACTAAAATAAAATTATATATATAAAAGGTACGTTATCCGCCGAACTAAAATGAATCAAAATAATCCTACCAATCTTAACTATTCATCCATAAATGTTAGTCATTAAATATATATAGTCACTTAGCCATAGGGATAATCAGTCCTTAAATAAACATAGTCCCCCATAGGGATAATGAGTCCTTAAATAAACATAGTCCATAACACATAGCGATAACGAGTTATTAATTCATCCTTAAATATCATCAAAATTTAAAAAATAAATAGAAATATATTCATATAAATATACATATTTTAAAATATATACTAAATATTAATTACAAAACATTATTAATATAACTAAAACCACCTCTTACCAATCAGTAAACAAACATGAATTTAATTTGATCATACTAAAATTATTATTTTCCTAAAAAATGAGCACAGTAAATATAGTTTCATATATATATATATATATAATGTGAACACAATTTCAAATCAATAAATCTAACACTAGTCTAAATTCTAAAAACGATTTCACTATTATAAGGCAATTTGTTTGGGTATTGAATCATCGATGAATTGACTTTTTAGTGGTCTAAACCAAGATATCTAAGACGAAGTGAAAATAAGATATTACGAGGATTCTAATATAAAATTCAAAAAGCAAATTAAGAAGAAGGGTAAGATGTTCCACAAATGCAGCCCGAGATCCTCTAGTTTTTATCTACCCTTCAAAAAGGACCATAAATGGTTTTCAGACCAAATTTGTGAACAAATCTCAACGGAAAGTTTGACCCATCACAAACACGTAAGTCTCTAGAACCAAAAAAAATCTATTATGTATATTTGTGATATTATATATTTCAAATGTAAGGTCTTTGGACATTACGCTAATTAGTGTCCTAACAAAAGGTTGTTAATCTTGTCGACATCTAGAGCGAGCAAAATGACGATGCCTTCGGCAATGGTGATGAAAAAAATTGATGAAAAAGAGCCCATAAAATGAAACTTGCTCGTTGCAACACAAGTTCTTAGCCTACAGTCTCAAAAGATTAGATAATCCAATGAGAAAATATCTTTTACACAAGATATTTTGTCAAAGAAAATGTATATAGTCTTATCATCGATAGTGGTAGTTGCACTTACGTTGCTAGTTCTTTTCAAATAGAAAATCTTGGATTGGTGAATCGGCAACACCTCAAACCATACCGACTCCCATGGCTGAACGAAAGGAGAATGATCACGGAGTACAAGAAAGTTCATATACCTTTTTATATTGGTAAATGTGAGCATCAAATTGCAGAATTAATGAGAAAATGATATGTTTGAGTAAGCTCATCGTAAAGAATTGAGCCAATTATTCTCGTTCCAAGAAAGATGATATGGGGTGAATATGCACGAACTATCATGCGGTAAACTAAATCATGGTAAGGTATCTACCCGATTTCACGTCTTGATCACAAGCTTCATTAAAGAAATTATTGCTCTAAGTTTCTAGAAAATTTTCTTAAAAAGAGGTTATCACCAAATATGCATGAAAGAGGACAACAAATGGAGAACTGTGTTCAAAACTAAATATGACTTATATGAGTGGCTCGTTATTCCATATGGACTCACGAATGCACCTTGTACACTCATGCGCTTAATGAACCACATACTTAGAAAATTTATTTTTATCTATTTCGACGATATCTTAGTCTTAAATAAGAGTCTAGATTAACACATTTGTATATTAAATATGTTTTAGACGTTTTACAAGAACAACACTTATAATCTAACATTAAAAAGTACATCTTGTGTACTAATTATCTAGTAATTTTAGGTTTCATTTTGAGTGGATATGGAATCCATGTAGGCGATGAGAAAACCAAAATTAAGGATTGGCAAAGTCCAAACACCGTGAAAGAAGTGTGAAGCTCCACGGAATTGCAAGCTTCTATCGAAATTTTGTGAAGAATTTCATTACGATCGCGCATCACTCACCGAAGTCATAAAACAAATTTGGTGTTTCAATGGGAAAAGCTTAAGAAGATGTGTTTAAGCTTTTAAAGATCACCATTATTATTTTTACCCGATTTTGCTAAGAATTAATTCGAATTTGAATATGATACTTTTGATGTTGGTGTAGGTGTTGTACTAAAGCAACGTGGAAAGTCCATTGCTTACTTTAGTAATAAATTGAGTGAAGCATAATTCAATTACTAGACGTACATTATGAATTTGTATGCAATTGTATGTTTTTTCAGATAAATAACACTACTTATGACCAAAAGAATTCATCATACACAAGGACCACGAGACACTTGAGAATCTAAATGGTGAGACAAATCTTACATCTATGCTAAAGGGTAAAATTGATTGATTCTTTTCATTATGTTATTAAATATAAACAAGAAAAGGGATGATGTAGTTGTCGATGATTTATCTCGTAGATATAACGTGGTAGTCTCGTTAGATTTTAAGTTGCTTCGATTGAATATAACAAAGATTTGTATGACACTGTTCTATTCAAAAATACCTATAGAACATGTGAATATTCTATTTTAGTTTTGGAGATACTATATGTATGAGTGTCTTATTTTTATATGAATAATTTATACATGTCTAATTGTTCATCACTCAAATTTTTAGTTCGTGAGGCACATAATGATGGACTAATGAAACAATTCGAAGCGAGCAAGTGTCCGTCAATTTTGTAGAAATATTTATATTGGTCACATAAACAAGATGTTGAACAAATATGTGCAAGGTGTATCACGTGCAAGCAAAGTAAGTCTCGACTTCAACCCCACGATTTGTTCAATCTATTGTCTATTACTAATCAACCACATATAGATATATCAACCTATTTTTTGTTAAGATTAAGGTGATTCCTAAAAGTTAATCCATTCCGACATAGCTCAAGCTTGAACATGTTTACTTGTGGAGTTCCCTTAGTTCGGTCATTAAAAAGGGAAATACACCTTGGTATAATTACTAATCAAATCAAATATTTTTAAGATATATCCGCACCAGAATATAATTTATATATATATTTATTAAAAAATTTGGATATAATTTACAACGGAAATCAATGAATTTCAAGGAGAAAAATATTATTGAACAACAACAACAACAACAACAACAACAACAACAATAATAATAATAATAATAATAATATGTAAATAATATATTATTTTTCCTCAAATAATATTTAATAAATATAAATAATATGAATAATGTGTAGAAATAGGAAGACATGTGATTTTGTACTCGACTCGTGAACCAACTCGCCAGCTCGCGAGCCAACTGGTCTATGCTCTAATTCATTCTTTTGCTTAGCTCGTCAACTCATCTTCTAAACGTGATAGAAAATATCCAGTTCAGCTCACTGAAATATAATCCGAGCTGGCTCACTTAAAATTTCATTAAAAAAAATATCAACACTTCACTCGAAATTTTATGCCTATTCCGAAAGAAAAAGAGGAATGGGAGTCGGCTTATTGGAGGAGGAAAATCGGTTTATCGGTAAGTAAAAAGTGGGAGGGTTTGTAGGGGGACATCGACCGTGTATTTAATGTTTGGAAAGGGGTTTATGAAGGGAAAATTTATGGATTAGGGTTGTTGACCGTGTATTGAAGGGTTTATGAAGGCTTTTGTCTTCTTGGTTTAAGGTTGGTCGTGTACTTAGAGATTGGAAATGAATTTTCTTTCGAGTTTACGTTTGTTAATAGTATACTTAGGGTTTAGAAAGTGAAAATGTTCGAGTTTAGAGTTATCGACCATATACTTGCCAGGGGTTAGTACTTCTATTAGAACGACATGATGTATGTGTTTATGTAATAGAGCAACGATATTGTGATGATTGTGGTCTAATGATAACCCAAACATATGCGTTTTTAGGATAAAGAAAAAATGTTGGTAATCATGTGGTTTCATTGAATGGTTTGATGAAGAAGATGTTGTTGAATGGCCAAAGGTTGCATTATTGGTATCTCATGATGAAATATATGCAAAGAAGAATGATTTGATATAGAAGATGTTGTTGAATGGCCAAAGGTTATTTTTTTGTATCTCATGATGAAATAATTGCAAAGAGGAATGAAATAGAAAAGTTAAATGAGATATAACATTGCTCGATAAGGTAATTGAGTAAAACAAAATTTAAGATAAAGAATGAATATGAAGAGACGAGAATGGAAAATTAGTGAAATCCTAAAATTAATATCAATGCATTTATAATAAGAGAAACAATCGTTATTGTCTCGTTATTAGTTTATTTATATTGTAGTTTTTATTATATTGTGGTTTGAAAAAACTTTGAACGAGTTTATTGATTCTGAGTTGAAAAACAAACAAGTTTCTAAATAATATTAAATTGCAATACACGTTAATTCAACATAATTAGGTAGTTCAAAAATAAGTATTAAGTTGATTTCGAATTGGAAATAGTTATTTCAACACAAACTAGTTCAAAAGAAATAGTTACAGACATAAGCATTCTAATTGATAGAAACTAACACAAACATCATAGTTCACACATAAAAACATCAAAACGACAGTAGCTATGGTAACAATTGACTCGAAGAATACAATAAGAGAAGCATCCATGGAAATGGAGGTGCTTGCAATGATTGTATGGAAACCTCGTGCTTTGTATCTTGTTCAATAAAAGACCTTTCGGTTTATGACAATATTACTTGTTTTATTGCCTTTATGAAGACAGATTTTGCAATTCACCATTTTGTCATAATAAGAAATTTTTCCTTTTTTTGTGGTAATTTATGTTGAGCTTTCGATCAATTATATTTCATTGGTTTTACTATCGTAGACCTCATCTCAAAAGAAACAGTATCACCTTTATCCATAAGTATAATATATAAATTCATCATAAAAACTTTAATATCATCAAATACAACATAAAAAAGTTATAAAAGATATAACAATGTTATATTTAACAACATAACAATATTGTATCTAACAATCTACATTAATTTTGGATGAAAAATATCTAAGAATGACGAGAAATTTTGAATCATAGATTGATGAAAATTAAATGGAATCAATATAAAAAATCAATAATTTCAATCGTCAGCTATTGAAAACGGAAAGAAGTATAATAACACATATTTTAAATTTTTTCTCGGTTTGGCCTTTTTCTTTATTTAATTTCTAAGGATATTTATCAGAAATATTTTTAGCGCTATTTTTTGATTTTTCAACAACATTTAAACAATTTTTTTATAAATTTTTCAATGGACTTTTAAACCATTTTCTCTTGTTATATTAAACTGAATTTTCAAGTGTCATCTCTTGAAATTATCAATGGTTTTTTCACTATTGAAAATATCAATCGATTTATTAAACATGTTCAACTATCATATATAAATAAGTTCAATAGGTTATTCAACCATCATATGTTGAAAATTGCAATTTATTTTTCAACCATATTATGATAACAATTTCAACACATTTACAATTTCAAATAAATTTTCAACCATCATTGGTTGATATTCAATTGAATTTTTAAATGTTATCAATCAATATCGTCATTCAAATTATCCTTGTTGAACGACATTTAACAATTTAATGATATTTTCGATGAATGTAATTCGATGATAATCTGTTTTTTTCACGATTATGCAACGATATTTTTCGTTGAAATTCTTTGATTTCCATTGATATTCATTAATAATTTTAAATGATTTTTTCAACTTTTATCCCTTGATAATTTCAATCAATTTTTCAATTTTTACCCGCTGATAATTTTAACTGATTTTTCAACCATCATCTATTAATGATTTAGACCGCTTAATGAAACTTCGTCTATTAAGAATTTCATTTGTTTTTTTAATTTAACCTATTGAAAATTACATGAAAATTTGAAAAAAATAACGCATGTCATCACCGTTAAGTGATGTTTCGTTTGTCTTTAAAATGAAAAAAATTGGATTTATTTTTTTTATAATAATGATAAAGTTTACGTTTTTTTTTGCAAAAACAACAATTCAGATATTATTGGGCACTTTCTTTTAGGGCTCGGCGAATAACGAATATTTGCGAATATCCAACTATTTGTATTTGTATTTGTATTCGGCGAATATCCAGATTTATTATTTGTATTTGTAAGTTCAAATATTTGTAAATACGAATATTTTTCGGATATGCGGATATCCGTCGGATATACGAATATCTGTATCTGAACCTAATTTTTAACGTGGAAAATAATATGAAAACGAATTTTAATAAAAACTAATAATCATTAATATAAAACTTAAATTCAATTCGTATAAAGATACATAATATAAATAAAACAAAACACCAAATCTTCACATTCATCTCCACATTAGTCATTTAAATTTAGTTCCTTCGATGATTGTACGTATATAGCCAATTCACCTAAAACAATGAAACAATGAAACAAGTTGTTAGATTATCAAATTAATACAATAAATTAAAACTCGTATAAAATTTATGTATTCAGTGAATTCTTTTTTTTTTGTCATATCTTGTAATGTCTCTATAACATTATCCAACCCATTTGGATCAGAACCAATCTCAATGCAAATTAAATCTTTAACAATATTAATTATTTTAAAGTATTTGATATTTTAGTCATTCAACCATAAATATTTCATATTTGTCTACATATTTATTAATGAGTCTTAAATAAGATTAATAATGGTTTTTTATTTCCAATTTGATCATTTAGAATCAATATATATATATATATATATGCATCTACATATAAACTAAATTTTCTATATAGTATTTACGGATACGAATAGTTCGGATAATTCAGTCTACTATTTGTATTTGTATTTATCGCATATCTGATTTCTAATATTTATATTTGTATTTGTGTGAATAAATATTTGAATTTTCGATTCGAATACGAATCGAATACGAATCGGATACAAATACTTCAAATATTTTGTTCAGCCTTACTTCCTTTTATTCTATCAAATATTTAATAAATTATCAATCGATATTCATCGAATATTTGAAAAATTTTAATTATGTCATTTTTTTGTATGGTTAAAAAATCGATTGAAATCATCAACAAATTTTTCATTGGTAATTATAAAAATCTCAATATTTACAGTAAGTTTCTTTTACATGCAAAATCAACGCATCAAAATCTATTAAAAATATTAAATGTCATCATATTTATCGGTTAAAACAAATATTTTTTCTGTGTTTGGACTTATATAATAGAATGCAAAAAATATAAAATAATTTACATAAATTTGTCTAGATATCAATGATATTTAGCTAAAAAGTGTTGGTGTTGATCAGTTGGTTCACAAGACTGAAGTGTTCCTGGACAGTGAGGCAGGGGAAAACAGGGGAGCGGCATTGCGAGTTGCAAACTTGGGAGCTCAAGAAAATGGTGAAGGACTACCTGTCAGAGCTGAACCAGGGGACAAGAATGAAGACGACGGATGATAGAAGAGTCCTAAGGATAGACGGGACGCAAAGGAACGGGGGACAAGCTCAGGGACGTTGGAGAGGCATGCACCAGAAGCAGCCTGTAATTTCTACTTTTGTAGTGGACATATGATCCACATTTGAAGTCAATATTTTGCTTTATTTAGTAATTAACGGAACTAAGTGTAGGGTGGTCCTGAGCATGTTTCCTACGGTTTATTTTGATGACAATAGGCATATAAGGTGTAATTTTGAAGATTAATGGAAGTATTGCATTATTCAGAATTGCCGGTTTTCCTGTGTTCATCCTTCTCTCTTCTACCCTAAATTTCTTTCACAATATTTTCATTCTGAGTGAGCTTCTTGTTCGATTGTATTCTTTACATTTGTGTTTGCACGAATCAAGAGTTGCATGGAGAAAGTGAACGTAATTTAAGCAACTTTTATGTTGCTCAAGTTCACTGAAAAACAACAGTGGTATCAGAGCCTCCTGGACCAGTAGGCCAAGGGGCGCACCAAGGCACAAATCCGAAGCACAAGTCACAGCACCAGCAAAAAGCACTAAAACTAGCACAAGAGAAACAAAGGGAAGTCCAGCAAAAATACTTTGTTTGAGAGCTTGCATCAAGAAGTCAGAAGGGTTGAAAGATGCAGAACAATATTCCAGTCCCTGTGTTTGAAGGGAAAAATTATAACCTATGGGTGATCAAGATGAAGGCCACCCTTAGGTCAAAGAGTCTGTGGAAGGTTGTCACAGAAGGTATCCCTGAACTACCTGCTTTAGGGGTTGAAACAACAGAAGAGCAAAGACTGAAAAAGATTGCAGAGTGGGAGGAGTTAGAGGCAAGAGATCAGAAGGCCTTGGAACTCATCTACAATGCTGTTACAGAGGAGATATTCATAGCTCACTTGTCCACATGTGAGACATCAAAGACGGCATGGGATCTCCTCAAGGAGAGGTTCCAAGGGGATCCCAAAACTGCCATGATCAAGCTTCAAAGGTTGAGGGCAACATACTATACTTTGAAGCAGGGGGAGAAGGAATCCATTAAGGATTTTGCCAACAAAGTGACTGAGTTGGGTAATGAAATGAGGGCTTATGGAGATGACATTAAGGAGGATACCTTAGTGTCAAAAATCCTTTGTTCTCTGCAGGAAAGATTTGATCCATATGTGGGCGTTATTGAGCAAACTAAGGACCTTACAGTCCTTACTGTGGCTGAGTTAGTAATT
>CM071860.1:59353118-59370176 GCA_036759665.1 Gynandropsis gynandra | reverse complement strand
TGATCGCAACTTTCTCGGCATCCTTTGATTTTGGATTAGGCACATGAATCCCGACATCCCTTAGAAGGTCTCTTACGGTGTTGATGATTCTCTTCTCCGACTTCCTTATTTCCCCTATTAATTTCTTCTCCAGTGTCAGAGGGACTGCAGCATCAGCATCAGCATCACTCACGCACTCCTTCCTCTTAGTCCCTTTTTCCTGCAAAATGACCAATTACGAATACATTATACTTCTACCGACCTAAGCGACTCATGCGACTCAACCGACCCATGCGATGCAACCGACCCGTGCGACCCTCAACCGACGTGTGCGACCCATGCGACTCAAACGACCCTCATACACTCCGCGACACTCAAACGACCATTGCGACCTAACCGACTCACTGACACTGACACTCACCCGTTTCAAATCAATAAACTGAGTCTAAGATGGTCATGAAACTACTGCGACCCTTGCTACTCAACCGACTCACGGAGTCGAAGATGTTCATGCAACTCCTGCGACCCTTGCGACCTAACCGACTCACTGACACTCACCCGTTTCAAATCAATAAACTGAGTCTAAGATGGTCATGAAACTACTGCGACCCTTGCTACTCAACCGACTCACGGAGTCGAAGATGTTCATGCAACTCCTGCGACCCTTGCGACCCTTGCGACCTAACCGACTCACTGACACTGACACTCACCCATTTCAAATCAATAAACTATTTTGTGACTCGAAAGCTTGCAAAACCCTAGAAATCGAACTACTTACACTTATTGACGCCATTGAAGATTGACTCGTGCTCTCTTCGTGCTCTCTTCGCCAGTTTCCTTCTCGCCAACTTCAAATCGTTCGCCAACTTCAAATCGTTCCCTCTCAAGTTCGAAAGCACTTATTTATTTCTTGCTATCAACTTTTAAACAGGTTTCACGGCGAAAAACTGTTCGGCTTTATCGTTTTCGGCAGTTTTTCACGTCGAAAAACTGCCGAACTTCCATTTTTCCACGTTCGAACGTTAAGGGCAAATTTGTCTTTTCCTCAGTTTTTATTTTTCGGATTTAATAATTATTTTGGGGAAGGGTATTTTTGAAGTGTTTTAGCCCTACGAGGTATTTCTGATATTCCGCCATTTAAGTAATACAATAACCCCTTAATTTGATGACGTATAACTATATTCAAGGCAGACATCAATTAACATTAGAATTGTATCCGTAGGGCAGAGTATTAGTAAATTGATATCCCATTCTACATTCCAACGCAAAATTAAACATTTAAAATTCTATAGTCGTATAAATATTTTTAAAAATTATTGTATATAAAATCGAGTACGGAATGTATATAGAGTATGATATATTATGAGTATGTGATTTTGACCCCAAAATTCATAATTGATTGATATTTATATGTTACTTTTTAAATTATCATCTATATTTTTAAAAGTAAATATTTTTTTCTATTTTGTTCTTAGTTTTTTCATGTGTGAGTTTTGAAAAAGAGTTGGATGTGCTCATTCTCAGGTCTAAATTTTCGTAATTCATTTTAGAATTATTGTATTCCAATATCAAATGTTTAATATATATTCTATGATTCAATTTTCTATTATTTTTTCAATGATTACTTTGAATATCTTTTTATATAATAAACAAATAGCATAATTTATCCAAATATCTGTGGAAATTTTCATCCAACCAATATTTTATCTCTATTTTCTGGTTTTAAGTGTTTATAATAGTATATATATATATATATTTAATAGTATATAAAATACAAAAGTCAAGTGGATATTAATATTGATCATGTGTAATATTTTGAATCATTGAAATTTTTTTTGTTTGTTGGTAGTTTTCTGGTCATTAGATGAAATTTTATTATTGTTAAAGGAAAAACTATTTTCTGATCGTTGGATATATGATAAATGAATATAAACAATTGGATTATTTCAATTAATTGTTTTAAACCAAAATTTTCTAGTCATTAGATTTGCAGCATACCAATCTAATTAGGATTTGTGTTTAATTGGTATTTCTCTCCACTTTCTCCCCTCTTACAAACGTCTTTCTCTGTTTTCCCCTCTCTCCTCCGTCTTCTCTAAATATCATCGGATCAATCGGTCATGCTATCTTCTTTATCTTCCACTTAGGGTTTCGATTGCCTCTCTACCCTCTTGCAACTAGTTTTCTCTGTTTTCCTCTCTCTCTTTTCTATCTTTCAGTTAGGGTTTCGATTCCCTCTCTACCCTCTTGCAGTGGACTCTCTGTTTTCTCCTCTCTCTTCTATATCTTCTCTATCTTCTAGTTAGGATTTCGACTGCCTCTCTATTGGTCACTTTCTTTATCGATTTGCTTCTTCTTTTCTCATCGATTACTTTGTTCTTTGTGTTTCGTTCATCCTTCGAATGACTGCTCTGGATATGTGATGTTTTACGATTTCTTCACATTTTCGATCTCTGGGATATATATTTCAGATATTTAGGTAAATAGACAAAACTTTGATGGTCACTATCGACCAATTTCTCCTTACAAATTTTCACCATTTGTTTTAAAAAAATATGTTTTTATTGGAATTTTGAAAATAACTTCGTTGCAAATATATAGAAAATATGTCGTGCTTAGACTTTTACCTTGTATATAATAGACAAATACTGCCATTGTTTCCTCATAGTATATTTTAAATTTTTTTCTCCCATAACATTATTTTTTATGCTATAGTTTTACATTTTGTCCATGTAATAAACAATTATAACAAAGTAACAAGTGAAATTAATGTACCAAAACAAATAATTCCTTTTTGCAGTCAATTGTTTTTTTTAAATTTGAATAACAACAGAAGATATATCAAAACACAAATATAACAAAATTGGTATTGCAAAAAAGGATAAAAAATATTTTATTTTAATGGTCCTTACGTAAGAAACCTTATGAACTCAATTGTAAATTAAAATTTAAATTAAAGTTAATGTCGGAAATATAAAATATCTACGTCAAATTTGATAATTTAATATTACATTATATCCCTGCATAAGATTTGTTTTGATACAACGAGCCAATTTGTAAAAATGCTTCGCATTAGTGTGAAAATAGAATGATACAAGCATTTATATACATATGAATAGCGGTAGAACGAGAAGACTCAAAGAGAGTCGAACTAGAATAATGTGAAACGTGATTACGAGGAAACTGAAATGATAAAGAGTATGATCACGAGGTATATGGAGACGGTGAGTCTTTGTATTTCCCAATACCCCTTCAAGTTAGAGCATGTAAATCGATAATGCCCAACTTGTCGAGGAAGGCATTAAACTCTTTTTGTCCGAAAACTTCTGTGAATATATCGGCAAGTTGTATCTTGGTCAAAAAGTGTTCAGTCTGAATATTCCGTTTCACAATTTCGTCGCGAATGAAATGATAGTCCACCTCGTTATGTTTGGTACGTTTGTGGAAGACCGGGTTTTTACTGATATAGAGAGCATCTTGGTTGTTGTAGTAAAGATTCATCGGAAACAGGTGAGAAACCCCGAGTGATGAAAGTAGATGTTTAAGCAAAATCAACTCAGCTACCGTGTCAGTCTATACATCTGTACTCGGCCTCAGCTGAAGACCAAGAAACAATATTATACTTCTTCGTTTTCCAAGAGTTTATATACATGTGAATAACAGTAGAACGAGGAGACTCAAAGACAGTCAAACTAGAAGAATATTAAACATGATTACGAGGAAACTAGAATGACGAGGAGTGTGATCACGAGGTATAAGGAGACGAAGAGTCTTTGTATTTCCCAATACCCCGTCAAGTTGGAGGATGTAGATCGAAAATTCCGAACTTGTCGAGGAAGGCATCAAAATCCTTTTATCCGAAAGCTTTCGTGAGTATATCGGCGAGTTGTATCTTGGTTGTAACGTGTTGAGTCTAAATATTTCGCTTCATAATTTCCTCGCGAATGAAATATAGTCCATCTCGATATGTTTGGTACGTACGTGGAAGACCATGTTTTTACTAATATGGAGAGCAACTTGGTTATCGCAGTAAAAATTCATCGGAAACGGGTAAGAAACCCTGACTGATGAAAGTAGACGCTTACATACATTTGTCATCGACCATACATCTGTACTCGGTCTCAGCTGAAGATCGAGAAATAATACTGTGGTGCTTCGTTTTCCAAGAGACTAGAGAAACCCTCAGAAGAACAAACCAGCCCGTAGTGATCACCGTGTACGAGGAAAATCTATCCAATCGGAATCACACTAAGCATGAAGACAAAGATCGTTGTTCAGATGAATCAGTAAGCCTTGTTTGGAACTTCCCTTAAGATAGCAAAGGACCCGTAACGCGGAATCCCAGTGCTCTAGTCGCGGTTTTTGCATGAACGGAGCCAAGACATGAACACTGTAAGGAAGTTCGGGGTGAGTGGCACCAAGATTAATAAGACGACCAACAAGGTGACGGTAATGTTCAAGTTCGGCGAAGTAATCTCTAGAAGCCAACCTTGATAATAATGTCAAGAGTATAAACCAGTCGGGGTACGAGCAACCTCAATGCCTAGAAATTAATTTAGAACGTCAAGATCCTTCATGTGTAACCAGGAACCGAGAAATTCCTTGAATGTTGCAATCGCATTGGGAGAACTTCCAACAACGATCAAGTCATCAACATAAATCAACACATGTAAAGAAATTCTCGTTCGGTCAAATTTGAACAGTGAGTAATCGACATATAACTGTAGTCTTTCAAAGTAGAAGTAAATTTCAAAAACCACCAGCGTGGTGCTTGTCAAAGCCCGTAAAGAGACTTCAAAAGTCCGCACACATGAGATGAGTCAGACACCGAGAATCTGGGTGGAAATTTCCATGTAGACCGCTTCATGTAGATCACCATGAAGAAATGCGTTTTGGACGTTCATCTGATGAACCTCCCAATTACGAGTAACGACGACCGTCAAGAACATACGAACCGTTACCATGCGAGCCATGAGTGCGAGGAAATGGTGTGGAACACAAAATCTTTTAGTAGAACTGAGGGAACCTTGGGTCAATGGTCATAGCCTAACTAATCAGATGACACGAGAGAAGTAGAAGGCTCAGCTGGAGGCAAAATAGATTTGGGTATCACTCTATTTGAGGAGACAAAGGAAGATGTCGACAGATTTGGGATAGATTTGATGCCCCTATCCATGGACATAGAGGAAGATGATGCATGTGGATCTTCGAGCTGGGGAGTGCACTGTGGGACAGCGTCTACAGGACGAGAATACCTAAGAGAGTCGTCGACCAAAGACAAGATCGGATCAGAGGAGACTAATTTGGGCTGCAAAATAGGAGTAGGATCCGAGGCCAGAGAAGTGGAGACACTCTGAAAAGAAAACTGATCTTCAATGAAAACCACATCTCGAGAGATCACAAAAAGACGTTTCTCCAAATCAAACACACACCACCCTTTCTTTCCTCTAAGATAGCCAATAAATATTCATTTGCGACTGTAAGGGGCAAACTTGTCTCCGCCATGTTGTTGGTTGTGTATATATAACATAAGCAACCAAAACCCCGTAAGTGATCCAATGAAGGAGCTTGACCATAAACAAGCTCGTACAGAGTTTTTCCATGCAAGAACGTGGAGGGAGTATAGTTGATTAGATAACCAGCAACCATGTCACATTCTCCCCAAAATTCAATGGGTAAGTGTGCTTGAAACATCCACAAGCAAATGACATTGAGGATGTGACGATATTTGCGCTCAGCTTGTCTGTTCTATTGCAATGTGCCCGTGTAGGATATCTCATGAACAATACCAAGCTGCGAGAAATGATCACTCAAGCAAGTAAACTTCGTCCCGTTGTCCCTACAAATACGTTTCAGTTGTTTACAGAACAATCTGTCCACTATTGCAAGAAAATTCTTTAAATGATAGATACTTATCTTTATCCACCAACAAAAATAACCATACGCACCGAGAGAAATCATCAACTATGGTAAAAAAATATCGTACACCATTGTAAGCAGGAATTCGAGAGGGGCCCGAAAGATCGTAATGAATTAATTCGAAAACCTCAAATGCTTTATGGTCACTAAGAGAAAAGCAATCACGGGTAAATTTTGCATGAACACAAACGTCACATGCTTTATTACAATCATTACTGGCTAGTAAAACCAGAACCCAAAAGGGATGCCACTATCTTCGGAGATGATGACCTAAACGTTGATGCTATAGATCAAAGGAGGTTGCGTCGACCCAAACTGATCCAACCATGACAGTCTCAATAAAATAGTACAATCCCCCGCGAAGCTCACCCGCTCCAATCGACATCCTCATAGTATGGTCCTGAATGAGACAAAGGCTATCAAAGATCAATTGTGGCACATAAATCAAATGATATTTCAATCCAAGCATATAATAAACTTCACGAAGAAAGAGATTAGTATTGAGGACAATAGTCCCCTTTCTCGTGGCCAAAGTATGTCGGTCGTCGGGCAAGCCCACATAGACATGAGACATTTCTGCAGTATCGACGAGAAAATCCAAATTCTAGGTAACATGATGAGAAGTTCCAGTATCTAACGTCCACATGTACAATAACGAATTGGTCGATGATTAGCAATATCTCCCCAAATCTTCATGAACTGGCCATAATATTCCTCGATAGATAATCCGAGTTTTTTGCAAGATGCCAATTCGGAACGAAGTTTCTGAACACGAGGGCCATTGCGGACGCCAAAACGTCCTTAAATATGGAGCCAGATATCAAAAGGAATATCCTTGTGAGAGATACTCGAGAAGAGGCGATGATCGATGGTATTCTTGATATAAATGAGGAGGAGATAGTTGTTTGTCCACCAATCTTCATAATCGAAAGAATGTCTTGGTGGTTGCGGGATGGAGCTATCGAGGAAGTCGGACTTCTTTCGCGAGGCCGAAGCCATATGGATGTTAGTCGCTTATTCGTCATAATTGTCATGTCGAAGAAGGGGCTGGGACAACACACAACCCGAGTTATCACTTGCAGAGAGATCCTACAGTGAGATCATGCACCATTGAACAACAACGACATTAGAAGTCTAGGTTGGATTTGAGGAGCCTGTCATGGCTAGGGTCAGAGAGGTCGGGTCGGGGTTCGAATCAGAGTCGGTGGTTGAGTTCGGCATTGAAACTGAGAAAAATTTTGGTAAAAAAAATTCAGAAATAGGTTTCAAGCTCTGATACCATGATACGACGAGCCATTTTTGTAAAAACGTTTCTCATTCATGTGTAGAAAATAGAATGATACAAAGTTTTATATACATGTGAATAGTGGTAGAACAAGGAGACTCAAAAAGAGTCAAACTAGAAAAATACGAAACATGATTGATAACACTGAAAGTGTATCATTATTAGGATAGGTTTTTATATCATTTTCGCATGATTCCTACATCGATTCTTACTTATCCGATTCTATTTTGAGCTTCACACACCCGTTTTATTGGTTTTCAGGTTTCTAGGCGACAAGGCCTAAATGAGCTCAATATGAAGGATTCCTGTAAAAAACCACAAGATTTGAAGGAAAATCTACTCAGAGCCGAAACCGAGCTCCAGAACCCAAAGGAACACCCGAGCAACGAGCGAAAAAGAGGAATATCAAGATCACGAGGGTGCCCGACCGGGCACTATTCTCCACCCGCTCGGGTAAAAACCTACGGGGTTTATCCTCGGGCCCCTCAACCACACGATCGGGTGATCACTACCCGATCGGGCGCAACGTTCAACACGGTCGGGCAAGCCTTTACCCGACCGGGCAACACCACTGCCCGAGCGGGCCGCGTAATCCGTAACAACCTAGATCTAAGTTTCAAACGAGCAAATAAAAGGAAAGGAATAGATCTAAAGCAAAGGGGGCGACGAACAGGGCAAGAAAGCACTGGAAAAACATGTGGGAAAGCTCGGGAAGCATCGAAGAAGAAGAGAAGCACCAATCCATACACCGGTAACGCATTAGGGAAGGTCGAGGAATCGAGTTCCTTAGGGTTTTATCATGTATAGGTCTGTGTTATCTTCTGTTTTCATGTATTCCATGAGTGAGTAGAGTCCCTACTGCGGGTAGGGATATCGGATTTGTATGTATGAACGATGATCTTCTTTAATGCTTAGTTCTATGATTCTTACTCTTGATTTACGGTTCTATGCTTAGCAATATCAATCATATGTTAGTGCTGACCGCTCAACAACAATGGATATCGAACCTTGCTGGAAGGTTAAGGAACGAATCCGGCCCGCTAAGTAGTAGATTAAGTCTTGGCTAATGAGAATCTGACCGGTCGGTTAGCCAACTTAGGGATAGTGATTGCGGTCTTAATGCTGCCATGGTACGTGTTAATCGGCTGTCGGAAGGCAGGGTTGCATGTATCCATGGTTAGGAGGTTTAGGCTCGGAAGAATCACTCCTCAACCGTAGAGCATGCATTTCCCGTTGTCAAGAGTAGGTTGTAGATCTATGATCTTTAGTCGTTCGTGTATGCAATATCCGGTATCCCGTACACCCGTAGTATTCATCATATCTAGTTCATCTTTACCCTCGTTTCGTTGTCACCATTAGGATAGATTTAGGACCATTAGAACCATATCCCCTCCTATCACCTTTCTTCCTAGTTTAGTTTTGTTCTTAGTTTAGCTGCACTTAGTCCCTAGAGATCGACCCTGGTACTACACGATCCGTATACTTGCGGTGAAGTGGTCTAGGAATTTATAACTCGTTTTTCCACACGTCAATGATTATGAGAAAACTAGAATGACGAGGATTGTGATCACGACATGTGTGGAGACGATGAATCTTTGTATTTCTCCATATATCTAATATTTATTTATTTATCTACTCATTATTTTTCAAATTTATTTTATTATCCTATATAAAATTTAATTTATATAAAAAATAAATAATTTTAATTTAAAACCTAAAACAATTATGAATTTTGTACATATGAGAAAAAAATTTAAAATAATTTCTATAATCTGAGATAGAAATAAAAAACATAATT
The DNA here is from genome assembly GCA_036759665.1 of Gynandropsis gynandra. Taxonomy (NCBI): domain Eukaryota; kingdom Viridiplantae; phylum Streptophyta; class Magnoliopsida; order Brassicales; family Cleomaceae; genus Gynandropsis; species Gynandropsis gynandra. Next base: position 59,361,195 of record CM071860.1, on the reverse strand, counting down.
AATGATACAAAACATTTTCAATTTATAAAAAATTAAAAAATATCGAATGTTCGAGATAATATCATTTAGATTTTGATGAAAATCCAAAGGTTAACATGTTAACACATAATCTATTTTATTATTCATTTACAATTTATTTATATAATAATAAATACATAAAAAATTCAATCAAATATATTTTGATTTTGGGAAATGTTCTGCTACAAACAATGGTAACCTTGTGTATATGTAAAAACGACACACATCATACACATGTAGACACACCTGAACGATGATGGCTTCGGTGGAATCGTGGAGAAAATCGGCACGTGCTTTTGTGTAATAAAAATGGAAAATAGTTTAAATAATTATTGCAACCATTTATTTTAATAATGTGATAGATTTACAATAGTAAACATTAATTAAATAATGTGACGTGTAATATCATTGCGATATTAATATGAACTAGGTATAACCCGTATATTATGCGGGTAAATTTTTATTTCATAATGATAGATTTAAAAATATATGTAAATTTAAAATAAGTTATAATATTTCGTTTATTTATAAATTTTAATTTTTTATAAATTATTTTATTTGTAGAAATATAATACATGAGAGATTATTTATTTATTTTAATTATAGAAAAAATGAATATTAATCACGAGATAAATTGACTCTAAATTATATGAAAAATAAACATTAATTAGAGATGATAAATGATATGATTTGCATTAATATGCCTAATTTTAAATATTTGTAATTGTATTTTAAAATAAAATAAAATTAAAATTTGTTTTTCAAAATAACTAATTTAAAATAATATATAACTAAAATAAATATTTTATAATAATTATTTTTTTTTCAAAGTTTAATAGCATACTAAATTTTATTTCAAAAAAATATATAAACATTCTTTGATTTTTAATTATTTATTAATTTTCTAATTTTTATTTATTTACATATATAATTACTAAAATATCTTCTAAATTTAATCTAAATATTTTAATTTTCTTTTAAATATTAATATTAGTAATATATAATTCTTTTAAAATAATTTATAAATGATAATTAATGTAGGAATAAGAAAAAACAAAAAATTACCTTGATGATATTGAAGCTTGAAAAAAGAGAATATATGAGAAACCAAGAATTATCCAAATTTATATATATATATATATATTTCCACTAAAAATTAATGTAATGTACGAATAGGGGTAACTTCAAAAATACATTTGAACTGCTATTAAAATTTCAATCCTACTCTTCTATAAAAAAATCTCAACTTCAAATCTACCCTTAAAATATTGATAACCTCATATTGTTTTTTTCCTTTAATGGACAATTTTCTCTCTCTTCCAAAGCACCTCGATTTTCCTCTCTCATATAGCGCAAAAATCATTGTTCTCCTATACCACATCAGATTTGGCGCGAGTAGTTTGAAATTGACATCAAATTCACCGTGAATAGCTTGAAATCGACATCAGATTCGTCTTGAATAGGTTAAAATTGTCTGTTGTCAACAATGAAGCTTGCAATTAAACAAGTACCGCAGAAAAACATGGTATATAGTGACATTCTTTTGGATTTTTAGTGTCTCTTTTGTGAATTGGATAACCGAGTGAGTAGCGAGTAATATGTATAGATTCAATTATCGCTTTCTAAATAAATCTTATATGATGTAGACAAAATGAGTCACTGAGTGAAATGTCAAATGTTCGCAATGAGTGACAGTCTCTTCAAGTCACACGGTCGCACTGGGTCACAGAGTCATACTGAAACATATGGTCGCAGTGGATCACAAAGTCTCATCGAGTCGCACGATCGTACTGTGTCACAGTGTCATATTGAAACACATGGTCGTAGTGGGTCACAAAAGTCTCATCGGGTTGTACAGTCGCACTGAGTCATAGAGTCATATTGAAACACATGGTCACAGTGGGTCAAAAAGTGACATCGAGTCGTACAGTTGCACTAGATCATATAGTCATATTGAAACACATGGTTGTAAAGGGTCACAGAGTCATAGTGAGTCAAAAAGTCTCATCGAGTCGCACGACCGCACTGGGTCACAGAGTCATATTGAAATACATGGTTGCAGTGGATCACAAAGTCTCATTTGATCACAAAGTCTCATCGAGTCGCACAGTCGCACTGGGTCACAAAGTCATATTAAAATTGAAACACATGGTCGTAGTGGATCACAAAATTACCATCTTTTAATGTTTTTGTTACCGGTGTAATGGATTCAATGATGAGAAAATCACACGATTTATTTTTTGTATGATGGAAAATGGGGAAAAACGTGAATGGAGAATCTGAATGGGTTGGCAGAGCTCAAGAACACCAGAGAGTACTTTTTTTATTGTCCTCCAATTAGTCTGAAATACCAACAACGTATTGATGAGTTATGGTAGAGATGATGGTGGAAAAAATACAACGAATTTGCCCAATATTTGTGAAAATAGGAAGCCGACATATATAATAAATAACAAGCATCTTATTTGTTATCTGTTGGATAGCATAAGAGGAACTCGACCACTGCTGTATGTGGAGATAGAATCGGTAAGTGTGAAGTGTGCAATAGAAATTGAGAGGGAAGTTGAACATTTAATTCCTACTTTTGGAAGCATTGCTAAATAATGTGAGAATGGATGTGTTCTAGATTATGACGACTGTGTTATTGTAGGTTCAAATAACAGAAGTAGAGTTAGTAGTAATCCTAAGGAAACAATAAAATATTTTAGATTCAGATAATTCTGATAGTGAACATACCAACGGGTTAACAGAAGATAGTGATTGTGATATGAATGTGGTAGTTGATGAAGTTGTTTGTGGCAGTAATGAATTTGATACTGATGTACCGATAGAGCATAAGGATGGTGATGGTAAGAATAATTTGGAAATGGTAGTTTACGAGAAAAACAATCAAAATTCATTCTTCGAGTGCGAAGATGGATTGCAACGTAAAATTGGGCAAGAGTTTGATAGCAAGAAGGATGTACAGAAATTTGTAAGAAAGGGTTCACTTGAAGCTTCTTTTAGATATAGAACATTTAGTTCTGATTTGAAGCTATGGCAAGTACAATGCAAATTTGCCGAAAGTGGTTGTAAATGGAAATTACGTGTGGCAACAATCCCAAATTTCAAAAGGTTTAGTCTGAGAACACACTATCCCATTCATAAGTGTTTACATATATCTAAATCGACAAAAGTTACAAAGGGTACAACGCAATTGGTTAAGGATTATTTGAATGAGGAATATGCTCGAAAATATGAAACACCTCAAGCAAAAGAATTGATGGCTCGCGTAAAAGCAAATAAAATGCCAATGTATCGTATTTGATGGCATTAAGAGGCAAAATGCAGTGCTAAAAAGGAGATTTGTGGTGATTACTTTGAACATTATAGAAGGCTTCCAAGGTGGTTGCAAATCTTCAGTTGGACGGTGATTGGAAAAGCTTCAATTACCCTTTTATGGTTGTGAGAGCGACTATAAGAGGATGGAAATACACGCGTAAATGGTTGTTGTGGATGCAACATTTTACAAGAGTGTACAAGGGAGCATTGATCATAGTAATCACGCAAGATGGTGAACATCAAAAATATCCTCTTACTTGGGGAATAGCCGACAGAGAGAAGGACGAATCATGGACATGGTTTATGTCAAGGTTGAAAGAGGTGATTTCGGATGGATCTGATGTCATTGTGATATCTGATCACCATAAAAGTTTGATAGCAGTCAAACAAGTGTACAAACAAGCTGATCATGATTTTTGTGCGCATCATATATTGAAAAACATAAAGAGACACGTCAATAAAGGTCAAGGTAGAAAGAGTTCAAAGGGTGATACTGTGGCAGAAATGTTCTTCAAATGTGCAACAACATACAAGGTGAACGAATTTGAAGAGCTATTTAATGATTTGAAGGCCAGGTACAAATATGACCATTGTGACCTTTTTGACCATTATGACCTTTGTGACTGTTGTGACCTTTGCGCATATATCCTAACGTTGCAAAGTATTTCGAGAAAGAGGAACTTGATCCCATTAAGTGGGAAAGATGCAAATTTAAGGGTGAATTGTACAACTTATTTAACCATTAATGGGGTCGAGTCAATAAATTCAATGTTGAAGACGTCAAAAAAGTTTTCGGTCCAACGCTTTTAGATCTTTATTTGAGAAAGACAATGGAATTGTTTAATAGGTACAGGTTGGAATCAGTTACTGGTGATGATTCTCAAAAGTTAACACTGTATGTTGAGAAAACGTTACATGAACGGTTTGGAGAAGAATCCAAATATGAGGTTATTGAATTGAATAAGCTGAGTGATGAGTATGAGGTGAGAAATGAGAATGGTAGATGATTTGTAGTGAATCTTCAATAAAGAATGTGCGACTGTAAAATGTTTAATGTCGATAAGTATCCATGTAATCACGTAATTGCGGCTGCACATAAGGTTGATAAAGGTCACAATATACCAGAACTATGTTCAACATAATACCTATGGCGTTTGGCTTACCGAGAAACCATGTATCCGGTTCCTGATTACAGTGATTGGAATATTCTTCCTCAATGATCTGAAGTTACAGTTCTATCTCCTATGTTAGCTGAGAAAACACAAAGTGGGAGCCCCAAAGAGAACCGTTATCCTGCACACGGTGAGGCCCAAAGAAAAACCCTGTTTTCGTCGAGACAAACGTTTCAAATGCCAACATCACTGACAGTGTTTGAAACGTGATAACCCAGACAACGCCAACTTAAAAAAAGAAAAAGAAAAAAGGTTTGTTAGTTTGTAATATTACATTATTTGTATTATTAGTTTGTAATATTTGGACTAAACCTTGGTGACTTTCATCTTTATAAATCGATAAATTCTAAGTTCACATCTATTTTTCCTCATTGATGTTTAAGGACTATCGTAACCTTTGTGAGTTTGCGACCCCTGCAACCATTGTGACCCTTATGACCCCTGCCAACCTTGCGATCCATTAGATATCTGCTATATATGCGCCCCATGGGACATATCCAACCCTTTTGACATATGCGACCCTTTCGACGCATGTAACCCTTCCAACCCATGGAAACCATGTGACCCTTCCGACTCATTGGACCCATGTGACCCATATGACCCTTGTGACTCGTAGTTTTGATGTCAGACTCTTATCTTTTTGAATGCCAGCTATGTATTTTTTAAAATGCCAGCTATTCTTTTTTAAATATGTGTGTCTATGACACACTCTCATATGTCCATCATCTTTGTACTATTTAAAAGGTTATCAAGTTCTCTAAGTCTCACCATCTCACCCATATGAGATTGAATCACATCTCTCTCACATCTTTGTTAACGTCTCTAACCCCAAATTCTCTGAAAATATTTATGACCTTTGTGACCTTCGTCACGAAGGTCACATGGTGGACGCAAGGCATGCTTTTGTCTCTATGTTACTCAAGGTCTTGATAATCGATAGACTCGATCACTATGCAGTCACACACAATTCCTGACAAGATGGATGAAAGACATTGTGTTGTATCTGCATTACTTAAGGTCTTGGTAATTGGTGTACTTAGACATCATGTTGTATCTGTGCTACTTAAGGTCAGGTCTGCAGGTGATCTTAGAGATGGGGCTGAGTAACACACGACTCTCTCTAATGATTTATAGGGAAAGGTTTCGATATGTCTCTCCGATGTGTCTCTAAACTCTGCAAATGTGACCTTTGTGACCTTTAGGACCTTTTGTACTTTTTTCCTTTTTTTAACCTTTTTGAAATTTTTAATCATTATAAATAAATCCATATTTAAATGTTCAAAATGTCTTATTTTATATCTATTGTTTGTAATTACATGAAATCCATATTTAAACCTTCGTCACAAAGGTCACATATTGGGCGCAAGGCATCATGTTGTCTTTGTGTTACTCTAGATTTTGGTAATCGTTAGACTATATCTCTATACAGTCACTCACGAGTTATAGGTGAACTAGGTGATGACATTGAGTCAATCACGAGTCTCTATAATGTTTTACGACGGAGGACATTGTGGTGTCTCTGCATTCTTGAAATCTGACCTTTTTCACCTTTGTGACATTTTGAGACCTTTTATTTCATTTTTGTAGTCACCGTGACTTTGTCACCTTTGTCAATCATTATCAATAAATAAATCCATATTTATACACATGTATTCATTATACACTTCTTGTAACCATTTTAACCAATTTAGTATCTAAATTAACATGAGTCACGTTCTTTAATGTATCGAAAGCACAATTTAAACGTCCAACGTAATTTGTGACCCATGCGACCCATTCTACCATCTGTCATTTAAATGTCTTATTTTGCATGTTTTCTAACCATTCATCCTTATAAATCCATCAATTTCGAGTTCGCATCTATTGTTCCAACTATGTGAAAAAAGACTACTGTGACCCATGCGACCATTCGATCCATGCATTTCTATTTTGAAATGCCATTAGCAAAATATTTGAGCTGTAGATGTCTAATTAAGAATCAATATAGACAATAATATCAATAATATCAAAATTTGACGAAATGTTAAATGTATTATTTTGAAATTTGCTCAAACTCATTCGATGGGTTCTTAAAACACTACTATCACTATTGAAACACATGTATTCGTTCTACACTTTTTGGGACACATGGGTCAAATTCTGTTTAAACCATTGTTTGACGTTGTAAATGTCTTATTTTGCATGGTTCTTCTCATTTCATTTTTATAAATCCATAAATTCAACAAGCTCCCATATATTGTTCCAAATATGTGAAAAAGGACTACTATGACCCATGCGACCATTCGACCCATGCGTTTCTATTTTGAAGTGACATTAGCTAAATATTGGAGTTGTGTCTGTCTAATTAAGAATCATTGTTGAAAATAATATCAAAATATTGAAATTTGATGAAATGTTAAATGTAGTGTTTTGAAATTTACTCAAACTCATCCGACGGGTTCTTAAAACACTACTATCATTTTTAAAACATATGTATTCATTCTACGCTTCTTGGGATACATGGGTCAAAATCCGTTTTGACCATTTTTTGACGTTGTAAATGTCTTATCTTGATTTGTTTCTTTCATTTCATCCTTATAAATCCATAAATTCGTCGAGTTCGTATCTATTATTCCAAATATATGAAAAAAGGACTATTGTGACCCATGCGACCATTCGACCATGCTACCCATGCATTTCTTTTTTTTGAAATACCATTTTTGAAATATTTGAGTTGTAGATGTCTAATTAAGAATTAATGTAGACAATAATATCAATAACATCGAAATTTGATGAAATGTTAAATGTATTGTTTTGAAATTTGCTCAAACTCATCCCACGGGTTCTTAAAACACTACTATCACTTTTGAAACACATGTATTTGTTCTACACTTCTTGGAACACATGGGTCAAAATTCGTTTTAACCATTATTTGATGTTGTAAATGCCTTATTTTGATTGGTTTCTTTCCTTTCATCCTTATAAATCCATAAAGTTATCAAGTTCACATCTATTATTCCAAATATGTGAAAAAGGACTAATGTAACCCATGCAACCATTCGATCCATGCGATCCATGCGATCCATGCGTTTCTTTTTTGAAATTCCACTATCAAAACATTTGAGTTGTATATGTCTAATTAAGAATCATTGTAGATAATAATATCAATATCTAATTTAAACATCCATCGTAATTTGTGACATTTTTGACCTTTCGACCCAATATTATGGGAACCCATCCGATTCATGCGACCCAATATGACCCTTGTGCGACCTTAATTGGCATAAGTTAGAACATTATAAATTTCTTATTTTCATGGTATGTTTCTATCCTTTCACCTCTTGATGTGTTATCAGAGTTAAATATAAATAACCTAATCTACCCGCAAGTGCACGGCACGTGTGTAGTATTTTAGGTGTCGATCCCACAGAGACTACGCAACACTACCTAAACTCGAACTATGAATCAAACTTGCTAACGAAAGAATGGTGATGAGGAATGAAATACTAAATGTAAATAAAATACTTGGGTTCTAACTATAAGACAAACGTCCTAGGAAACCGGTTTCACCACAAGACTACCGAAAC
>CM071860.1:59340431-59352356 GCA_036759665.1 Gynandropsis gynandra | reverse complement strand
TGCTCAATCTCGTCCCGTTTGTCCCGTGATGATCCCCGAAGTTGCTCCTTAGCTCCGTGCATGTTTCTTTAGCTCCAAAATGATCCAAATATGCGTAAAAACCTGCAAGAACATGAAAAGCACGAAAGCAAGTAAAACGGAATCGGAATCATACGTAAAACATCACATATGTGTCGAAAACGTATCCTAAATCGTACAAGAAATACGTATGAAAACGAGATGATCACCTCTATAAGTCTATAAATTCATCGAATACATGTTGAACGTTTCATCAACATTTCAAAAAACGTAACAGTGTGGTCAAAGTTGGTCAGAACCTTTCCCTTCCATCGCTTAGATGTCAGAGTCATGTCTTTTTGAATTCCAGTCTTTCCTTTTTTTGAATAATGACACTCTCTCTCTCAAACTCTCATCATCTTCCATCCATCTTTTGCTCTAACTCTCATCATCTTCCACCCATCTTTCGCTATAACTCTCATAATCTCCCATCTTCGTCTCCAGTTGAAAAAACCTTCGAAAAATGATCTATCGAAAATACCAAATTCCCTTTATTTGTCCAAATCATTCTTTCGAGCTATCTGGAGCACTATTTTGTAATCTCCTTCATCTATCTCTCTCTGTCTGTTACATGAAGAGAATGCAAAGATATGATGAGCATATTGAAGGGAAAATGAGGAACAACAACACAACAATGCTTAGATTGGATGTGTCTTACAAAACATGGAAAGTCAAGTTGGATGACTCTAGATTCACTAACAGTTGGAAAGATTTCTCTAAGGACCATGATTTTTGTATTGGGGATTTCGTATTTTTTCGTCACGAAGGTGACATGGTTTTTCACGTCAACAATTTCGGAGACGGTATATGTAATTTGCAATATGCATCATCATCATCATCATCATCATCATTATCATCAAATGCAGAAGTAGAGTTATCTTCTTCTGCTTAGACATATTTCACGACAACCACCACATATTCAAATGTGATCGTATATGTATTGGTAAGTGACCTCAAATCGATTAATCATATATCACTTTAGTTTTTTTTTCGTTCTTTAATCATTTTTATTGATATAACTTGGGCGATGGTGCAGAACCTTCCGATAGAGTTTGCGAGGTTGAACGCTCCTATTGGTAGACGATGTAAGATAATGCTGATGAATAATCAAGGAAGGGTGTGGTCGTTAGATTTAAGGCCCTTGAATCGTGGTGGCGCTTGCATCGGGAGGGGGAGGGGTGGGGTCGGAGAAAGTTTTTTCATGAAAATCGATAAAATGAAGGATGTTCCTTCATATTCCAACTGGTCTCTAATGGAGCAACACATGTGCTTTGGTATGTCCCCTAACTAGGGTCTAACAACAACATTATTTGATTTCAGTAATTATTATTCGGGGTTCATTCCCTTGAATTTGAAATTGATGTTTGTATTATTATTATGGATTTACTGTTATTGTTATTATCGGTATGTATGTGTTTCGTCACGGCTTTCATTCATTTGTGACCCATGCAACCTTACTGACCTTTGTGGCCCTTTTGACCCTTGTAATCCTTGCGACCCATTGATCCTTGACACCCATGCAACCCTTGCAGCATATGCGACATATGCGACCCATGCGACAAATGTGACCCTTTCGATATATGTGACCGTTTCGACATATACAATCCATGCGACATATACGACCCTTTCGACATATGCGATATATGCGACCCATGCGACATATGCGATCCATGTGACTTATGCAACCATGCGACATATGCTACCCTTTCGACATATGCGATCCTTGCGATCCATTCGACATATACGATCTTTTGTTATATGCGATCCATACGACAAATGAAACCCTTTCGATATATGCGAACAAACGTATGCGACCCATGCGATCCATGCGACTCCTACGACCCTTGTAACTCTTGCGACCCTTGCGACATATGCGACCCTTGCGACCCATGCGACATATGTAACCCTTGCAACATATGCAACCCTTGCGTCATATGCGAACCATACGACATATGTGACCCTTTCGACATATGCGACCCATGCGACATATGCGACCCTTTTGACATATGCGGCCCTTTAGACATATGCGAACCTTCCAATCCTTTCGACATATGCGACCCTTTCGTCATATGAAACCCATGCGAATCAAGTTCAGAAAAAATGAATCAAGTTAAAAAACATATTAATCAAGTTAAAAACATATAAATCAAATAAAAAAGTAAATCAAGTTATTTACAAATAATATGAATCAAGTTCAAGGATGAGATGATGGAAGGCGTTGCTCTTGGGCTACATCGATAATTCTTCCATTTACAAAGAATTCAACAGCAATCTTCTCACGCATGGAAAAAATCGGGCATTGCAAATTTTGGGGAACTTCTCCTCATATCCTGATAGAAATGTTTCTAATTATTTGAAGGTGAAAACACCACAGACATTAGAGGTTTTGTTCTGTGACAGAACTTTATAATACTCGTACTTCCATTTATCTTCTCCAGAAGTCAATGAATGAAACCCTACGACTTTGAACATCTTGGACAAAGGTCTTCTTATAACCTCCATCACTGGATAGATATGAGACTACTTCAACCTTCTCTATTAGTCATATACCGCGATGCATCAAGTTTTCAAATCCACTTTCATGGCTACCCAATGACAATTCATATATCGATTTTCGGGGTGATGGAAATCGTACTCCTCCACTGTTTCAACGTATCTCTTAATGGCTAGCGACTATCCAAATAATCATTAAGTACATCCGAAAATTCTTCCATGTCCTGGGTCATCCACATTGTGACGACTGCATGAAAGCAATATCATAAAAGTAATAATTCTTTGACCCATATCAATCTGAGAATTTCAGGATACGATTATGCATCTCGAACAACGCCTCATCCAATTGCTGCAAAAAATTGGCACACATGAATACATATGACCCAAAATGATCTCTATAACCTTTGTGACTTTCGTGACTAAGGATGAAAAAGACTTACATCTTCTTCAAGCCATACGCTATCCTTTAATATGATCTTCTAAAACTCTGGCCCCTGGGGAGAGTCTATTTCAGATTTCCACCAATTTTCTTGGCGAGGTTTCATCATAAATAGATTCCATGAACGAACTATCTTGGGTTATCTTGTTCTGTTCCAATCCCTTGGACTTTCACAATAAATATCGAATCCCTTCAGGTTCTTGAACCGCCTTTTCAACAGGTTCTTAAACCACATTTTCTGCAGGTTCTTCTGCACCTCTCCCTTGCCCTCTCCCCCTTCATCTCGCTCCTCTTGTTGTTTGTCCACCTCGTAGGTTTTGTTCTCCAAGTTTTTTTAGTCTTTTTTTTTCAGGTGGCTCAGTTGACAAAGGTTCACCATATGGCTCATGTCTTGCCTTTGATGGTTTTAACTTTCGTGTAATTACCATCGGACCATCACACTCATTCGATGAGCTCAAACATCTGCATAAAAATTACTTCATTTATTAGACTCTTCCTTCGTGACATTGATGACCTTTGTGATCAATCCAACCCATATGACATATGCGACCCATGTAACCTTTGTGAAATATGTGACCCATGGGACTTATGCCGCAAGATTCATGTCTGGTGCTCGTATCTTTCTAGGAAGCCTTTGATTTTGCCGCCTTTCGGTCATTAGTATTTTTTGCCTTGTTAGCACCTTTGGAATTTGCCGCATTTGATTTTAGATTAGGCAAATCAAACTAGACATCCCTTAGAAGGTCTCTTACTGTATTGATGATTCTTTTCTCCAACTTCTTTATTTCTTTCATTAATATTTGCTCTAGTGTCAGAGGGACCGCAGCTTCTTCTCCTTCAGCTTCAGCTTAAACATCACCTCTCCCTTAAGCTTTAGCTCAACATCACCTTCTCCCTTAAGCATCAGCTTCAACATCACCTCCTTCTTCTTCATCAGCCTCTACAAATCCTTCATCTTCATCAGCTTCAGATACGGGTGAAACATCTATAACCTCTATTGCTTTTTCACCCTTGCTTTTGTTCCTCTTAATCTCTTTTCTTTTCCCTTCTCTTTCTCATCAAGAGCTGCTTTTTCCATCACAGTTCTTGCTTACAGATATCCTCCCAAAAAATAACCTTTGGATTTCTATGTAGATGTTCCATCCATATCTGAACATCTAGGTTGTTGCATCATTATAATCCTCTTGATAGAAAAGTAAAGCTTCCTCGTCATGTTTAGCATGAACAATACTTCGAATATCCTGCAAAAAAACCAAATAACCGTTATGACCCTTGTGACCCTTGTGTAATTGTTACCTTAGAATCTCGGATCGGTTTCATCACGTGTACATACTTCGGGTTAAAATTGGATTTAACCCGCTTCTTATATATTCTTGGGCATGATGGATCGTTATCCATAACATCAATGTACCATCCGTTTTTGCCCAAACTAAAGATGGTTTTGAATGGAAGCAACTGAAACATTAAAACAAAATGATAAAAACACAAAAGCACCAAAACATTCATATTATTTTAATAATATATACAACTTACCATGAGTGGGATCATGAAACCGCCACAATGCCATTTTGGTTTCGGTGATTCCCGCTAACGTGCTTGTGGAAAGTATCTACAAGCTTCTCGAATGTGTAAAGCCCCCATGGAAAGCCTTCAAAAAAATTCAAGTCATCAACCATGTCAATTAGATCATGACTGATATAATTGTTTGATGAATGCTTATAATCTAGAATTTACCACAACACCGTCAAAGTTGCCAACTTCTTCCGGTCGGTAGAATTCTTCGCCATCACAAGCTTTTCACTCACTTGTGCGACAATCACCTTTCTACGGCCGAAATTCTTTAGTCTGATTGTATCACACCTTTTGGACTCTCATCCTATGGGATAGGATCCGCAGTTCAATCCGGTAATTAGTTCATGCTCCATTATAAATTACCCGATAGAAACACTATTTACGATAAACCACAACTCATTTTTGTCTCGTACAATCTCAGAGTAATTTAATAGGAAATACATTTGAACCTTCATCGAGATGAAGTCACATTGGAAATAGAATATATGCCTAAATTGTTACTCATTGATGAAGTAATACAACTCATATTCATCTAACATTCCTCTTAACTTCTTTATTGACTCGTAAGGATAACACTTGGTGGTGATCTTTGGCATTCTGTCCATGTGTTTGAAGCTGAAGCTTAAGGGAGAAGGTGATGTTGAAGCTGTTTTAAAATTTTTAAATTTGTTTTAAAATTAGTCTTGATGAGAATAAAAGGAAGATTAAATTTATTTTTGTTATTGATTGTGATGTTTTTTTACTAAAAAAATTAGAATTAATTAAGTATTTTTTATAATAAAGTTAAAGTTTTTAGAACACATTTTAAAATCAATTTTTTCCAAAGTAAATAGAGACAGTGAAAATGATACCAATGCATGGAGTAAATTAGGAGAACTGATAGTGGATAAAAATAAATGGAATGATATATAAGATGTGCATAAAACACAATTTTATAATAGCAAAACTCAACCTTTTTCAAAAAATCGAGGTTAACATTGGATGTTTACTAATCTCATCTAACAATAAAAGTGTTCAGGTTCTACCAAATGCTTGAGCTGCAACACAAATAGATTGCGTGTGTTTTTATAGGTTAGATCACATTTTTTTCTAAAGAAATGGTAAAGGAAGATGTCAAAACCATCTACACAAATCTCAAAATTCAAAGAATCTCTCAACAATACACTCATCACATTAACAAATAAAAAAATATTTTCCACCATAACAGTATGTGCATTACGTATGTTGTGAATTAGTATTATCAATAATTGTGACCAAAAACCAATTTTTGTTCGAGAAAAGGATCAACGTAAGGGAATATCATTAAGAGTGACTAAAGGAACACAAAGGATAAATAATCTAGAAAAGAATGTATTTCTTTTGGAAAAGAAATTTGAAAAATTCCCAAAGAAACATCCTAAAATACAACGTACGAATACTGGAGTACAACTGATAAAGAAAGAAAGAATATATGATGTACACTGTCATGAGTCAAAGGATTTAGACATATAAAATCCGAATGTACAAGTGTCATAAGAGAGAAAGTATGCTGAAAAATATTTGAGAGATTAAATGCTATAATTGCAAAGGTTTTGTTCATACAAAAAAATGAATGCGGAGATTCACATACAAAAAAAGAAAATAAAGTCACCCGTTATATTTAATGATTCAAGTTCATAATCTGAGAATAGTAGTGAAGGCGAATTGACAAATGTTTATTAGTATTACTGAAGATGATGAAAAGGAAGGTATGAAATATTATGATAGTGATGTTAACGATATCAATGTTGAAACCATTGACAATAAGTGGTTGAAGATATGCAAACTCAATATCAAACTTTCCAAGAATAATAACCAGTTAAAAACACGACTTCACGAGGCATATAGTAAACTTGATGCAAAAGAAGATATTTAAAAAATTAAAAAAAAAAACAAACAAGAAATTAAAGATGCTTTGAAATGGAACATATACACTTGATCATCTATTCATCATGGAAAATAAAGAAAAAGGCAATTTGGGTATTAGATATGCCTGAGACAAAAGAAAATTTCAATTGAAGTTTGTATAAGGAGGAAGACTTATAGATGTTACACTTGGGATATCACGAAGAACATCTCAAATCAATAATGATAAGCTTATATTTGGAGGAAACTAACAAATATTACATCTGAACTACAATGAAATACGTTAAATATTAAGTTCTATTTGCAACAAAAAAAAGTCATAATATGCAATTATTGTGGAAAATGTGGTATAAACAAGCTAAATGTTACCATCTAAATAAGAGACACATTCTAGGTAAGTATTTAAACCTAAAATAAATCAAGATTGGGTTTAAAATATTCAATGTAACATAGATTACACATCAGTTTAAAGAGATCATAAAGATATTTAGTCTCGGTGCGTGGATGTGTTAAAAATATGACAAAAAACCAGAAACTACTCTCTAACTTTTCTAAGAAAATCAATGTTGGGAGCGTTACCTTTGGAGATGGAACCAAAGGAAATATTGTTGGAAAAAAACATTTTTCTTATGTCGGGACAACCTATGCTAACAAATGTTCATTATGTACAAGGATTAAAGGCAAATACCTCAGCGTTAGTCAATTGTATGACAATGGTGTGAAAGTGCAATTCATTCGAAAATGAATGCTTTGTGTTACTCTGACAACATTATTATATTCACATTAATACGAGTATCAAATAACTATTATGTATGATAAACAAATAAAAAATTTCTTAAAGCAACTGAAGATTATATGAAGCTCTAACATCAAATACCAATAAAAGATTATATATTTAGGTATTGTTCGAGATATTCCTAAATTAAGTCTCGATATATAGAAAGTACATTTGGTGATAAATAATGATAAAGCATGATTAGATGTATAAGATTACAAATAAGTAGAAGGGGTTGATTTAACTTTGCACTCATTGCTACATTAGAATCTATTTATTGTTATTTGGTGTTGCTTGTTATTCTTGGTTCTACATTGTTTCAGATGGTTGTAAAAAGATTCCTCTTGTATGAGATAATCAAACAAGAATTTTATGGGGAATAACTTGAAGGATTTGAAGATCTTGGTTATCCAAATTATGTCTATAAGTTGAAGATAGTGTTACATGGATTCAAACAAGTACAACATGCATAGTATGAAAAATTGATTGTGTTTCTAATCCATAATGGCTAAAAAAGGGTAGTAGACAAAACTCTATTCATTCATAGTTTTGTTATGCTTATTATCAGTAAGTTATGTGGATGATATTTATAATTGATTAAAATCTCATAACAAAATTGATTCGTTTGTGAAGAGATGAGTATGAACTTAATTATTTTTTAGGCTTGTAGATCAAGCAATTTGAAGAAATGATGTCCTTCTTTCAGAGCAAATATGGAAAGAATCTAGTTATAAGGTTTGCACAAGATCACAATAAGTCAACAAATACACATACATCACCCTTGGAATTAATGCCCTCAATTGATGTCGATGAATCAAATACTAGTTGATTACGATATAGATTCTAAAACTTTGTTGCTTCTAATGACAATACAATTGATATACCAAAGAATTATGTCAATCATTCTAGGATAAAACATATAGTATTTAGGTATCGTTTTATGAGAAAAAGATAGAAAAGAATTAAAAATGGAACATCATTTGGTAAACCCCTTGATGTGAATAGATATGTCTGTTTGAGAAAATCACTTGGGTTTTGTGAACTTTGAGTGATGATACTGGATAGTCCTAAGTTTTTAATTTATTCATGATGCTTTGATGGTTATCTATAAGAAACTAAGCATATTATTGGAATTGATGATCTGTTTATCTGTAATTTTTTAATCGAGTTCACTTAAATCTTAGTTAATCACACTTGCACTAATAAAAATCTCGTTGATTATTGTTGAAAAAAAAGTGTTCTTTTGCTCCTCTAACATTCTATTGATTCATGATATTTTATATAAAAAGGCAAACACAAATTGAAGGCTAAATACAATAAGTGTTATGAGTATATGAATAAGTGTTATGAGTATATGATATGAGTATAAGTTGAGAGACCTTCAAATTCAGTTTGTAACGTTCTAAGGGCACAAATTTGAACGATGCTTAAATACTCATCTATGATCCAAATACAACATGACAATGTAAAAGGTAATTTCGGTTTAAGTTAACTGAAGAAAAAAGTTTCTAAACAATATCCTAAAAGCTGAGAACAAAGAAAATAAAGAACATAAAAAATAGAAAGTTAAAAAAACGACACAAATAGAAGTAAAATAGTAATAAAGCGAACCTAGCACATAAGTGTACACAATTCTAACTAAAGTGTAGTGTGTGATAAGTTCATATAAATTGAAAAAAAAATCTGAAATTTATTCCTATTTTTGTTTATTTATTTGACCTTAATTTCTTGAATGGTTAAAAGAAGGATTTTTAATTTTTCTAATCAAAAGAAAAGAGAAAATATTAGTGATCAACTTTTTATTTGATTCTTATGTTAAGTGCATTTACATATTTTGAGGCTTTTTATTTGATTGATATGGTTGGTTCATAAGCTACTCTCATATTTTTCACCTCATATCTTCTATAGTGTTTGCGATATAATGGCATCTTCATCAAGATCGATCATTTTCGATTCTAGACAATGGATGTACAGAAGAATTGATCCAGAATCTCAAAGCGTATCGAAAGAGTTTATAGAAGGCGTTACACAGTTTATGACAATGGCGACGAATCAACAAGTTTACAAAGAAACGGGTACGTTGGTTTGTCCATGTGTCAAATGCAAGAATGAAAAATTTGTTAATGAGAGAACTGTTTGGAAGCATATTTATTTAAGAGGATTTACCCCGAATTATTTCATGCGGTTATGTCATGGAGAAAAATTTGCACCACGATCTAGTAATGTTGTGGAAAACTTTAGGGGCACTATACATCATGATGAATTTGAGTCTTCTCAAGATGTAGAAATGAACCCCTATGTGGAAATGGTGCAAAATGTATTCCGTGAAAGAAACGAAAATATTGAAGAAGATCCGAATGAAGAAGCAAAAAGTTTTTTTGAAATGCTAGAAAGTGCTAGGAATCCACTTTATGATGGTTGTAGGAGTGGTTTATCACAGTTATCTCTGTCTGCACGTTTGATGAATTTGAAGACTGAAAATAATTTGTCTGAGAATTGCATGGATTCGATATTGCAATTAGTAAGAGATTATTTGCCAGAAGATAATAATGCAGTAGACTCCTATTATGAGACAAAGAAGATGATGCGATCTTTGGGTTTATTGCCATATCAAAAGATTGATGTTTGTCAAGACAATTGCATGATTTTTTGGAGAGAGACATCGGAGATGAGTAATTGTCTATTTTGTGGAAAAGATCGGTTTTATTTAACAAAGAATGGAAAATCGGTTCCATATCGTCGTATGTGGTACTTACCAATTACAGACAGATTAAAAAGATTGTATCAATCTGTGGAGACCGCAAGCGACATGAGATGGCATGCTGAGCATTCAAGTCAGGAAGGAGAGATGTGTCATCCCTCAGATGGTGAGGCGTGGAAACACTTTAACAAGGTATACCCTGATTTTGCGGCTGAGAGTCGAAATGTCTATTTAGGTCTTTGTACCGATGGTTTTAATCCATTTGGGATGTCTGGAAAGAATTATTCATTGTGGCCAGTTATAGTGACACCTTACAACTTACCACCGGATATGTGCATGAAACGGGAATTTTTGTTTTTAACAATAATGATTCCCGGGCCTAATCATCCGAAAAGAAGTTTGGATATATTTCTTCAACCACTTATTGAAGAATTAAAAGAATTATGGAATGGAGTTCAAGCGTACGATGTCTCGAGGAAACAAAATTTTATGTTACGAGGTGCTCTCATGTGGACAATAAGTGATTTTCCAGCTTATAGTATGTTATCTGGATGGACAACGCATGGTCGATTGGCTTGTCCATATTGCATGGAGGAAACAGATGCTTTTCAGTTGAAACATGGAAGAAAGACGAGTTGGTTTGATTGTCATCGTCGTTTTCTTCCTGTTGATGATGTATTACGACGCAACAAGAGAAATTTTAAAAGGAATGTAGTTGTGCGGAAATCTCCTCCTCCAGTTTTGATCGGCGAAAAGATTTTGTATGAACGACTTCTTGCTTTGGGTATTCCGAGGAGTATAGATTGCGGAGGGAACAATCATCCGAGAATTGGTGGTTATGGAATTACTCATAACTGGTACAAGAGGAGCATATTTGGGATTTGCTTGGTGGTTATGGAATTACTCATAACTGGTACAAGAAGAGCATATTTTGGGATTTGCCGTATTGGAAAAATCTGAAACTTCGCCACAATCTTGATGTGATGCACATAGAGAAGAATTTTTTTGATAACATCATCAATACAGTACTGAATGTCACGGGGAAGACAAAAGACAATATTAAATCACGCAAAGATCTAGAAGAATATTGCTCACGAAGGGAGTTACATGTAGGTGATGACGGTAAAGCGCCAGTCCCGATATTCAGATTGTCAAATGAAACGAAATATAAATTGTTGAAGTGGTTGAAAGAAGATGTGAAATTCCCCGATGGCTATGCGTCTAACATTGGAAGGTGCGTTGACATTCAAGGAGGAAAGTTATTAGGGATGAAAAGTCACGATTGTCATGTATTCATGCAAAGACTTCTTCCGATATGTTTTTCTGAATTGATGGACAAACATGCACACGAAGCAATTGGAGGTATGTGGTTGATTTTATATTAATATGTAGTGTGAATATTTGTTAAATACACTAACAGTACTTTAATGTTACAGGTGTTGGCCTATTCTTTCGAGATTTATGTTCGAGAAATCTGAGTATGGATGTAGTTCGTCGACTGCAAAATAACATAGTTACTGTACTATGTAATTTGGAGAAGATTTTTCCACCATCATTCTTCGATGTTATGGAGCACTTGACAGTTCATTTACCGCACGAAGCCGCACTAGGAGGTCCAGTTCAATTTCGTTGGATGTATCCGTTCGAGCGATTTATGTTTCATCTGAAGAAAAAAACCAAACAAAAAGCTCGACCGGAGGGTTCAATTGTGGAACGATACGTCAATGAGGAAATATCGTTCTTCACTTCATATTACTTCGAGCCACATGTTCAAACGCGTAGTAGAAATCCAGACAGATATTTTGATGGTGGTGTGGCGTATTCATATCCAGTACCAGATGTTCCAGACATATTTTGCGGAGTTGGTCGAGCTGCTGGTAAGGCGAAAGATATATGGTTATCACAACGAGATCTCCATATCGCCCATACATACGTTTTATTGAACTGCGCGTCCCCAATTAGGGACGAATTTTATGTGTCCGTCCCCAAATTAATATAAATTTT
>CM071860.1:59289286-59311043 GCA_036759665.1 Gynandropsis gynandra | reverse complement strand
ACGTCTTTTTTCCTCCTTTTAAGCCTCCTAAGTCGGTTCAATTGTTGCCTAAATTGCCCCACGAGTTTCCTTATGTTTTAAGTTAAGTTTACTTCAGTTTTGAGCAGTTACGGGCCGCGACCCGCTCGGGTAGTGAGTGTGCCCGCTCGGGTGCGGCTAGGGCAACTCGCGCAAATTGTGTGGGCTGGAATGATTCCCGATCGGGCATGGCATGTGTGCCCGCTCGGGCACAAGGCAAAATGGTCCTACATGCTTGCCCGAGTCGTGCTAAATGGCCCACACAATTGGCCGTAGGTTTTGTCGATCGTGCAAGGGTTGTGCCCGACCGGGTGAGGCTTTTCCATGCTCAATCTCGTCCCGTTTGTCCCGTGATGATCCCCAAAGTTGCTCCTTAGCTCCGTGCATGTTCCTTTAGCTCCAAAATAGTCCAAATACGCGTAAAAACCTGTAAGAACATGAAAAGCACGAAAGCAAGTAAAACGGATACGGAATCATACGTAAAACATCACATATGTATCAAAAACGTCTCCTAAATCGTGCAAGAAATACGTATGAAAACGAGATGATCACTAACATATTTTGATTTGAGCTGTATTTTCAAAATTTTTATTCATATTATTTGTAAATAATAAATTAGTATCGCAGGGGTCCAAGGGTCGCAGAAGGACAAGGGTCGCAGGGGTCCAAGGGTCGCAGAGGAACAAGGGTCGTAGGGGTCCAAGGGTCGCAGAGGAACAAGGATCGAAGAGGAACAAGGGTCGCAGGGGCCAAGGGTCGTAGAGGGACAAGGGTCGCTGGGTCAAACTGGATCGCTGGGTCGAACTGGGTCGTAAGGTCGCAGGGGTATTTTGGGAATATCAACATTTATAAGGGTATTTTTGAAGTTAAAATTTTTTTCTTTTTCGTGAAGGGTATTTTTGAAGTCTTTTAGCCCTACGAGGGTATTTTTGAAGTTATCCCTGTTCGAGGTGTAGAAATAAAATATTTTAATGAAAATGTTGTGTTAAAATAGCAATGTATGAAAAATGGAAAGCTATCATATTAGTATCTATGACGGCGAATAGATTTGTATAATGTCATGTACCCTACAACTGAAAGAAATTGGATACAATAACGATTGTGGATGAACGTACAAAATATCCGTCCATAATTTCGTATAGATTTGGGTAAAAATCATCCATAATTCAAGACGAATTACGAACGTATGTAACTTACAGACCATCGATTGCAGATGGATCATTCATTCGCAACCCCTTTTTCACATGGGATATTAATGGATTCGATCAAATGAAATCAACCTTTTTTTCTAGTAGTTTCATGGATATATGAAAATGATTGATGATATTTTTAGTTAAAATAATGAAAACATTACTAAAGAAGTGTAAAATGATAAATTTTAAAAGTTTTACAAACTATTTGGAGTAGTATTACAACAAAAAAAACTAAGGTTAAATTCATATAACATCATATCTTGCTTATAACCATTGTAAAAATGGATGATAAAAACCGATATACTATACTAAAACAAAAACATTTTGATGTATAGAAATTTCTCTTATTGAATTATAATTATATAAAATTATGAATGTATAGAATTTTATTGAAAAGTACTTTTTAAATTTATGACCTTAACCTCTTTTAAATTGAAAAAACATGTCAATTTGTTTATAAATAGAAAATAACCATTTTATTTAATACACAATTTACAAATTTTTAATTTCCTTCTCTCATATTCACATATATCGTAATTTTTCTCTTCTTTAGTTTATTATATATATATATATACATATCATATAAAAATTATACATAACATATGTTTATAATATAATATATCATATAAATATAATATATTATGTACATATATATCATGTATCATGTTACATTTATATCATATATCATGTTTATTTATATCACTTGCATACATATCATATATATCTTATATATATATATAGAAACATATTTATATATATGCTCATATATACTTATATATAAACATATACCATATAATACATACTAATATATATAACATATTATATTTATAATATATGTATATACATATATACTTACGAATTTATTTTTTAACACATTATCTGAACACTCTAACCAACTAAATAAACAAATGATTATAAATCGTATAAATCTATTTCTAATTATTTATGATTTCAATTTTCAATCAATTTTAATTTCGATTTCAAGTAATATATATTATGGACTAAATACTAGTTATAATATAACAATATTATATCATATGATTTAGTGGGTTCACGGCCACCAAGTAATATATTAATATTGATAAACATTTATCTTTTGTAAACTGTTGTTATGAGGAAGGCGATGCCATTATTTATTTTTATGTTATTTTCTTATGATTTTAAGTTTTGCCAATTTATTTTTAATTTATTATTACAAATGATTAATTATATATTTTTTGTTTAATGTTATATTTTGAATATTATTATGATAATAAATAATTTGAATTTTATTTTTAAATATAGTTATCATGTCGAACCTAATCAACCGTAAATAATATTTAGAATATAATATTAAATAAAAATATATAATATTAAATATATTATTTTATGGTATTTTTCTTACGATTTTAACTTTTGTCAATTTATTTTTAATTTATTATATACAAATGATTAATTATATATACTCTATTTAATATAATATTCTGAATATTATTATGATAATGAATAACTTGAATTTGAATTTTAAATATATTTATCATGTCGAACCTAATCAACCGTAAAATCGCTACATTTGATACATCAGAAAAAAATTACATGCCATGGACGTTTGATGATAAAAATGCATTTAAAAGTATAAAAACATGGTGATAATTGATAAAGACAAAAATATGTATGTATGAGATAAAGCAAAAACAATGATATTTTGATAGCATTATCTTAATCAAAATAAAGAGGATTCGTCTCGTTGATTTATTGAATCACTAAAAATTTATTTCGATCATAAAAAATATGCCATCCTCTCAAGAATCAAACATGATATATTGTTGGTTTCAAGAATTCAAATTTGTGTGTGAATATAAATATGAAATATTTGAAATAATCTCCAAAATGGAGTTGTGTGGTGAAAAAATAACAGATAATGATAAGATTGAAAATATTTTCCACACTTTATGTTGATAATGATATTTTTCAACAACAATATTACATAAGGGAGTTTATAAAATGTAAAGTTTTTATACAAACACTCCCTTTTGCAAAACAAAATTACTAGCTCTTAATGAGAAATTAGGAAGCCCATCCATCTGTCTCTATCTCAATCTTGAAAACAAATTATAACCGCTAGCATGGTCGCGCACGTGGATGGGGATGTGTTCGAGATTGAGGCCATGACCATGGTCTTGGACGAGGAAGAGGTCAAAGTTTTTAGGCACATAATTTTCTTCATGGAGATATAAGAATAAAAAAGGTATCATAGAAATGAAAACGAAGGTGAAAATAAAAGGTGATGGGAAGTTATTTGTTATCATTTGGTATGAACGGATATTGATCACAGATCTGCCAAATGCCAAGACATTTGGTCGACTTATATCAGCAATCACAAAACAACAAAGAAAAAAAATCCAAATGAATTATTTCTGATGATACTGATGATTTCTGTGATAATGAATGTGATGGGATTGATGTCACATATTTCCTTGATCAACTAGATAATGTCAAATGATGAGTGAACATATATTTTTTCGTTTTCTTGTTATTTTTAATAGTGTTTTTAATATGTTTGTTTTAAAAGTCTAATGTACTCTTTTATTTTTGTTATAATATATATGTTATGCATTTATTTTTTTTATTTTGCAGGTACTTTTATATATTTTGCATTGATCAAATTGGCATAAATATGGAATAATCTAAATTCAATGATGGAGATATGTGTATAGTCGACACTGCTACTACACAATGATACTTAGATATAAAAACTATTTCCCTGAATTGAGAATACATACATCCTATGTTACCACAATAGGTGAAATGAAAAATAATTATGGGCTCATGAAAAGCTAATTTCATAAATCAAAAGACACAAAGTTCATCATAAATGATGCATTATTCTCTCAAAAGCCTCAAAGAAATTCATTAAGTTTCAAAGATATACGCCAAAATAGTTATCATATAGAGACTACTAATAATAAAAATAATGAATATCTTTATATCACAAAAATGATTTCGTGAACGAAATATTTGGTATAGGAATTATCAACCCTTATCCTCTAGATTATATTTCACACACATAAGTATAGTTGAATCACATGTCATCTTGAAACTAAAGCATATCAATGAGTTTAAGATTTGACACGATCGATTTGATCACTCCGGTTCAATAATGATGCAGAGAATTGTTGAAAATTCTAATTTTCATCTGTTGAAAAAAGAGAAAATATTTCAATCTCATAAAATTATATGTACTGCTTGTTCTCAAGAAAAACTAACAATGAAACCATCATCATTAAAAGTGGGAAATGAATCACCATCATTTTTCAAACGAATATATGGGATATATATATGGACCAATTCATCCACCAAGTACCCATTTTGATACTTTACAGTATTAATTGATGCTTCAAACAGATGGTCACATCTTTTTTATTATCAACCCATAATGTTACTTTTTAGAGGTTTCTTGCTCAAATGACAAATTACAATCATAATTCCTCAATAATCCCATTAAGAAAGTGAGGTTTTATAACAACGATGAATTCACTTCTCAAGCTTTCAATGGTTATTGTACATCACATGGGATTGAGATTGAACATTATGTATCACATGTTCATACACAAAATGATATAGCAGAGTCGTTAATGAAACGTCACCAACTTATTGCTTGATATTGCTATTGAGCATAAAACTCTAAGTTTCTACTTAGGGACATACAGATTTACATGTTGCATCACTAATTCAAATAAGATCAAGCGCTTACCAAGACCCAAATATATCTCATGATATGACTGACGTTCTTTTGTTATAAAGATAAGATTGGACATATCCCACTAGTATTTCGACAGAAGAACCTAGAACTTGTATTCTCGAAGAAAGGACATCCTAAACCCTAATTACAAATTGAATAGAGAACAATGTAACAACACTTGTGATATAGTGTTGATAAGTTGGTGAATAACTCAAAATATCTGTAAGAGTTCGGTAGCTAAATCTCTAGGATTAGCAATAAAATAAAATCTTTATTAATCAGACTTATGTTATAATGTCATACAATGAGTCCTATATTTATAAGGACCAAATAATATTGGAAACTGAATATAATTAAACCCGACACAAATGCTCATTCAAGCCAAGGAACTCGGTTGAGTACCGTTAAGTCTTAAACTCTAATTCTACAAAATTTTAAGTACAATCGGTTAAGCAACACCTATGCTCGGCTGAGTCCTCCCACGCTCTACCGAGTCCTATCGCATTTAGGTCGACCGGTCTAGTTTTTTGCATCTTCAATTGGTCAAGAGGATTCGTTCGGGAAGAGCGAGGCTCTAGTCTAGCTGAGTCCATCGACTTTCTTCTATTCAATGATGGGTCCACTTGGGTTGAGCGAATCCCTACTCAGACCGAGCACCTTTAGCTCCTCCAATTTCTTGTTCCTCTCGGTCTTTTCACCTTGTAAGTGAACTTTGTAATCTTAACTTAGGTCCTCTTAACGTCCTCGTCCACTCATGGGTTTTCCTTCCATATCCATTTGAGTGCGCACATTTCTCTGCTCCTTCACTCTAGGCCTCATTGATCGACCCTTGTATCATCATTGGTAGAACCATGATCAGGTTCTCATCATCTAATCTTTGAGTATTTAGTGGTGCAGTATATGTATTGAATGCTCTACCGCAATGGATAAAAATGGGTCCATAACGAATATTGAGAATCTATGTTAGATATAATTCACCATCTATCAATAGATATCTTGTACCACAAATGGCTGATATGTTCACAACTCGTTTTTCTGATTGTCTTGTTTATGAGAATGAATTGCCAACGTTGATAGGAGAAATAAAACAACCTCACAAGATCTAACATGGAAAACACAATCATGTTTATATCTTGATCCTCCTATAAACAATATAATCTAGAAGTACAAAAGATTATACAATTGCAAAATATAGTAAATCGACTTCCAGATGGGTTCAATGATACGGCACGGGTGACAAAATCATATATGCTAGCTGTAAATGCACCCACTCATACAGAAATGCCAAAAGAACATGGGGAAAACAAATTTCAAATAAGTGTACGACATGTTTGAAGCATGGATGATCACTTGGTTCTAAAGATAAAAATCCTCGGAAAAGAAAGAAAGTTTGAAAAAGATGTTAATTCTCAAATAATTGTGAATATCCAAAAACAAAACTAGCGAGAAAGAAATATTCATCATGATAACAATGAAAATAATCTTGAATATATAGAGAACAATGGATTTCCATTAATTATATCCATGATGAGAAGCTTTTAAGAAGAGAAGAAAAAGTGATAACGATGTAATATTCATTTTCTCTATATCGAAAGAATGTGATAATGAAGATCTAAAACTAATGTCAGTATCAGAATGTCAAAAGAGACATGATTGGACAAAATGGAAAGTGATATGCACATAGTTAGACTCATTCATAGTCAAACTAATTGGATACAAATGGATTTTTCCGCAAAAGAGAATCGAAAATAATAAAGTTACAAGATATAAATTATGTCTTACCGCACAAGATTTTCTTAGAGGCCTAGAATTGATTATAATGAAACATATTCCCTTTTTATGGATGCAATCTTCAGATATTTAATGACTTTAACGGCTTCAAAAAATATAGAAATGTATCTTATGGACGTTGTTGCAGCGTATTTATATGGATCATTAGATAATGATATATACATGAAATTGCTGAAGGATACATGAAATTGAAAGCCTAAAGAAATGTGTGCAATATAATTGCAATGATCTCTATATGGATTGAAACAATTTAGACATATGTGGTACAATATCATCTAAGTGAATATATACTAAAAGGATTTGTGAAATAACCATATTTTTCCTTGTGTATTTATTCAAAAAACAACAAGCGGATTTATGATTAAAATTGTCTATATGGACGATCTAAATATAACTGGGACCTCAAAGGAGATTGAGAATGCTAGAAATTACCTGAAGAGGAATTTGAAATGAAAGACTTTGGACAAACATTGGGTTGCTTTTATTTACAAATAGAGCATCCAAAGAATGTGATATTTGTGCATCAATCCAATTATACAAAGAGAGTCTTTAAATGTTTTAATATGGATTAAACAAATACATTAAGCACTCCAATGATATGTAGATCTCTTAATGTTGAAAAAATCCATTTCGTCCTTGTGAAGATAATGAAGAGAATGTGTATGGCCCGGTGCTATAATTCGACACATACAAGAACATGTGGATTGCCAGCTAATATCGATCCAACTATATTAAATGATGATAATGTAGTATGTGTTGTTCAAACAAAGAACACATACATCAAACGCGGCAAAATGAAATATATCCCTTTAGTGTGATTCATTTAAAACAATCGGTTATCAGTAGCGCAATAATGTTTTGTATAGTCTACAACATTTTATAATATATTGTTGTAATGCGTTTCAATTATATAATAGAGAAATCCGAAAAACATGAAAAACCTTCCAATAAACCTAAAAAATCGTATACTTATTAAAGCAATTGGATTTAAATATTTTGAGGTCAAAATATGTAATAAAATATAATAAACAAATAGAAATATGATAAGTTAAGTTTTATTGGTTTATTGAATTTTAAAGTGATAACGTCCTTCGCCCATATTTGTATTTAACAAAAACAAATAATTAAAGAAGATAAAAATTGAGTTGATATACTCTATAAGCTTACTTGTTCTGAAACTTTTTGATGATCTTTAAATTTTTATTACTGTAGATATTTGTAGCCGATGAGGTATAAAATATCAATGCACCTCGATATTAAATGGAAAACATGTTGGTTAATTAGTAATATTATTAAATTTATATATAATATATAAGCAAGATATAATTCATTTGTGACATTTTTGAAGTATTATAATACTTACCGCTAACCAATTTAGGAAGTACGATTGTGATCATCATAACAGTTTTTCTAAGTATTAGTTCTTCTATATGAGATTGAATAATAGTTGCTAGCTCATCCTACAATGAAAGTTTGATGATAACATTCATGCTTTCAGTTTATAATGTTAGAAGGAAAAAATAACTAATACATTTAAGTAACAATTTAATGGGATAAATTAAATATATATTTTACTTGTTAATCATTAAGCATATGTAAATTTTTTGTGTTGAAGATTTATTGTAAATATTTATTGTTGATCATGTATTTTCAATATTTTTTCGAAAAGAAAATAGTTTTTAAGAATATTTGAACATAACATATTTGATTAACCTTTAACTCTCTATAATGTACAAATTAGTTATTTGACATAAATTTTTCTAACTATTTAAAGTTAATAATTTGTACAAATCTTTGTAAAGGATAGAACTATGAAATTTCAAAGCACTCGAATCATAATAGACAAAAACAAAATTAGTTGTTCTGCTTTTACACCACTCATAACTATAACAATTTTCTTCACAATAATTTGCTCTGCTTACGATCACATTTCAGTTGATAAAACATATATCGTTGTTCGTCAACTTGTTTTTTTTTTCATATTTGACATTACCATAAAATTCTAATAATAAAGGTTTCTCATTCTCTTGTTATGATTTTATATCTTTCAACACCTTTATACACATTTTCTCTTCAATTATTCTTTCATACAACATCTCATATATTTAGTGATATGTTTATGAATTAAATGAAGAATAAATAACACATCTAAGTAACTAAAATTTTCGTTGTTAACTTAAAAGCTATGTGTAAACTACTATATACAAATATAATATATTTATGTCAAAAAATATTTGAGTTACAACATTTTTTATTTCAATGTATGTATTATGTCAAATACAAAATTTAATTCAATTTAGAAAATGATATGTTAAAAATGCGATAAAAATGACAAATTATAGGAAGTTTCGCATTAATTGATATAATAATACTAAATCTCTAGATTAAAAAATTATTAATGCTTAATTTGTTGAAATTTATGATCATTCTAAAGATTTTTTATTTTTTTCTCTATGTTTCATGGATAATTTAATTTATAACTCATATCAATCATAAAGCATAATATTATTCATTATTATAGTATTTTGAAACATTTAAATCAATATATATATATATATTTCAAGTTGCTTGAATTTATAAATGGTTGATTTTTTTATATCTTTGTTACTAATTAAAATAATAATAATATATAAATTAAAATTATTATAAAATAAATATCAATAACATAAAAATTATAAATATTCTTGTTATTATAATTTTATAATAAATATATATTTGATAGAATTAAAGAAGTAAAAAACAATAAAAACAACCAAAATTATTCAATAACAACTAATCACATTTAATCCTATCAGACAGGTTTTAAACACAAAAACTACAAACTTCTTTCCATTCCCCCACTAGATTTGTTTCCAATAGATTTAGAGACTTTCTCGTCTTCTTCTTTATAGTCCAAAAGCTTCTCCCAACTTGTATCTGTGTGCCTATTGAAAGTGTTATGTCTTTTCTACAATATTTTGATAGTCTAGAGTTTAAGTTGTAATTAATAAAAATTAAGAATTATAAATAAACGAAAAACGAGTTTTTGTGAATGTGATCCATTAGCGAAAAATCAAACCCCTAATAGCCGTCAAAAGAAAAAACAAAGAACGAAAAACAGTTTTCGTTCTTCCCGAATTCTGTATCAATGGTTGGAAAGTAGATTTAATCTCGGCGTGGATACGCGTAGAGGGCTTATGCTATCAAGTCTCATATCCGACAATCACATGTTCAACGTTAACAGGTATATTCGAAATCATTTCTAAATCTTTTCGTCGTTGAACCCCGAAAAACAATCTGAACATGACTAGATCTAACTATTCGGACTGATAAAACACGCTTCCGCACCTAAGTCAACCCATCAGTGGTATCAGAGCGTCTGGTCGTCTATTTCGAATTAGTTTTCTGGATTTTTTGTGAAAACGGATCGAAAAAACGTAAAAGTCGTGTGCGGTACGCGCTCGCGCACAAGAACAGAACGCGTGCAGAGTGAGAGACAGCCGCACGGCCGAAACCTTAGATGGCAGGACGAGGGTCGTCGATCGCGGGCGAAGGGTCGACCGGCGTGTCCATGACCGAGGCGGCACAGGCAAGGCGACGAGGCGGCGGTTTCGTTCGCCTATCGCGGCAGCCGTGTAGCGTGAGCAAGGGGTTGTGCGCGAGAGAGAGCGAATCGCGACGGTCTGGAGCGATTCGCAATGAGCCCGAGCGGCGGTTCAACGTGAGCCCAAGCGAACGACGGGCGAGGGCGTGGGTCGAGCGACAACCGTTCGTGAGCAACGGTTGCGACGATGTCGACAAACCGAGCACATGGAAGGCGATGTTGAAAGGGTTTCTAAAACCCTAGGTGAACCACCGAACGACAGTTCGCGATGGAGCACGAGTGAGCTTCTGCAAGAGGTGGCGGAACGTGGAACGACGCAACCTTTCTTGAAAGGGAATTCCTTGAGGAAGGAATTCATGGTGGAGAAGTAGTTCTTGACGAGATTCAAGAACACAATGAACCAACACAAGCTCATGGACATGAGATGTCAAACGAGCGATCTTGGCTGGGTGATACGTTATTAGGCTCTGAGGCTTCTTCTTCAAATGTTGAAGTGACAGTGCCCGTTTAGGGACAAGTTCAGGATCCTGTTCAAGAACAAGTCCAACATGATATCCCAGTGCAGGTTGAACCTGCTACATAGGCTTTCTTGAGAAAGTCGACACGTTCTCGACGTGCACCTGACAGACTTAATCTGATGGTGCAAGAGGACGTAGTCGGTCATAGAGATGATGGCCCGTTGACTCTCCAAGAAGCCATACAAGGCCCTGAGAAATGGTGGAAAGCCATGGAATCCGAGATGAAATCTATAAAGATCAACAAAATATGGAATTTGGTTGATTCTTGACAGGCTTCCAGACCGATCGGTTGTAAATGGGTTTACAAGAAGAAGATTGGAGCATACGGACAGGTAGAGACCTATAAAGCTCGTCTAGTTGCCAAGGGGTATAGTCAACGAGAAGGGCTATGTGTTTTGTCTGAATGGAGGCGCAGTAAGTTGGAAGAGTTCCAAGCAGGCTACTATAGCCGATTCGGTGACTGAAGCAGAATATATAGCGGCTTGCGAAGTAGCTAAAAAAGCGGTTTGGATGAGAAAGTTCATAGATGAACTTGGTGTGGTACCTTCGATAAAGGAAGTCGTTCCTTTATTGTGTGATAACACCGGAGCTATTGCTCAGGCGAAGGAACCAAGGTCACATCAGAAATCGAAACATGTTATGCGGAAGTTTCACCTGATACGAGAGATCATAACGCGTGAGGACGTGAAAATCCGGAAGGTGGATGGAAAGGAAAATGCAGTAGATCCGTTCACGAAGGCGCTTGGGTCAAAGGAGTTTGACAAGTATAAGTTGAGGATCGAATTGAGAGAGATGACTAGCTGGCATTAGTTTATAGACATGTAGCAAGTTGTAATTTTAGACATCGATTTCATTTTAATAATATATATGGCATTATTTTCATTTGATGAGTTTTCATAGTTGTATGATAGATTCCAAGGTTAAATCTGAAACTTGACATTACGATAGAGATCATAATAAAGAGAGTCATGTTTTTGGTATGATTTAATCTGAATTGTTCTTGTTCGTAGGATCACTACTCGAACTACAGTGATCCAGAAAGAACAACAGGTATGTGATAAGTTTCTATGTTGATAGAAATCAGTAGATCTCTTTTACTGAATCACATATGTGGGTGATACACATGATGATGCGATCACTGAACTGACCTAAAGGGATAAATGTTTAATGGTTAAATAACCAATGAACTGTCATCAAGATTTCTCCAGATAGTTAGATAGTTAGTTTTTCCTTAGACCTGATATCAGCATAGTAACTAGCATATTATCTATTATTCTTTGATTATGGACACCTAGTATCTTAGAGTACTAGTTGAATAGATATTGAGAATAATCAGATATTTGCGTAGTTAGTGACTGATCAAGATGAGATCCATCAACCCTCAAGATGGGATCCATCAACTCTTGGTAAGAGTTTGAGCTCTATGTTATCAGTAATCACAATGACTGTACAAATCTCTGGCCAGAGTATATTGAGTGAATGAAGAAAGGTGTTTCTTAGGTTCATTCATCAGTCAGTTGTGATTGACATGAGACATAGTTGATGATCCGTAAGACTGACAGTTATGACCATGCCTAGGATGCATCCGGAGCTGTAAAGATGGAAGGAAATACTAACATCAACTTCACCATGGTTCGTTTTGGGTATAATTGTTACTCAAATGAGTACGGATGTTACTTCATGCTATCCGGTCGTTGGGGAGTGTTGCTAGACGCCAACCTCGATTAGTTAACTAGTGGAGACTAACTGATTACCGGTTTAGTGATGAACCTACGAGGTCACACACATACGGGTGTCTTGGTATCTGCGTGTGATTATTAGACAATTAGTGTGGAATGCAGTTATATTCATCTGCTAGCAGCAAAGAATATAATTATATTTGTTTTTCTTTTGGGGTTAGTACATCAGATGTACAAGCAAGTCTGTGTATGAAGATACATATATTTGACTGTTTGAAATATTACATAAAGGCAAGTGGGAGATTGAAAGTGTTATGCCTTTTTTGTAATATTTTGATAGTCTAGGGTTTAAGTTGTAATTATTAAAAGTTGATAATTATAAATAAATGAAAAACGAGTTTTCGTGAATGTGAATCCATTAGCTGAAAATCAAAACCCTAATAGCCGTCAAAAGAAAAAACAAAGAACGAAAAACAGTTTTCGTTCTTCCCAAATTCTGCATCAATGGTTGGAAAGAAGATCTGATCTCGGCGTGGATACGTGTAGAGCGTTTGTGCTATCAAGTCTCATATCCGATAATCACACGTCCAACGTTAACATGTATATTCGAAATCGTTTCTAAATCTGTTCGTTGTTGAACCCGAAAAACAATCCGAACATGACTAGATCTAACTATTCGGTTGTTAAACACGTTTCCGCATCTAAATCAACCCAACACCTATAACTACCCTACAAAATTTCAACCATAGCCCTCAATTTATTCTTATTGTATATCCCAAAATAGAGAGTGCACTAATGCACCCCTAAGTAATTATTTTCCTCAACTCGAACAAATCTGAGTCATTAAATCGAACTTCTTAACTAAGCACGTTGCATGTAATCAACAAAGATTAGGTACAAATCTCTCTGATTTCAGAAGGATTGAAGATCTTTCCATTAATATTTAGCCTCACCCACTACCTTCACTCATATGTTTGAAAATAAAACAAATTAGAGTGAGAACGATCGAACTCTCCATGAAGGTTGTTGGACGAACTAATATCAGAAGTGGTAGAATGGATCATACACTCACCTTGTGCCTTCACCCACCTGAAACTTTTATCATAACTTGATTAGGATAGTGGCGGAGGCGGCGGTAGCAGACACTTCATCTTCGTCATCACTGATCTCTGATCGGGCGTCATAGAGTTTAGATCTAGATGTAGAGCTTTTTGTTTAGCATATCTATTCTTACGGGTTAGCGTCGAGTTTGAGGTGCTAGAGTTCGGTGACTTTCGCTATCTGACATCAACACGATTGAGTTTCTAGGTGACATGAATGCTTTATTGACGGTAAACTCAGACTAAAAACTCTGATTAGAAACGGGGGAGGAAGCAAGGAAGATGCTCGTGAAATTTTAACAAAAAGAAGAAAGCTCATAATATTGATGGCTTGAGCTATACTATTAATGATAAGATTAAAAGAAACACTTTGGTATATTTTTACATAAATATATAGCATATAAAATAATTAAAAAAAAGTTAATGATATATTGGAAGTTACAAAAAAACGTGGTTTATGGAGTAAAAACCACCATACCACATATATATTTATTTAATACAATGTAACATAATTATTATTATTTGTAAAAGATAATAATAGCATTCATAAAACAATTTATCATGAACGTAAATTAAAATTAAGTTTTGATTAGTTTTTGGTAAAATTTTTAAAACTCTTAAACTTTTGTAAACTAGAATAATATTTAAAATAGTGATATGTAGATGAGGTGGTAAATTTTTTGAAACCTTTATTTTTTTGTAATTTATAATAATTAATTGAATATAGTGATATGGTTGTCGTCTAAATGATGAGATGTCAGTATCAAATCAGTTGAAAGTTACTTTTAATATATAAAATTAATGGAAATAAATATATTTGAATTTATAATAGAAATTTTAATCTCTCGTATACATGAACAATTTAGTTTTTCTATTATAGATAATATATTAAATTTTATTAAGTATAATAAATTCTTAATCTTAATAAATTTAAAATATTTTATATGAAATGTTATGAATTTAGGTTTGTTAAATGGATTATCATGTCAATGTCGATATATTGGCACCAAAATTCAACAAATATAATTTTTAATATATAAAATTTAAATTAAATTTATGATCATTAACCTCTTTTAAATTGAAAAGATATTAATTTATCTATGAATAGAAAATATAACCGTTCCATTCAATATATAACTTACAAACATATGTTTTAAATTTTATTAAACATTTAAATAGATAATAATATCTTTTTACTCCGAAAGAGTGTGTATATCTAATCCGGAAGAGTTAGCTTACATACATTTTTGTCTACCTTTATCACGTTGTTGGTTGGACCAATTCATGGGTGAGGTGGGGAAAATTTTCTTTTTTTAATCCAAAGCCAAACGCTAAGAAACAAAATAAAGATGTGTGATCTCCTTTCGTGGTTTTCCTTTTAGCTATATGTCTAAAAGTTTATAATTTGATCCAAAACGAATAAGTTTAAAGGATGACTAGAGGAAATTTAGATTAAAAGAAGAAATAATGGATCAGAAAATAATAATAAAAAATTTTCCAAATATCAATTTATTTTCAAAATACTATTTTAAAATTTTTATGTATAAAAATTATGTTATTTTATATACGAATATAATAATTATTTTGAAATTAAATTATGAATATATATAATAAGTGAAATATATAATGATGTTAATTTGAAAATAATTATCATAATTAATATATTATTTTTGAAAGTACATGATAACATATACATAAAATGTATTTGGAATAATATTTTTTAAGATTTCCTAGAAAAATAAGAATGTGAAAAGTATTATTTTGAAAAGAAAAAAAACACTAAGCAAACCGGAAAAGAAATATTACAAAAAGAATCGAGGCCCAAAGCTATCTGTAATTTTCTACTTCAACAAACTGTTGCGAAAGCCCATAAATCGTCCACGAATTTGTAGTCACCCCCCTTCCAAATGTATTTTCTTTTTCTGTTTTATTGCCTACTATTTTTTTTCTGGGTTTATTTGTTTTTGTTAAAAAATAAAAAAACAAAAAGAAGATATGATAAAATCGGGATTAATTACGAACAACAACAGCAATCGAATGTGTAATGAAAGGCGAAGGCCACAGATGGATGATTTGGGACAAAATTAGAAATGAGAGAATTAATTCGTGTTTCTGCCTTTTCTCCTTCCCCAACAAAATCCTAGACCTATCCCTCTCTCTCTCTCTCTCTCTCTAACCTTCTGGGTTTTCTTCGATTAGATGTAGGAAGAGAAGCGATATGAGAATTCTGATTTGATTTCATGCAAACCAAATTACCTCAATTTCGCCCTTCTGCTTTGAAACTTTCTTGGTTTGGTATTTTTTTCTCAAGAAATTTCCCGAAGGCAGTGCAGGGGGAGACAGAAGATTCTGTACAGATCGACGAACCATGATGGAAGGTAACATAAGTTCGTGTTTTTTTTTCTCTACGAGTCACTGCTCTATTCATGATGGGTCCTTTCCAGGTTTTATATTCTTTTCGGCAAGTTCTTCAATCTTCGGTTTTGATTCGTTGAGTCGTCGGTTCCATGAGTCTCCATGGAGTCCGAGTTTCCGTTTGCTTGCAGAGATGGCAACGAGCAAGCTTCTTAGATTTTATTGAATTTCGTAGGCTATTGAGTGTTTGACTGCCGGGAAATTTCAGAAATTTGCTAAATTTCAGACCGTCACTTCGAATCTGTGTTTATTCGTGCTTGAATTGCGAAGATCTGTAAACGTAAACGGGCATATTGGTTTCGGCCGCGTGTAGAATTCTGTATATCCAATTCTTGCATATTGAGAGGACTCAGTATGCTAGGGTTTGGTATGCCTTAGCAATTGGAGTTTTCCACACTGCTTGTTCTCTTAGAATCAAAGCATTGGGGGTGAAATGTTTCTATTGTTTGAGTGGAACCGTGATGTATATTCCTATTGGTTCATGTGTTGTTTTTTATAGATTCAGGGGAGGTGCATGTTGATGGGGAGAAAATCTCAGCTGAAAACAGTAAGCAAAGGAGGCTCAAGACGCCTGCCCAGCTTCTTGCACTCGAGAATTTCTACAGGGGTAATTGTGTTTTTGTTGTTCGATTATTTATTTATCCCTAGTTGTATGCATTTATGAATTGATTCAGTATGCTGCAGAACACAAGTATCCGAGCGAAGAAATGAAAGCACAGCTTGCAGAGAAAATAGGATTAACAGAAAAGCAAGTTTCTGGGTGGTTTTGCCATAGAAGGTTAAAAGACCGAAGATCGCGAAAAGACGCAGGGATCACCACTGGGCGCCAAGATCGCTCAAGCGTTGTTATTCAAGATCGTGGAAGCGGGCATAGGCAAGATTCATGTGGTAGCACTAAGCAAACGGATTATAGGAATATTGAACCTAGGGAAGTTGAAAGCCAAAGGCTTTATGGAAGTCAGTACACAGGGAATGTCAATGGTATGGATAGTACATCTTCGGAAAGTAGCTCATCTTTACAAGAACGTTTTGTTTCTGGAAAAGATGACCGTTATGATTTGGAAACTTCTAGATACACAAAACGTAATGGATCTATCACAACGGTAGAGGTTCAGGCTAAGAGAAACTATGGATATAAGCCCTCGGGGTACTT
Source organism: Gynandropsis gynandra (assembly GCA_036759665.1). Taxonomy (NCBI): domain Eukaryota; kingdom Viridiplantae; phylum Streptophyta; class Magnoliopsida; order Brassicales; family Cleomaceae; genus Gynandropsis; species Gynandropsis gynandra. The sequence goes on along the minus strand of CM071860.1, from coordinate 59,293,872 downwards.
AAAATTGAAAGGCGAAATCGAGAATGCTGCTATCATTGCTGTCAAGAGACAATTAGGAAGACATTACCGGGTGGATGGTCCGCCGCTGGGGGTTGAATTTGATCCTCTTCCTCCGGGCGCATTTGAGTCTTCAACTCCCGAGTTGATTCATGGTATGTAAGAATCTAGAAAGTCATTTCACTTGGTTAGTGAGGTAGAATTCTCTTTTGCTTATCCATGATTAAACATTTTATCTTTGTCTAGTTAACTTAAAGCATTTTCGTACTACTGTTTTGCTAGAGGCAATATATGTTGGGAACCAACGAAGCTCTCACTATCCTCATATCGCTGCAAATAGAAGGAACCCTAATCCTTGTCCTGTAAGTGATTGCGAGACGTTTGTCTTACATATTAAGTTGTTATGGCAGGTAGAGATTAAACAAAATTAATTCATATTTGTTCTACAATGCTTCTTGTAAATTCTATTCATGTGGAATGGCACGCTAGAATTATAGTTGGTATCATTATCCTTTTAGAAAGATATTCATAACGTTTAGAATCTAATTCTCATTTGTTCTCAATCTCATTGTAGAGGAATGAAGCTCATAACTTAAAGATTCATTCACCAGATTCGTTTTCAGAGGATGAAAACCATGACAATGTAATGGTTGGAGTTGGACCCGGTTTTAGAGGCAAGAATAGTCATCAACAACCGAGATTGAAATCCCCATCACTTAACCATTCCAATCCATTTCCAGATTACAACTCGTTATTAGATATGCGCAAAGGTTCAGCCCTTGAAACCCTTCTATATAAAAGCAAGAAGAGTCAGACAAGTTCCAAGCCTGGACCTGAAAGTGTGAGAAACAATCTGGCTCCTAACTACCATGATCATTGTGGCAATAGTCTTAAAATCAATCAAATGTCTCCATTTGATTATGTTCACAAGAGCGGACATTTTACTAAATCTTCAAACCTGGTGCCTGCCAGCAGCAAGTCCTCTGACTCTGTAGAGAGGGTTCTGCCTTCTGGGCTGGCTAAGGTTTGTCTATAAAAGTTTTATGTATTATTTCCCTTCTGTTTACATCTCGGGAAAAAGATAAACATGCCTCTTACCTGATGTTTTAATCTTTTAACAGGGTGGTAAGTATTATGGGGAAAGGGATCCGGCAAATTTGCAAAGTGAGAAGTTGCATATGACAGATGAATCACTGGTGAGTTTTTATCTCTTAATTAAACTCCCTATATAAACGAGATCTTTTTCATGGGTCTGAATAGTTGTCCCAAGTGCACGATAGAGTATTATGGCGTTGCGGTTTCCCTGTGAACAAGAGATTGTTGATTGGCATCTTCTTTTTCTGATAATGATGCATGTTTTTTTTACTCTCAAGGTTCCCAAAAGTGCGAAAAGTAACAATCTTCAGCAAGGATATTCTTCAAAAGACTCGACCAACGAGATGCTGGGACGTAAAAGCTTGATAAAAGGGTATGGGAAACACTTTTTGTGCTGATTTTTACGTTCTTAAGGGATATTTAACGGGATCATAATATCTTGCAGATCTGGCATGGAAGTACCTTCGAGCTTCAGCGAGGACGAGACAGCAGAAAATAGTTCTTCCATGGATTAGTAAAGTACAAAATCTAATGTTATGAAGATTTTGCGGTTAATTACTTAACCAAACTGGGGATAGGGGTTTTGGATTGTAGATATGGTGAAACTGGGTTACCATGTGAAAAGCCACTGTTTGTTTTTGCTATATTTTGGTGGAGTTTGCTGCAAATTTGAAGGCTAAGGTGTTGAAAGATATGAACTTATTGAGTTAATAAAAATGCTAAACAAATATGAACTTATCTATTAGGTATTGCTAGTGAACTCCCACAAGAACGAGTGCTAAAAGACTTGGAGAAATAAAATGGGACAAATTGGACTAATTTATTTCATCACAGGTCCTTAAGTTCATCAAACATCAAATTCTTGAACCAAAAACGAAAAAACATTAATGAAGAAGGTAGACTAATTTTTGTATCTCCTCGAGATTCAAAAATTAATTTGTATATTCACATTAGTTAGAATTTGAACCGGAAAGATAATTGTAATTTAACATATCAATCATTTTCAACTTCAGTCTAATTAAATTTAACATATCAATCATTTTCAACTTCATTCTATACTATTTATTTCAAAATTCAATTTCACATTCTTATTATCCTTGGTAAACTTATCAATTACTACCACAAATTTGATAAATTCAATGAGAAACCATTTGAGAATTGTTAATGCATGCGAAAAGTAACCCATAAAATAATCCAAATTTTGACTCAAAGAGTCATGTGATGGAGTAGAATGGAAGTTGTGATGAGGAATCAATATTTGCAAAACCATTATCATTGAGATCCAAGACAGGCATAAAGTTTTAAGCAAGGATGACTGTGTTTATGTTTAGAGCAAATATTGAAAGTGATAGGGACGAAAACAGTGCATAGAGTTTTAGATGACGCAAATCAAGAAATTTAATATAGAGCGGAGGTATTAAACCTTATTTAAATAGTTAAATTTTAGTTGATAGTTAATTGGTTAGTTGAATAAAACGTTTACGGTCAATCAAGTCTCTCTTTTATGTGTAAATAATAAATTTCTCTTTTCATAGTTATTTTCTGGGCGGAATATCAGATATACCTTCGTAGAGTTAAAAAGGTTCAAAAATAACATTCCTTAAAATAATTACTTAATCGAGAAAAAAATTAGAGAAAAGACAAATTTATCCTTAATTTTCGAACGTGAAAAAACTCACGTTCTGCAATTTTTCGACGTGAAAAACTGTCAAACCGTGTCAAAAGCAAGAAAGAACAAGTGATTTCGAACTTGAGAGGGATCGATTCGAAGTTGGCAAGAAGGAAATGGCTAGAATCAGCAGCAGTGAAGAAGAGAGCACGAGTTAATCTTCAATGGCGTCAATAAGTGTAAGTAGATCGATTTTTAGGGTTTTGCAGGCTGTCAAGTCCCAAAATGGTTTATTGATTTGAAATGGGTGTGAGTGTTAATGAATCGGTTGAGTCTCAGTGAGTCGGCTGAGTCGCAAGAGTCGGTTGTCTCAGTGAGTCGGTTTGGGTCGCGATGGTCGGTTGAGCGTCGATTTCTAGGGTTTTGCAGGCTGTCGAGTCCCAGAATGGTTTATTGATTTGAAATGGGTGTGAGTGTCAGTGAGTCTGTTGAGTCTCAGTGAGTCGATTTGGTTTGATTTGAAATGGGTGTGAGTGTCAGTGAGTCTGTTGAGTCTCAGTGAGTCGATTTGGGTTGCTTGAGCGTCGCAGCGAGTCTAAGGATCGTTTGAGTCGGTTGTCTCAGTGAGTCGGTTTGGATCGCAATCGTCGCAGGGGGTCTAAGGGTCGTTTGAGTCGGTAGTCTCAATGAGTCGATTTGGGTCGCATGGGTCGATTGAGCGTCGCAGGGGGTCTAAGGGTCGTTTGAGTCAGTAGTCTCAGTGAGTCGATTTGGGTCGCATGGGTCGGTTGAGTCGCATGGGTCGGTTGAGTCGCATGGGCACGAGACGGTTGAGTCGGATTGGTCGGTTGAGTCGCATGGGTCGTTTGAGTCGGTAGAAGTATAATGTATTCTTAATTAATTGGTCATTTTGCAGGTGGCGCCAAAGCCGAAGTTTGTGTATGAATTCAAGCACATAGACAGAATGCCAAAAATCACCACCAATTGTTATCCTCACGAGACAATAACGAAGCTGAGAGGAATCTTAGATGAATACGAGTTCCGTGGAAAGGTGACCCCCGCACAAATCATTGGAAAACTTGTGAAGACGGAGAATGTCGAGGACCGGAAGAGGTTGGCAACTTTGTTGTTGTTGGCGCAAGTTATGGCTCACAAGCCTTCTTCAGACAAATCTATCAGCCATGATCTCATTGACATGGTTGATGACTTGGAATTTTGTGAACGCTTTTCATGGGGGCGTTACACATTCGAGAAGATTGTGGATACTTGCCGCAAGCACGTTAGCGGGGATTCACCGAAACCAAAATGGTATTGTGGTGGTTTCATGATCCCACTAATGGTAAGTTGTATATATTATTCGAATAACTTGAATTTTTTCGTACTTTTTGCATTCTTATCATTTTGTTTTAATGTTGCAGTTACTTCCTTTCGAAACCATCCTTAGTTTGGGCGGAAAGGGATGGTATGTTGATGTTATGGATGCGGATCCATCATGCCCAAGAATATGCAAGAAGATGGTTAAATCCAGTATTAACCTGAAGTATGTAGACGTGATAAGGCTGATCAGAGATTCTGAGGTAACAATTACACAAGGGTCACAAGGAAAACAAGGCTTACAGAGGGTAATAATGGTTATTTTTTTTTTCAGGATATTCGAAGTATTCTTCGTGCTGAACACGAAGAGGTAGGTTTAGTTTTTTATCTAGACGACTATGAGGGATGCCACGATCCCGATGTTCAGATATGGATGGAACATATTCGTAGAAATCCGAAGGGAATTTGTTGGGAGGACATCCGTGAGCAAGAATTGCTGACGCGAAAAGCAGTTCTTGGTGATCAAAAGAAGGGGAAAGGGAAGGGGACTAAGAGGAAAAATAGCGTGGGT
>CM071860.1:59239627-59265305 GCA_036759665.1 Gynandropsis gynandra | reverse complement strand
CTTAAGCTCTACCAAGCCGCTCAACCGATCGAAAGTGGAAACTCCATTTCCCTTTCCGATCCACCCGTCGCGCACGAATGAGGAATGGAGACATCAAAGCTTTATGACGTTAAATAAGCGCTTTCTGGGAGGCAACCCAGCTGTTTGCTTTTAATTTTCTTAGTTTTTAGGTTAAGACTCGGTTAATTATTTTTCATAATACATTATCTTCAAACGTCGAAATACCTACTGATATTTTCAATCCCTTTATGCCATGGAGGGTAGACACACCATTAAACATCCATTAAATTTGCGTTGGCATAGCACCCGAAAACCATTTTTTGCAAACATTGAGGATGATATGACATCAAACATTGAGGATTAGATTATTCGAATTGGGTTACGTGGTTTGTTTATTTATAATTTTAAGAAAATAAAATTGTATTTTGAAATGTATCATAGAATGATATAAGATAAAATATTATTATGATAAATCTAACCACCATTGATAAATAAATATTATTTTTATTAATATTGGTTGATAAATTATTTTAAAAATGGTAGATAATATTTTGTAATTCGTTATGATGATAAGAGACATTTTTCATAGTATTGCATTACCAATTAGTTTAAATGGTACATGAATGATATGAATTATTTTTCCTTTGTTATATTGAGGATTATTGGATCATATAAAATCGAGCTCGTCTTGCAGATTAAAAAGCGCACATTAACACTCCGCTGTCCATAGAAATAGTGCCTAAAAAGCATGATCAAAAATCGATATGAGTGCATCGATCTTGTTACTCCTTCGGTGGCTCGGGTCTTAGTGGTGGGTTGGCGATCATCTTTCTACGTCCTAAGGGCATGGCACAAAAAGTCGCCTACTCCACTGCACTCTCACACGAGATGCATGAGTATACCGTCATCGGTAGTCTGGGTCTAAGTAGAGGCTGAATCACTTCAAATCCGACGTCCTAGAAGCCTAGTGTGTATGCAAAGAAAAAGAAAAAAATGAAGAAGAAAAGAAAAAAATAATAAAAAGGAAACAAAAGAAAAAAAAAAGAAAAAGAAGTCATAAAAAGAAAAAAATAAAAAGAGAAAGAAAAAGAAAAGAAAAAGAAGAAAGAAGCTCGGAAAGAAAGAAACAAGTATCCTTGGTTGATCTAGGATATATATATATATATATACATATACGGAAAGGAAAATTATAAAACCTTTATTTTGATTATAAAGTGGGTTAAAAAAATAATCAACTAAGTTATATCTTTAAAACACATCAATTTTTATTTTACATCAAATTTTATATGGTTTGAATGACATTAGTTTTATTTACATCTATATATAATGACACATATATTTTTATTACATTATTAAAATTATTTGTATTTTACCGAATAAAAATTACTTGATTTGTTGTTTTCAAAATTTGATATATTAATTCGCATTTTTTATTCCACAGCATTTGTTGTAAGCAAAATAATATGAGTAATTTGATATTATAAACTACAAAAATTTGTTTAAATTTGAATAATATGACATTATGTCAATACATGAAATCCAGATTATATGCTTGCATTTAGGGCTGAGCAAAATATCTGAAGTATTCGTATCCGATTCGTATTCGAACCGTATTCGATCCGAAAAAAGCAAATATCTGTAGGAACAAATACAAATACAAATACCAAAATTTAGATATTCGACAAATACAAATGATTGAGCATGGAAAGCCTCCACCCGGTCGGGCACAACTCTTGCACGACCGGGCAAAAGCTACAGCTAATTTTATGCACAATTGTCACAATTATAATTGATTTTCAGATCAAATATAAAATATATAGATAAATAGTTATTATATTTAAAATTTAAGGACTAAAATATAAATTATAAAAGTTTTAACCCTAATTTAAGGACTAAAATGTAAATTATTTGGAAATTTTTTTATATTTTTTTAAAATTGATTTTATTACGGATAGCACACACCATGCCCGATCGGGCATCACTCATGACCCATGCATTCGCGCGACTTACCCTAGCCGCGCCCGAGTGGGCACAATGACCGCCCAAGCGGGTCGCGACGACGAATACGAATACGAATAGTCGAATATTTACAAATATTCGCTATTTGCCCATCCCTACTTGCATTCACATATTTATATATATAATATTATGTATAATCCAATTATATGGTGATGTATCTACTAAATGAAAATAGCCTTAACTGTCGTAACTTATATTAAATGATTCCGATACTTTTTTTTTGTTTTTTATAGAAAAAATAAAATGTATCATTTTTAATATTTTATAATTTTAAAAATATATATATCTACAAAGAAAGGAAAGTGATAAAAAATACGTTAATTATAATATAGGTAAAAAAATAATCAACTAATTTTTATGTCTTTAAAAAACATCAACCTTTATATTACATATAATTTTATATGGTTTTAATGACATTAGTTTTATTTAAATACAAGATTAGAGAGATTCTTGCGAGGAGACAAGCGAGGAGCATTGAAGATCAAGCCCCGACACTTTGGTTTTGTTTGGTTTTCATGTTCCTCAGACTTTCTATTTTGTTTATGTTTCTTTACAGATGCATGAGCAAGTAGTTAGTTTGTTCTAGGAGAAGGGATTAGCCCTTGGCTATCCCGGAACCACTTTTGATCTATTTTGAATGCATCTTCCCGTTTTAGTTTATCTATTCTCTATCTGAGTGCTTAATTGTCTTGTGTTTACAAAGGCCACGTAGATGCATGTGTTAGGGGTTAGGAGGAGGACCGAAAGGAGAATTCTAGTCCTAGAAGATCAGGTTGAGAACAACCGAGGTTAGGCCACGAAAGTAGCGTAGCAACGGTTGAGGGTGAAACGGGCGAATCACAGAGTTTATGGGTTTAGTTCAAGGTGTCAGCCACGAAAGTAGGGGGCAGCTTGTCTAGATCACGTGTCTATGCCTTGAGAGAGGGTAGATATCATGTTAGGATCGTCCGTCTTAGATAGCTTTAACTGGGATTGCATGATAGATAGATTGATCGTCGGTTTCGGTAGTCTTGTGGTGAAACTGGATTCCTAGGACGTTTGTCTTATCATTAGAACCCAAGTAGTTTAGTTACTTTCAGTATTTCATTCTTCACCCATATTCTTTCGTTAGCAAGTTTGATTCCTAGTTCGAGTTTAGGTAGTGTTGCATAGTCTCTGTGGGATCGACACCTAAAATACTACACACGTGTCGTGCACTTGCAGGTAGTTTATGTTATTTTATTTAACTCTGATACGCATCATTTGGATATTTTGTTTATTTCTCCCTTATATTTCGTATTTATTTTATTCTTTTTTCATATTTCGGTCAACATTCTATTTTCTCCTTATGTTTAAAGATTCTGCTTATAATCCCTTCCGTTTAAAATTCAGTTAAATCTTTCAACTTCAATTTAAAACCCTAAAAATCCATCAATTTTAATCCGATTTTTTGCTCAATTTCGACCCGACCCGATCCAGAAATAAATTTGAACCGATTTATATTCAATTTTGACCTGATTTGGGTGTAATTTTGACAGGTTTAGACTCAATTTTAACGTGGGTTAGACTTAATTTCGACTAGAATTTAAAACCAATTTTGACTCGATTTAGACTCAATTTTGACCAGAATTTAGGTCCAATTTTGACTTGGTTTATACTTAATTTTGACATAATTTGATACAAAATTTAACCAAAATTTGGATCCAATTTTAATTTTTACCCGATTAAAATCCGAATCAATATGAAATTTTAAGCGAACTAAATCATAATTAAAAAACCCGATTATCGGTTTTCCAATTTTCACCTAAATTTAGTCCAATTTTGACTCGAATTGGATGCAATTTTGAAACGATGTCAATACAATTTTGAGTGATGTGGGTTTTAATAGAGTGAAAATCAAAATCAGATCAAAATTACACTGAAATCGCAATACAACTCAAATCAATATGAAATTTCAACCGAACTAAACATATTTACCTGATTAAAACCCGAATCAATATGAAATTTGAACCGAACTAAACCGAAATTTAAACAAATTTATTTTTATTAGAATTAGACCCAAATTTAGTCCAATTATAACTTAAATTTCGGTGTAGTTTTAAATGATCCGAGTTAAAATTTGGACTAATTTTATTGAATTTCATATTGATTCGGGTTTTAATTGGATGAAAATCAAAATTGGGTCTAATTGTACCCGATTCGAGTAAAAATTATACTAATTTCGGATTAAAAACCAAATCGATAAGAATCGGTTTTTGTTTAAATTTTGGTTTAATTTTGTTGAATTTCATATTTATTTGGGTTTTAATTGGATGAAAATCAAAATTGAGTCAAATTGTACACAATTCTAGTCAAAATTATACTAATTTCGGGTTAAAATCGAACAAACCGATAATAATCGGTTATTATTTAATTTTGTTGAATCTCAAATTGATTCGGATTGGAATTGGATGAAAATCAAAATTGGACCCAAATTATGGTCAAAATTGTGTCAAATCGGGTCAAAAGTGAGCTTAAAACGGGTTAAATTTGGACCCAAATTCTAGTCAAATTCGTCATAAATCGGGTCAAAAGTTACCCTAAACCGGGTTAAAATAGGAAGATTTAACAGAGTTTAAATAGAGGGGGTTACAAACAGAATTGTAAAAGATAAGGAGAAATAGGATTAGGGTCAAAACATGAAGGGGGAATAGGATGACTGAGAAACATGAGAAGGAAATAGGCAAAGTAGACAAACATGAGAGAAAATAGGAGTTTTACCCTTATTTTCTTATCTAGATGATACCTGCGCGTTGTGCGGTTTTTTGATAATTACATTGTATCTTTCTTAAACGTTATACATAATTATTAATTCAATTGTTATGTTTGATATATGTATTGGTCAATACAAACGCAAAAATTCTAATTTTCAATGTAAAAATTTAAACAATAGATTTATAAGATGTAATGTAAACTAACAATAACATTTGTTCATAATTTCATTGAAATTTTAAAACCTAATCTGTTGAGGTAGTAATTGCTTGATTTGGACTGGAGTTTTTCACATGATTTTTTTCCTATTTGTACCTACACAATTTTTTAGGACCAATTCAATTTATAACGTGATTTAAAATAATTATTAAGGTACAAACATAATTTTTGAATCTTTAAAACTAATTTATTTTTTAATTTCTTGATTGTTTTTAGATAAACTTTATTATTCATTTTGAGATAAACTTTATTACTCATTTTGTATTTCGTTTGATTATAATTTTATATATTTTCTTGTGCTACATGGTTCGAACTCTTCACAATTTGAAATAAAAGTATTTATTTTATTCTGTAACCGTGTTTGAACGATGACACCTATAGCCACCTCTTGTGGGTGATGCTTGACACTCCTAGTCCTGAGGTTGTTCCTAGATGAGGGTGTTATAAAAGCATAGTATCGGTTTTATTCGTTTAAAAGTGACTAAGGTCTTGAATTTTACATTTACACGTAGATTGAAGGTCTTTCAAATGGTTTCATTCTCGACGTACAAACCAACATAGTGATGAAATAGAAGCACTTAGAACCACAAATGACTAATCCAGGTTACATAAGACTCTTATGAATGTAGAAGCACTTCATGTGAACTTTTATTGGACCAAACACATCGTCCTCGCCCTTTGAGATTCACATTTGATAAAAGAAACAACATTGATATCCAATGCAAAAAGTTGATATTATGATTATGAAAGAAAATGGTTAAATCAGTTTTTACTTGTTGGAAATATGCGAGGATTGAACCTCCTATCTAAACAATGTATTTTATCTCTGGTGGTGCATGCACCTTAATCTTCATGATGTTGGGTGCAAGAGCTGTGATCTCTTAGCTCATACAATCAGCTATGCATGGGAACATTGGGGATCCACCATTGAGCACAATGCTACAATAGAGATCCTTTCTGACATCAACATCACATTACATAATGGAGTTGTATATGGTTTTATAGGTTTCGAGTGTTTACATTTCTATGAAGGATAGTTGGAAACCAGGAATAAACACATAAACTTGCTTGTTTCTAGAAGGATTGAAGCTTGATGGGCTTTTGCAATGGATTACTTGGAAATCATTGGGCTGTAATGAATCAAGTAAGGCTCAGAACTGAAGTTAATGATTCTGAAACAATATATTTGTTTCTCAGCACCAATGCGTGATCATTTACGTTTAGCATCAACACGAAAATAACCTAATAAACTATCATATTCAACTGTCACTTTGGAATTTCTCCTATATGTGCAAATCGAAATCGGCCAGATCTTTCTATATATGCAAAAAGGTCTAAGGGTTTAGTTACAGCTTCATTCATGCAATATATATTATATAGTATAGTTATAGAAAGGAAAAAACTATGAACCATTAGACATATTGAATCTCAAGTTCTTAGTACATAACTAATCTTTTCAAACAACCAGATAAAAGATCATCCAAATATATTTTGGATTAGAGATTCATCAAATTAAAACATATGCGTGTTCTTGTGTTTATGATGAAAAAAACTGTAAGTATAAGTAAAAGGTACCTGATTTGAAACATGAAAGATATCACCATGGCTTGCATCAACATTAAGAGGCTTCTCTTTATTACTCATCACTTTGCAGACAACATTAAGGGCCAACATGTTGTTGCGTTTATGATGAAAAAATGTTAACATAAGAAAAAAGGTACCTCATTTAAAAAAGGAAACATATCACCATGACTTGAGCCAACATTAAGAGGTTTCTCCTCATTACTCATCAGTTCACAAACAACATTCAAACGAATATTAAGAAGTAGTTTGGATTTTGAGACAAAGAAAATGCGTACGAATATCATTCATTATGTTTTGGGACAAAGAAAATATGTACGACTATTATTCATTGTGTTTCGAGACAAAGAAAAACGTACGACTATCAATTCATTGTGTTTCGAGACACAGAAAATACGTACGATCATCATTGTGCATGTGGCCGTGAAATACCTTTTGTGTTTGTTCTTCAAGACACTGGAAGAAGGATTGTTATGTGTCAATTCATGTTTCTCTGATTGATGAACCAATTGTTTATTTGTTCCAGCTGCAAGCCTGTCTCTTGTACCAACCTCGCCTTATCTTCCTCCTACAAAACAACACAACAAATCTTCACTATGAACATCCACAAATCTGAAAGACAGAATTTTACTCGATCTAGTTCGCCTGAAAGACAAAAAGTTTATATCCATATACATTATGCAATTATGGAAACTGAAAGAAATGAAAATAAGGATAGAAGATAAGTGTGCGAGCTTGGGTTATGAAATATTGTGGCTTTGAGTTTGACCTCACACTATAACTAAATGTAAAAAAATTGGACCTCGAACTTGCGATTAGTAAATAGTCTCTGGAAAATGTATCCTCAAGAGACACTTTTGAACTTAATGAGTTTTAAAATATACTTTCGACACAAAGTCCATCAAACAATGGATGTCCAAGGCCCTAAAACCCAAGCCCAAATTTCTTTTACATGGGCTCAAACCACAATACATGTTTGCAATTTTATAATATATATGATAACACTTATTTTTCATGTGTAACTCTTTATATTCTTATTAAACTTGATAAGTTCACGTGTAAATATCTATAAGAAGTTGAATTTTTTTTTAAGAGTTTAGCAAGAAATATGAAACAGAGAAAAGGAAAAGATTGGTTGTCATAAATGCATAACATATGACAAATTGTCGAAAGTAATAAAATGAAAATGTGGATAGAAGAAAGAGTGGTAAAGTTATGAATAATGGACTTGATAATATAATTTAAATGTCAAAAGATTGGGCGATTTGTTAACGGGATGTATACTCGAGACAAAGTCTTAAACTTATTCCATTTGAAATAAAAGCAAAAACCATCAAACAATCGAAGTCTTAAAGTCCAAGGACAACTTATTGGACTCCCTTTGAACCATTCCTTTGATGCTCTCTTCGTATCATGTCGGGGAGGGCTTGCACAACTTCATAGGCTTCTTCTCTGACATTTTTGCTTCTGCATCTGCCACTGGTTTAGGCTTTGCCACATTCAGATACATGCACATTAAGATCGCCGTCGAGGAGAATGTTTGTACACATGAAATTCCAGTGAATAACAGGTGGATCACAGATCTCATGCAAATACCTTACCAACAAAAAAGGAAAACAAGGTGTCACAACTCCGCATATCTCATTCAAAACTACTCCGATGACCTTGGAATTGAATGTACTTGAGTGCTTTGGCAGCTTCTAAGGCCATCCTAACACAAGGACTCCACGATAGTTCAATTCGAAAAACGGATCCAAGATTCTGATCGCATGCACTTCATGATGTGAAAAGTCGAATACAAATTCAAGAGTCTCACATGTTTTGTGACTGCATTGTTGTTTCGAAAAAAACCAAATTTTCTGACAACGTGTAAATGCCTCGAATCATCAAAGTACCTGTGAGGTTACTACTCAGGAAGAATGCCCAAAACAAATATCGATTGCCTTTCTTTAGGAAAGAACCTTCGAGCTGTTGCAACGACGTTTTCGAACAAAGATGAAGACCAAGTTAGAGAACAGAGATGTGTAAATATTAAAGTAAAAAAGTGTTGATATTCATGTTTTAGTAGACCTTATTCTCTCGGAATGATAGCTTGATACCAGTGATATCATCTTGGACTTCAAGAATGGATTTCCCCATGTTTAAAAGTTCTGCCTATAACCACTTCAGTTTAAAGAAGGAATGAAACATGATCTATGTCAACCAAGCGAATAGAGAGAAAAACCTGATAGGTGAAATATCTAAATAGTAAGTATTCATTTCAAGCTCCACCCACACGGAACACGATCCATCCTGCCAAGTCATGAAAAGAAAATCCAACAGAAAATCTACAGCATTGTTTACGTGAAAGAGGACAGCAAAATTTCGTTTAAAAAAAAGACTTCACTGACCAAGAAGACATACAGCATGGAAAAGACAAAATCTCGTTTGAGATATACTGTCATCAATCAGATAATAGGAAAGTAAACTAAGCAAACATTGAATGATTTCTAGAACAAATATAACATATCTGGAGTAAAATCAAACTCAGACACTTTGAGAAACCGAAAAATATATTGACCCCCTCATCTTTGCCTACTTTGCCTATTTACCCCTAGAGATGTCAAATTGGGTTGGGTTCAGTGGGTTAACCCAACCCAACCCATTTAAAATATAAATGGGTTCATCATAAATGGGCCTAAATTTATATGGGCTTAATGGATTTAAAACCCATTTACATTCACTTTAATGGGTTTTACCCATTTAGCCCATTTAGCCCGTTTATCTTTCGCTTTAAATTCTTCGTCATTCCGAATATCCGATTTTGACCTATGTTTTACTCGATTTGTCTAAATTTTAACTCGATTCACCCAATCTCATCGAATTTCAAATCGTTACTCAATTTTAATTCGATTTCACCCAATTTTACCTAGATTTCACTCAATTTCCGCCGATTTCACCTAATTACTCGATTTCACCTACTTTCAACCATATTTCACCCAATTTAACTCGATTTCACCCAATTTTAACCCGGTTTCACCTAATTTTAACTCAATTTAACCGAATCTCAACCCAATTTTAAACTGATTTCACCCAATTTTAGCTCAATTTCACCGTTTTTAACCCGATCTCACCGAATTTTAACTCGATATCATCCAATTTCACCAGATTTCAAATTTATTTAAACTAATTTAACCCGATTTTACTCGATTTCTTCACTTTCACTGAATTTCAACACGATTTCAATATCTATTATATATAAATATATATCATAAATGTTAAATGATAAAATATATATACCAAGTGTTAATTATATGAATAAACCCGTCTAACCCGTTTAACCCATTTAGCCCGACCTATATAACCCATTATTAAATGGGCCGGGTTAAACCCAACCCATTTACACCTCAAAACCCATTTAAATTTAATGGGTTGGGCACAACCCAACCCATTGACATCCCTATTTACCCCTCATGTTCTGCACTCATCCTATTCCCTCATGTTTCGAACAATATCCTATTTTTTCCCATATTTAAAAGTTCTGTCTATAACCCCTTCCGTTTAAAGAAAAATGAAACATGATCTATGTCAACCAAGCGAATCGGGCGAAAAACCTGATGGGTGAAATATCTAAATGGTAAGTATTCATTTCAAGCTCCACACACACGGAACACGATCCAACCAGCCAAGTCATGAAAAGAAAATCCAACAGAAAATCTACAGCATTGTTTACGTGAAAGAGGACAGCAAAATTTCGTTTAAAAAAAAGACTTCACTGACCAAGAAGACATACAGCATGGAAAAGACAAAATCTCGTTTGAGATATACTGTCATCAATCAGATAATAGGAAAGTAAACTAAGCAAACATTGAATGATTTCTAGAACAAATATAACATATCTGGAGTAAAATCAAACTGAGACACTTTGAGAAACCGAAAAATATATTGAAAGCAACAAAGAAAAAACCAGATACGGTGAGACAGCCGTGTGATCTTTGCATCGCAAAATAAGACAACAGTACAACTAACATCAAAGAGAAACACCAAATAACAAAAAGAAAATTTTGATAAAAAGGACGACTATACACTCGTGCCTATAAGATTTAGCCGAGAAATGGCAGTAATACAACGTTCATTTGTGTTGACAGAGATCACCCATCTCTTTAGGGACATAGCCAATGAACCTAAAGTTTATAGGTCACTTGAAAATCGCAGACAAACATCCACAGACAACCAAAACCCAAGGAAGGCTCTTCCTCAGTTCTCCACACAGAGAAAGGTGATCGAAGAGTTGCCAGCAGAATCATCCATCAGATCTAATTCTGTGTGCGACTGATTCAAACGTAAACACCAAGAATTAAATGGTCTTGCAATAAGAAAAATAAGAATTGAGCAGAACCACCAGGAATTCCAACATTCAGACGAACCATAAAGAAGAACAGAAACATAGTATTTAAAGAGCGCAAGAAAAAAAATGAAAACCTTGAGATACTTCATGTGGCAAGAGAAATCTGACTAAATTGATCCGCAACCTCCAAAAGTCAACGCTACAATATGCTCTGCATAAAACCAGAGATTCACTCTTCCAAAGTCACGAGGCAAAAACCAATCCAATGGCTGCAGCAACATCACAAGGAATATGATATACTTCATGCCAAAAAGGACTTCACCGAACAAAACAGCATGCCACGACCGCAGAAACATTTGAGCAATCTCTGATAGCTGGAACCTCATACAAAAATCTTCAACAATCTACAACACAATCCTCTTCTCAGACCCTAGCATGAACAGTACTACCAATCAAAATAATGAATTCCTATGGTCCATCCTTCAACAGCAGCTGGGCATGAAAAAAAGAAATCAATACAGCAGGGAAATTCAAAAATGTAACTACTGAAATTGCCTATTGAATTATTTACCTATTTCATGGATTGATTTGTACTTTTTTGTAAAAAAATATCAATTGTAGTACAATCATGCTCTCTTGTAAGCCATACCATCGTCAATATTGAATAACAGTGACGGTAACTTGTTCATCGCTCCTAAGCTTCAAAATGCTACCATGTATTTCTTACTCCGTAAACGTAATCAGTAAGGCTTAGAGTAATCAAATCTCAATATAAACTCCATAAACACACAAAATAAAATGTAAACTTTCTTGTTGCAAGCCTGAAAGCAGTTAATGCCTCGGTGTAATCGAAATTTTCATGCTTCATTCATGTTCTAATTGAACAAAACATTAAGTTTTACACCGGCTAGAACAATCCCAGCAACTGATACTCAACATGAAACAAACATTTTCAAAAACATCATAAGAAAAGAATGATGACAGGACTGGAACAAACCAGGACTCTGCCCAAACGACATACTTCCACAACTCTCCAAGACTGATAAAAGACTTCCCTTCTCCAGAGGCCGCTGATCCTATGCGCTAAATCTTTCCTTGCAGACCAAAAAAGCACAAACACCAGAACACTCTCAAACAAAGGATAGATACAAGTCTGATGTCATGCCAGGCCAATACAAAATCTTACGGTTTCCTCTAAGAGACAACACAACTAATGATTGTTTCGACAGATTATCTTGATCACAGAAGTGAACCAAAATTCTCATCATACCATAGAAAAGTCCTTCATATTGCAGGAGGTTGATAGAGGAATCAGCCACTCTGGATGACACAAACAAGATGATCATAAGAACCTCACCAACTGCTGCTCACAATCTACAAATACAGATCCAAACCCCAATATGGCAAGTCACAGTGATGAAAAGAAGTAATAACAAGCAGAAGCTAATTCTGTACCATCCAGATCAAGAGGGGCAATTTCATCTCTCTGGAGAACATAGAATCATCTGTAGACAACAAAACAACAACAAACAGCTTCAAATCTCATGCCCAATCAATTACATGTCTTACTTTGGAATATGGACTGGTGTTTCTTGCCATGAAATAGTGCCAAAGTGAACCCAGGACGACTTTAGAAACAGCGTCTTCACAAAGGATGATGATAACTGCAATACTAGGTAATTTGACATCCCAACAAAAATCAAGGATCCATGTCAATACAGAAGCAACTTTAAAGAATAGTAGTTCGTATATCATAGCCCCAAGACCACAGACATCTATGTTTTGCATGAAGCTCTAAGAAAGCAGACCATCTCGGCACGAATATCCACCACCTCCACCCCTAAGGAGCACATAAAATTGTCTGTGGCAACATGAGGGAATCCAGCATCAAGCAACAATCACGACTCGAAACAGAACTGCAAATTGATATTCAAATACACTAGGTAATGGAACCAGAAAATGAGAACAGGTGAAACAAATACACATACATTCCATGACTACCCAGCCATTTCTGCAGCGAATAGCCCATCTGGGACCACCAAAGCCAGTCACTTAAAGGGGCAAAAATCCAAGATATCTGAAATCATCTCTGGGCAAGACATAAACCTCTGTATACACTACAATCCTCCAGGGAAATCTAAAATATATATAACCAGGAGAAAACACCCTCAGAGCAGCTCCATTAGCAATATAACGTAAGGAAAATTCAGCATTAGAAACCACTGAGTTAATCGAATCTGCTACTAAGCCAGCCATCGGATTCTGATGTTAAATCTCACAAGTCAGGAGAGTCTTAGCTTTCCCTAAAAGCAAGGCAACATAACAAAGCTTTCATCATGACCAAAACGATGTTTCATCATTACCATGTGAGCTTGCCAATAAATCCAGGCAAAAGACGTATGGGAAATAACATGTTGATCTTAAAAATACCATATGCTAACATATGTCATGATAACCATCAGTTCGTATGCAGTTATGCCTCATCCATATTCTTGTGATTGCCCATCTGTGTTTAAAGATAATGTATAACGCATTCCATTGTTTCAAAGAAAACTCAAGGGTCGCTGGTCACGATAAGCAAAAAGCCACCAAGCGCATCCTTCCAAAATGCAATCTAAACCATCACCAAAGATGAACAAGGGAAGAAAACATATCGTCCAACGGCAAGAAATGATGACAACTTCATACTATCTTCCAATAATAAAAAAAGAAACAGCACGGCAGATACCAGAATCTGAACCACATCCATCTAGAATAAGGAAACGCTGACACTGCACGAACCTAAATTGCAAACTCCAAGCTGCAAGTTTTGATAAGAAAACCCACTAAACCAAATTGAAGATCTGAGATGAAAAAGGGGAGAGAGGGACATTGTAACCAGGAAACAAAGCCTCCTGACAGAACTGAACTCTTTAAAGAACACATAAACGATTAGTCAGGCAAACCCAGTCGTGCAGTTGACAATCAATAGCAAAGGAACACAACATTATTCAAAAGATGGAGATGTAAAAGTCATTTGACAAGACGAAGCAAAAACAAGATATAAACTTACTCAGAGATTCCAAAAACCACAAAAAAGGAAATGATTGACCATAATTACCAGCTCCCAGTAAGCAAGTCCAGCCAACCTATAACTGGAACAGAAGTACTAATAGTAAACGTCTTAAAACACTCACCCAAACTATTCAAACTAATTTTACTGGTTTCTGGAAAAAGCTGAAGCAGACAGGAAGAGTGAAATACCATACCCATAAAAGTCACAATCAAACTCTCGCACTAGTGAAAATGTAAAGTTGTATAGCCTCGTAAAAACTGCAATTCAAAACTTACGTTCAATGAGATAATAATGAAAGCAAAAGTCCAATGACAACTACCGGCAGGACAGAGAGCCTAAGGGACAGAGAAAGAAAGACGGTCGATGTGAGGATCAAAACAAAAGGTTGGGCGCAGAAACACTTGCATGAAAAGCTGGCTGCAAAGCTCAAGACACGTGAGAAACGAGAAACATCTTTACTATATTGAGGTAAAGTCCAAATTCGCCAATGAGAAATAACTAAACAGTGAGTAAATGGGTACCCCTTCAATCGCATTTAACATCAGAAGGCCTGACAACCATCTGAAAAAGAAGATGAAACCTCGTGTTATCTTGTCTTAAATAAGAGACTCGCATGCATGGAAGAGATAAAACGATGACAATGAGAACCAAGATTCAACTGTAGGTTGGTAAGTGTACAGATTTGGAAAACTGCTCAACGAGACCTCCTAAAGTGAACCGCAACTCCCCTTCCATTCAAGGAATTCCTCCAGTTAATCCTTCTCACCAACATACGTGTTGAGGCCTACGGTCACAATTAGTAAAAACCCAAAACCACCACGAGAAAAGCCACCACCTTCCAACGATGAAAACTCCAAAGCAGCCCTCACAAAGAACGCGCAGTTCACGCAGAGATGTACCCTAGCACCCACAAACAGACAACAAAAAATGCAAACAACACCGAACAGAAAAGAACAAATCCAGATCAAAGCTCTGCGGTAACCAAAGAAGGAGTGTTGCTCCCCTAATATCTTCGTTATTTTGACCTCAGAAGAATCAAGAAAAACCTGAAGGACTGAAGAAAAATCTTGCAGCAGTTGCCCACAAAACCTGGTATTGCTTTCTCTCTCGCTTCTAGCTTCCACGATCTAGGACATAGAAGCGACTTATAAACAGCACATAAGCCATGGTCATAAGTCGATCTGACCTTGTAATCAATTCTATGAAAAGAGTAGCCACTCAAAACAGTACAAGAACATCCAATCAATGAAGCAATCCTATAGAGATAAACATCAGGTCAAAGGACTAGACAGATTCTAATCACCTTCTCTAAGTTCACCACCTCCAAAAAAAGGAATAAGCAAACGCGCAACAAAAGAAGGATTCTCTCCGCAAGAACTCACGATTGTAAATTGCAAACTCCAAGCTGCAAGTTTTGATAAGAAAACCCACTAAACCAAATTGAAGAACTGTAATGAGAAACGGGAGAGAGAAACATTATAAACAGGAAATAAAGCCTTCTGACAGAACCCTTTAAAGAACACATCAACGAATAGTCGGGCAAACCCAGTAATCCAGTTGACAATCTATAGCAGAGGAACACAACATTATTCAAAAGATGGAGATGTAAACGTCATTTGACAAGAGGAAGCAAAACCAAGATATAAACTTACTCAGAGATTCCAAAAACCACAAAAAAGGAAATGATTGACCATAATTACCAGCTCCCGGTAAGCAAGTCCAGCCAACCTATAACTGGAACAGAAGTACTAATAGTAAACGTCTTGAAATCATCACGCAAACTATTCAAACTAATTTTACTGGTTTCTGGAAAAAGCTGAAGCAGACAGGAAGAGTGAAATACCATACCCATAAAAGTCACAATCAAACTCTCGCATTAGTGAAAATGTAAAGTTGTATAGCCTCGTAAAAACTGCAATTCAAAACTTACGTTCAATGGGATAATAATGAAAGCAAAAGTCCAAAGACAACTACCGGCAGGACAGAGAGCCTAAGGGACAGAGAAAGAAAGACGATCGATGTGATGTGAGGATCAAAACAAAAGGTTGGGCGTGGAAACACTTACATGAAAAGCTGGCTGCAAAAAGAAGATGAAAGCTCGTGTTATCTTGTCTTAAATAAGAGAGTCGACATGCATGGAAGAGATAAAACGATGACAATGAGAACCAAGATTCAACTGTAAGTTGGTAAGTGCACAGATTTGGAGAAGTGTTCAACGAGACCTCCTAAAGTGAACCGCAACTCCCCTTGCATTCAAGGAATTCCTCCAGCTAATCCTTTTCACCAACATAGGCATTAAGGCCTACGGTCACAATTAGTAAAAAACCAAAACCACCACGAGAAAAGCCACAACCTTCCAACGATGAAAACTCCAAAGCAGCCCTCACAAAAAGCACGCGGTTCACGCAGAGATGTACCCTAGCACCCACAAACAGACAACAAAAAATGCAAACAATACCGAACAGAAAAGAACAAATCCAGACCAAAGCTCTGCAGAAACCAACGAACGAGTGTTGCTCCCCTGATATCTTTGTTATTTTGACCTCAGAAGAATCAAGAAAAACCTGAAGGACTGAAGAAAAATCTTGCAGCAGTTCCACACAAAACCTGATATTGCTTTCTCTCTCGCTTCTAGCTTCGACGATCTAGGACAAAGAAGCGATTTATAAACAGCACATAAGCCATGGTCATAAGTCGACCTGATCTAGTAATTAAATTTTATGAAAAGAGTAGCCCTCAAAACAGTATAGGGACATCCAATCAATGAAGCAATTCTTTTGAGATAAACATCAGGTCAAAGGACTAGACAGATTCCAATCACCTTCTCTAAGTTCACCACCTCCAATAAAAGGAATAAGAAACCATGCAATAAAAGAAGGATTCTCTCCGCCAGATCTCACGATCCTAAACTGCAAACTCCAAGCTGCAAGATTTGATAAGAAACCCCACTAAACCATATTGAAGATCGGTGATGAGAAACGGGAGAGAGAAACATTGTAACCAGGAAACAAAGCCTTCTGACAGAACCCTTTAAAGAACACATCAACGAATAGTCGGGCAAACCCAGTTGTCCAGTTGATATTCTATAGCAAAGGAACACAACATAATTCAAAAGATGGAGATGTAAAAGTCATTTGACAAGTGGAAGAAAAACAATATATAAACTTACTCGGAGATTCCAAACAACACAGAGAAAAGGAAATGATTGACCATAATTACCAGCTCCCGGTAAGCAAATCCGGCCAACCTATAACTGGAACAGAAGTACTAATAGTAAACGGCAGGACAGAGAGCCTAAGGGACATTTAAAGAAAGACGGTCCATGGGAGGATGAAAACAAAAGGTTGGGCACGGAAACACTTACATGAAAAGCTGGCTGCAAAGCTCAAGCCACGTGACAAAAAAGAAACAATTTTACCATATTGAGTTGAAGTCCAAATTCACCAACGAAGAAATAACTAAACGGTGAGTAAATGGGTACCCCTTCAAAAGCATTTCACATCAGAAGGCCTGAATACCATCTGAAAAAGAAGACGAAACCTCGTGTTATCTTCTCATAAATAAGAGACTCGACATGCATGGAAGAGATAAAACGATGACAAAGAGAACCAAGATTCAACTGTAAGTTGGTAAGTGTACAGATTTGGAAAACTGTTCAACGAGACCTCCTAAAGTGAATCGCAACTCCCCTTCCATTCGAGGAATTCCTCCGGTTAATCCTTTTCACTAACATACGTGTTAAGGCCTACGGTCACAATTAGTAAAAACCCAAAACCACTTCGAGAAAAACCACAACCTTCCAACGATGAAAACTCCAAAGCAGCCCTCACAAAGAGCATGCGGTTCACGCGGAGATGTTTCCTAGCACCCACAAACAGACAACTAAAGCAAACAATACCGAACAGGAAAGAATAATTCCAGATCAAAGCTCTGCAGAAACCAAAGGAGTGTTGCTCCCCTAATATCTTCTTAATTTTTTGACCTTAGAATGATCAAGAAAAACCTGAAGGACTGAAGAAAAATCTTGCAGCAGTTGCCCACAAAACCCGATATTGCTTTCTCTCTCGCTTCTAGCTTCGACGATATAGGACAAAGAAGCGACTTATAAAAAGCACATAAGCCATGGTCATAAGTCGATCGGATCTAGTAATCAAATTCTATGAAAAAGAGTAGCCCTCAAAACAGTACAGGAACATCCAATCAATGAAGCAATTCTTTTGAGATAAACATAAGGTCAAAGGACTAGACAGATTCCAATCACCTTCTCTAAGTTCACCACCTCCAAAAAAGGGAATAAGAAACCGCGCAACAAAAGAAGGATTCTCTCCGCAAGAACTCACGATCCTAAATTGCGAACTCCAAGCTGCAAGATTTGATTTGAAAACCCACTAAACCATATTGAAGATCTGTGATGAGAAACGGGAGAGAGAAACATTGTAACCAGGAAATAAAGCCTTCTGACAGAACCTTTTAGAGAACACATCAACGAATAGTCGGACAAACCAGTAGTCCAGTTGACAATCAATAGCAAAGGAACACAACATAATTCAAAAGATGGAGCTGTAAAAGTCATTTGACAAGTGGAAGCAAAAACAATATATAAACTTACTCAGAGATTCCAAAACCACAGAGAAAAGGATATGATTGACCATAATTACCAGCTCCCGGTAAGCAAATCCAGCCAACCTATAACTGGAACAGAAGTAATAATAGTAAACGGCAGGACAGAGAGCCTAAGGGACATTGAAAGAAAGACAGTCGATGGGAGGATCAAAACAAAAGGTTGGGCACAGAAACATTTACATGAAAAGCTGGCTGCAAAGCTCAAGCCACGTGACAAAAAAGAAACAATTTTACCATATTGAGTTAAACTCCAAATTCACCAACGAGAAATAACTAAACGGTGAGTAAATGGGTACCCCTTCAAAAGCATTTCACATCAGAAGGCCTGAGTACCATCTGAAAAAGAAGATGAAACCTCGTGTTATCTTGTCATAAATAAGAGACTCGACATGCATGGAAGAGATAAAACGATGACAAAGAGAACCAAGATTCAACTGTAAGTTGGTAAGTGTACAGATTTGGAAAACTGCTCAACAAGACCTCCTAAAGTGAACCGCAACTCCCCTTCCATTCAAGAATTTCCTCCAGTTAATCCTTTTCACCAACATACGTGTTAAGGCCTACGGTCACAATTAGTAAAAACCCAAAACCACCACGAGAAAAACCACAACCTTCCAACGATGAAAACTCCTAAGCAGCCCTCACAAAGAGCACGCAGTTCACACGGAGAGGTATCCTAGAACCCACAAACAGACAACTAAAGCAAACAACACCGAACAGGAAATAATAATTTCAGATCAAAGCTCTGCAGAAACCAAAGAAGGAGTGTTGCTCCCCTAATATCTTCTTTATTTTCACCTCAGAAGGATCAAGAAAAACCTGAAGGACTGAAGAAAAATCTTGCAGCAGTTGCCAACAAAACCCGATATTGCTTTCTCTCTCGCTTCTAGCTTCGACGATCTAGGACAATAAAAGCGACTTATAAACAGCACATAAGCCATGGTCATAAGTCGATCTGATCTAGTAATCAAATTCTATGAAAAGAGTGGCCCTCAAAACAGCACAGGAACATCCAATCAATGAAGCAATTCTTTTGAGATAAACATCAGGTCAAAGGACTAGACAGATTCCAATCACCTTCTCTACGTTCACCTCCTCCGAAAAAAAGGAATAAGAAACCGCGCAACAAAAGAATGATTCTCTCCACCAGAACTCACGATCCTAAATTGCGAACTCCAAGCTGCAAGATTTGATAAGAAAACCCACTAAACCATATTGAAGATCTGCGATGAGAAACGGGAGAGAGAAACATTGTAACCAGGAAATAAAGCCTTCTGACAGAACCCTTTAAAGAACACATCAACTAATAGTCGGGCAAACCCAGTTGTCCAGTTGACAATCTATAGCAAAGGAACACAACATTATTCAAAAGATGGAGATGTAAAAGTCATTTGACAACAGGAAGCAAAAACAAGATATAAACTTACTCGGAGATTCCAAAAACCACGGAGAAAAGGAAATGGTTGACCATAATTACCAGCTCCCGGTAAGCAAATCCAGCCAACCTATAACTGGAACAGAAGTACTAATAGTAAACGTCTTAAAACCCTCACCCAAACTATTCAAACTAATTTTACTGGTTTCTGGAAAAAGCTGAAGCAGACAGGAAGAGTGAAATACCATACCCATAAAAGTCACAATTAAACTCTAACAGCAGTGAAAATGTAAAACTGAATAGCCTCGTAAAATCTTCAATTCAGAACTTACGTTCAACGGGATACTAAAAAGCAAAGGTCCGACAACAACTATCGGTAGGACAGAGAGCCTAAGGGACATTGAAAGAAAGACGGTCGATGAGAGGATGAAAACAAAAGGTTGGGCACGGAAACACTTGCATGAAAAGCTGGCTGCAAAGCTCAAGACACGTGTGAAACAAGAAACATCTTTACATATTGAGTTAAAGTCCAAATTCACCAACGAGAAATAACTAAACAGTGAGTAAATGGGTACCCCTTCAAAAGCATTTCACATCAGATGGCCTGAGTACCATCTGAAGAAGAAGATGAAACCTCGTCTTATCTTGTCATTAATAAGAGACTCGACATGCATGGAAGAGATAAAACGATGACAAAGAGAACCAAGATTCAACTGGAAGTTGGTAAGTGTACAGATTTGGAAAACTGTTCAACGAGACCTCCTAAAGTGAACCGCAACTCCCTTTCCATTCAAGCAATTCCTCCAGTTAATCCTTTTCACCAACATACGTGTTAAGGCCTACGGTCACAATTAGTAAAAACCCAAAACCACCACGAGAAAAACCACAACCTTCCAACGATGAAAACTCCTAAGCAGCCCTCACAAAGAGCACGCGGTTCACGCGGAGATGTATCCTTGCACCCACAAACAGACAACTAAAGCAAACAATACCGAACAGGAAATAATAATTTCAGATCAAAGCTCTGCAGAAACCAAAGAAGGAGTGTTGCTCCCCTAATATCTTCTTTATTTTGACCTCAGAAGGATCAAGAAAAACCTGAAGGACTGAAGAAAAATCTTGCAACAGGTGCCCACAAAACCTGATATTGCTTTCTCTCTCGCTTCTAGCTTCTACGATCTAGGAGAAAGAAGCGACTTATAAACAGCACATAAGCCATGGTCATAAGTCGATCTGATCAAGTAATCAAATTTTATGGAAAGAGTAGCCCCTCAAAACAGTACAGGAACATCCAATCAATGAAGCAATCCTTTTGAGATAAACATCAGGTCAAAGGACTATATAGATTCCAATCACCTTCTGGGCTCACCTCCTCCAAAAAAAAAAGGAATAAGAAACCGCGCAACAAAAGAAGGATTCTCTCCGCAGGAACTCGCGAACCCATAACTGATATCTCTGTTGTACCGTCGACGATCTATGACAAAGAAAAATGATATAAAAACCGACAGAAAAGCAACTTACAAATGCCGATATAATCAAAGAATCTAACTCCGCGAAAGGGGCAAAAACAACATCCTGTCAGATCATAGACCGGAAAACTCAGTTCGATGACCAAACTCCTCGAGCTAAACCACGAATCTAAGACCTGGTAACTGAAGAAAATTCCCGCAGCAATAACCCTCAACCCATAATTCGATCACGTTCTTGCACGATCGACGATCTATGAAAACGAGAAGTGATTCAAAAACCAATAAGAAAGAGACCATCACAAGCTGATCTAATCAAAGAATCAAACTGAAGGGATGGGGCAGTAAAACATAGCCCGGTATCCAGAAACCGGAAAACTCCGATCAATCAAGCAATTCCTCGAGCCACACCTGAATCAGAAGCTTTCGATACCAAAAGAATCGAAATTGAGAATTACTACGAAGGAAGAGACATCACCTAGGGTAAAATCCAAGAGACCGCCATAAGAAGTCGCGAGAAAAAGATACAATGTAGAAAAGAAAGAGAGAGGTATTTATGGAGAAAGTAGGAAAAATAGACGGTCAAGATCGAGCGAAGAATAAGGAAACTGGACGATCGAGATTAAAATTTAAAAACTAGAGTCGGTGGTCGGCTACTTTCGACGCCTCGGTTGAAAGTTGCCACTTTGATTAGTTTGGTTTGGGGTCTGCCAAATCGGTTTTCAATTGGATTATTATAGGTATGAGTTATTTGGATTTTTATCAATAATAATTAAATTATGATCAAATTTAAATCGGTTTGATTCGATTCGATTTTATAATAGTTCGGTTCGTTATATATAAAAAAAGATAATTAAAATAAAAATTGAATTCTAATTAAATTGATTTGGTTCGGATATTAGTTTAGTTTCTACAAAATATGAGATGAAATTATTTTTGTGTAAAAAAAAGTAGTTATATATAAAAAATAGAAAAATGTAAAAAAATTAACATAACTGAATATCACGATGACAATATCTTGAAAAAATATTAACTTATTTAAGTTTAAAAAATTTATCATTCACTAAAAATAACTATAATACTTTTCCACAATTGTATGAAAAAATATCACCAGGATATTTGAAGTTTTCCTTGAAGAAATGGATGGATGAGTGGAGAAAAAAAGCCAACAAAAAAGAAGAAAAAACATGTGAAGAGAAGAAGCAATTGGGGACTAAGATTTTTTTTAATGATATATATTAATAATCGTTCGGTTAATCGATGTTTTTCGGTTATTACCCGAACCGAACCCAATGACTTCACATATTTATATCCGATCGGGTATTTTAAGTATACTCTAACTGAACCGAAATACTATAATTCGACTTTATTCGATTCGATTTTTAAAACCCGAACTATAATTTCCAACCCTAGTTTGGGGGCATGCCTAAAAAACCTAATTATTTTATTAGAAACTGCACGATGTGCGGGTTTTATGAATTGTATATTTTTATATATATTTTGTAAGTTATTTATATAATTAAAAATTAAGAATATAATTTAGATATAAATAATATTAAATCTTTTTTATATTGGTTGAACCGATGTAAATAATAAAATGAATATTTAATCGGACATATTTTGACTAAATGACATATTTGTAAAGAATGATAAAATATATTGAAATAATATATAAAACGTATATTAGAAAAATTAGGATATAGAAAGGAAAAAATCAATTGTTAATAACCAAACAAATGAAGTAATTATGGGTTTTGGCTCTAATTTGTCTACAATGAATACACTAAGTGTAGATTTACTTCTTGCGAAACGTTCTGATGATGTTTAATTTTTTATCGATGAAAATTCTTGTCGTCGAAGAATATTATTTAGTGGTAACATAATGTTTACATTCATTTATGGACGACTATATGATTTATTTTATAAAATTTAAAGTGTTCTATTACTTACCGTCAACCAATTTAGGAATGACGGATGTGATCACAAAACGATTTTGTTAACAATAAATTTATCCATTTGAAACATGATCTCATATAGAGATCTTGACAATATTGTTCCTACATTAAAATTTTAGCGATAGTACAATCAGTAAGTAATTGATTAACATAATAGATAAAATTAAATATATCTTACTTGTTGATGAGTAAGCGTATGTCTATTTTATGTGTGGAAGAAGAAATGCGTAAATTACTTCCATGTAATCCCATTAGTAATCCAACGACATCTGAAAATTGGTGAAGTTAATTATAAACAATTGGGATCCATCCTTAATTAGAGAGTTATTTTCTAGAGATTTCTAAATAAATATAAAAGTCTCTAGAATATTATGGAGAATTCTAGAGAATTGTAAAACTCTCATGTTTGTATTAGTAATAACTAGGTTTTGAACCCGCGCGATGCGCGGGCATTTAAAAATTTGTATTTTTATTTTTATAGTTCTATCTAAAAACAATTAATCATTATAACTTAATATAATTTAATGAATGTGTATCTAAACTATTTTTTTAAGATTTAAATTTATTTATGATCAATAAAAAGGAGACAATTAATTATCATAAATTGATATATTTAGAAAATAATTATAGCATCATAAAAGAACATATTATATAAAACTATATATTTTAGAAAATGTGTAAAATATTTTGTATGATTATTATGTAAACTTTAAAAATCAAATTTAAAAGCTTATGATTGTAATCATAATCAATGTTTTTGTGTAAGTGTTAAAAATACTTATTTTAGTTGAATTATTTTCTATCATTGTTTGTCTTCAGTTATCTGAAGTTTTTATATTTGATACATATTTGAATCGCAAATTTAAATATCTGATGGATAAATTACAAATATGAATAGCAGAATAAAATTTTCATCAAACACAAATATAAATTGCAGAGTTAATTATCTGAACTATTCATATTTGTAAGTACTAAATAGATTATTTATTAAAACTATATATAAATATATAACAAACCAAATTCAAACTAATAATTATTACCATAATTATTATATATATATAGATAAATGTATAATAGAATTAATTTTATATGACCAAATAATAAAATTATTAACCCAAATTCATACACCTATAAAACACCAAAACACTAATATTTACCCTTATATTTTAAATATTTGCTTTTTTGCCTCAGTCATTTGTTTCTTTCGTCAACATGGAAAAAAAATGGAAACATCTCTCTCAACTTCGTACCGTACCTTGTAAAATTTAACTGGTCAATACAATCTTCAAGTGATTCGTATCTTATATATAATTCGTGAACAAATCTTATCTTATATGTAAAATATCGGTTATTTATTTTAAACTACAGATGTGTACAAAAGAGTGATATCTAATTATAAAATTTTGTCTTCGTGACCAAACGAACAAATTTATATTTGTATATATAGATTTTTCTTATTTTTATATAAAAATTTAGTTATAAATAATATATTAAACCTAACATTATAATATTTTACATAAATTATTTTAAATTTTTTAGAAAAATTTCACTTTTTTAATATGTAGATTAGTGTTAATATTGTTATCATATATTAATTAATTTGTGTATTAGTGGATATTTCACATAATAATTAATTTATGCATTAGTGGACATTTAAAAAAACTAATTTTAAAATTTAAAAATATAATTATGATGATGATTTGGTTGGACGAATATCCAACAAAGTTGTTCCTTTCAATATTAAAATGAAATATTTAATTAAAAATAAAAAATAAATTCCAATTTTAATATTAATGAAATTAATGTATATTTAAAACATTCAATATTATTATTAATAATATTATTAACAATATAATATGTATGTTTATATCATTTTAGAAACATCTTATACATTAAAATTTTAGATATTTGGCCTTCTAAAAAATATATTTATATATTTCTAAATTATTTAATTATAAAATAATAATCTAATATTCATAATGATAATACAATTCATTATAATCCAAAATTATTTAAATTAAAAATAAAAATATATATATAACCACATCAACACTAAAAACAAATAATATAGTTATTGATAAATAAAAAATATAATATAAATGTAAAGGGTTGTGTGACCTTTTAATGTGGTCAATAATTATTTAAATTAATTATTATAACAATGCATATTTACCGTTATATTTTATATTTTTAATTTTTTATTCTATTAAATTTAATAATTAAATTGTGTGATGATCACATTAACAGTCATCAATCGATCATAATAATTAAATTGGGGTAACTTCAAAAATACCCTCGTAGGGCTAAAACACTTCAAAAATACCCTTC
>CM071860.1:59186165-59227672 GCA_036759665.1 Gynandropsis gynandra | reverse complement strand
ATTAATTATAATACTAATTGTATAATGTTTATTTCAGCGTTCATACAGGTGGAGGCGAAAGGACACGCCTCGCATATATAGTGCATGGATGCACGAGACTTTCTCGCAACAACGGAGGATCGAAGAGCTCGAAGCCAAGGTTCAGCACTTGGAGAGCGTGATCGAGCTCATGTCAGGGCAAGGGAGGGGATCAACATCGCAGCAAGAACCGCGTCCCGATTCTGATGCTACACCTTCTAGAGGTGACGGCGAACGTCGAGACGATATCGACCCCGCAGATTTAGCTGAAATGTAATAGGTTAATTAGTAGCGTAGTATAATTTGGAATGTTTTTGTAAAATATTTAAACTTTTAAATTTTAAATGTTTTGTTAATTTTTTTTTATTTTTTTTTCAAATATCCCAACGGACGTCCGTTGCTAATTGGTGGCAATGAGCAACGGATGTCCGTTGTTCCTTCCCGCCAATTTGCAACGGAAGCCCGTTGCAACCTACAATTCCCGCTCTTTTTCGATTTCTCACGGCAACGGACGTCCGTTGCAAATTTGCGACAGGCATCCGTCACCAATACTGGCAACGGGCGTCCGTTACAATAGTTGCAACGGATTTGTCCGTTGGAACATCCGTCACCACTTTGCAACGGAATTTATCCGTCGCCCATCCGTTGCGAATTGTGACGGATCCGAATTTCTAACGCGCTATTCCCAACGGACTTAAATCCGTTGCAGTCCGTTGCAAAAGGCCATTCCCAACAGATTTTTGGCCTATTCCAACGGATATGTCCGTTGGAAATGGCCTGTTTTTTTGTAGTGCAAAGATTGTGAAAATAGAGCCGAAATCAAGAACTAAATGGAGAGAATACCGGCAAACACCGGAAATATCTCTTGGAAAAGCCTAAGTCATTCAGTGAATGCGACTCCAAGCTTCTCTTTAAGTGACATCCAACAGCCACGATCCTGAAGCAAACATTTAGCATCCCTTAGAATGGATCAAACCATCAGAAAATATGCACAATAAAATCGGATTGATGAAAAAACAAAAGGGAGAAGTTGTATTGATTCATCAACTTACATGTTGCCATTTGCAAGCAAGTCTTCTTGTTGAAGAGCTCCATTGAATCCAAATTCAGATAATGAGTTCTGACACTCATGTCCTATCTGAAGTACCTGATTCACCTGCATGGTTAAAAAAAGTTGCCTTCAGTTCTAAAGCGAATGTTAATTCCAGTCTTGAACTACCCGAAACTTGAATATAATTAGAAAATGATCTGACACATAATCATATTTCTTTAAAAGTTCAGTTGCACTCGGTAATGACAAAGATAAGGATTTGAGAACTCCATTGAACACAATTATTATAGAAGTTGTGTGGCTGACACAGTGATGCTGAACAAAACCAATATGAGCTGTTAAATTAGTACCTAGGGTCCAACAAAACGACGAGGAAGAAGTTCTTCGTGGTGGTGAGCACAAAACTCCCATGTGAGAATCTAATAAATACCGTAGTGGATACAATATGTAATCACTACATACAGACATTACATCGAGGAAGATGGTTTCTCAGTGGATGATTTTAGTGATGACGATGAGTTGGATTAACCAATCGACGAATTTGATCCTTGCCCTCTTTGGGCCTCCTACTTTTCTTTCTTAAATTGTAGATGAAGATGAGGATCTGAAAAAATAAACTAATTTAAGTTTGACATGAAAACCGAAGAAATTGATCCTAACATCAAACATGTTGTTAAGCATGAACTCAAATTGGAAATTAAGAGGCTGACAGGCAAATTGAAAGGCATAAAGCATGTCAAAGATGAAGTTGATTAAGAACATGCTATAGAGTAAATTATTTACCTTTGCACAAATTACCCTCCCTATGATCAGATATGAGCTCTAACACTCCACATCAAACTTTTGCAGCCCAATGTGACGTAAGTTCAAATCTATTCGATTGACCTAAACAATATCTTACACGAATTCATTGGAATGAATTACCCTTACGTTAAACATTATCTTGAACCTGATATGCAAGAGAGCCTAAACCTTATCGGAATTCTCTCCGGGATTGAAGGCGTACCATGGTTTGAAACGCCTAATTGATGAATCGATGATGGCGACACACGCTTTCATTTGCTGCAACACCTAAACTTAAATATAAGAAACAGACTTTCATTCGCTGAAAGCAAGTTTCAAGAAATTCAGCTTTAGTCTTGTGGCCAACACTAACTTCATCCATATCATCTTCCATGATGGCTCTTTCTCCGGAACATTTCCTCCTTTGTTAATCACCATCTCTAACAGCGAAACCTGCACAAACCTGCCGAAACCTGCAAAAACCTACACAACGCCGAAACACCAAAACCTGAGAGATGCAATGAATAGATTCAGAAAGAGTATTTACGGACTAAACTATTAGAACCAACCGCCTCTCAGGACCACAAACCCACCATGCATGCTATTCCAAAAATATGCACGAAACGAAATAGCAGAAGTATCCGAAGAGACCGAAAACGAACCCAGAAGCATCCGAAGAGACCGAAAACAAAACAGACCGAAAACAAACCCAGAAGCATCCGAAGAGACCGAAAAGAAACCCAGAACTACCATGAACCCAGAATTACCATGAAAATCGACGAAATTGATCCTGAGATCAAGCATGTTCTTAAGCATGAACTCAAAATGGATCATGGAATATAGAATGAATTTGGAAATGATCAAGCATGAGAACAATGCATCCTAGAATATAGAATTAATTTGGAAATGGCAATACACGCTTTCACGATACTCAATATTCAAAGGGAAGCGTTATACATTAGAGATATAAGACACTCTTGATTGCTCAACAAAAAGAAAACAAAGACAAATATAATCTTCTACATGCAGCAACTATAGCCTAAATATAAGTAATAGATAAGTAAGAGATGATACGATATTTGTATGGAAATGTAAAGTCACTAAGTGGAAATGGGGTGAACGAATAAACCTCAAGCAATGAAATGGCTTCTGACAACTCTTCTTAATGGCCTTCTCTGAACACTTTTTACATATTATAGTTATAAGAATCTTGTACTGGAATTTCTGAATATTATTGGATCAGGTAATTGGGGATACAACACCGAGAAAGAGAGAACAAAGGCATAGGGCATTACCAGGATTCAGGTTATTGAGCTCACCACCTTTAGCAATAAACTCAAATAAGTGTCATTTTGTAATACTCATTTTATTCTCGTCCTTGCACAATTGAGTAGTGACAATCTTACTTCTCCTTGTCTTCATAAGAACAATAACTCATCCTTAACTTGAGCTTCATCGTCAGTTCTGTCATCATCGCCTTCATCCTTCCTTTCATTGTAATGTTTCTCAATGATTTCTTCAAAGGGAGGATCGCCAGGTCTTCGAAACACTTGTTCCCCTATCTTAATCCCGTAAGCCTCCGATGGGGGCAAGATGAAATCCTTCAACTCAAAATTTGCCACAAGAAGATACAGAATGTCTAGAGCAATCAATTGTATTAACAATGTCAAAGTGCCAAATTTTACCTCCAACGTGTCCTTCCCACCTTGCACATTGAACATTATAGTTCTTAGAGCAACACCCATTAATTTGACCTCTAATCCTCTTGTTCTCATAACTTTGTTCCACTTTATAGCAGATTCAAGCACCATATTCTAATTTAAGTCAGCTGAGCAAGAATGACGCTTTTATGAGACGAAACGTGTATCAAACTTCGTCCCCTCTCTTCGTGTCTACTGTCTGGAACATCTGCCTAAACATATCTTTAAGCACAGTCCAATTTTCCTGCAATCCCGAGTCAGTAGGTTGTTCAGATATGATTTATGTTTCTTCAACGTCAATAGCATCATCAACACTTGCACTCTGCTCTCTGAGACACCTCTGCATCATTTCTTTCTCTTCATCGTCTAGATGCCAAGCCCTGTTGTATCGCTTCAGACCCTTTATCATATCATAGAAACCTTGAGAGGCCTTCCACGCGCTTCTGCACCTAGGGATCTTGCGCTATTTCTCATTTCCTTCCGGTACATGTCCTGACACAGATGCATTCTCAGTGCGAATCCGTTAGAAACATTCAAATGGGAATTTATAAAATTTGTCATTTTGTCAAAGGACCACATTGCATATACAATTTTCCAGAAAATTACGTCCCACATTGTCAAGGAAACTAATCAAGTCAGCAAAGTAATCTTACATACATCTGTACCTCGATGGCAAAGGAGGCGAAGACATAAACACAGAAAGCCGACAAAGCCCTGCTCCCCGTTCTGAAAAAGAAGAGCCTTCGGACCTTGGTGGAGAAGGGATTGGTGGAGAAGGGATAGGGTTGAAGCAGCGGGAGACTTTCGGCCGAGATCCATGGGTCCAGCAGCGGGAGACCATCGACCGATTCATCTAAGCAAATACATTCATTGAAATGGGGATCTGCTAGGGTTAATCGGCCGGCATCATCGAAGTGGTCTCTAGAAAGGCAGCATCGGTGAATATATCCATTTAGGTGAATCAATCGATGGTCTCCCGGTGCTCTATTCTATTTTGTCGGATCTGTGAAGAGGAAGAAGATTCCGAGGATTCAAAGAACTGCTTCAAATGTATCCGTTTGCGTGAATTGGCTGATTGTCGCCCGTTGCTCCCCATTGTTTCGTCGGACCAGTGAAGAAGAAGAAGAATCTGAGGATGAAAATGGAAGGGAAGAAGTTGTATCACTCAAAGTATTACCTTCGGAATCGTTGAAGCGGGCTCAGGAAAGCAATTATCGGCGCATGTACCGGCGACTGTATCATTGGCTCCATCGATCTCACAAAGCAATCGCTCAGTCACCATTGGCTCCATCGAGCTCACAAAGCAAAATCGACCTATCAATTGCCACGCCTCAACGTTGCTCAGTCACCGTTCGCTCCATTGATCTCACAAAGTAATCGCTTAGTCACCATTGGCTCCATCGAGCTCACAAAGCAAAAGCAATCGATCAATTGCCACGCCTCAACGTTGCTCAGTCACTATCGGCTCCATCGATCTCACAAAGCAAGCGCCTTCCACTTCTCATACCCGCTCTCTGTTTTGACCTAGAAACACAAGCATGCCATCAGGATCCTAGGTCTGGCCGGGTTTGAAGAGGAAGAGTGACGCAGAGAGGAAGACGAACAGGAAGGAAGGAAGAAGGGGTGAATCTGAAAAAAAAACGGACATTAAGGGTGATGGTGTGAAAGGAAGGCTAAGGGGCTGACGGTGTAAAGGAAAGGTAAAGGGATTTTTTCTCCTCCGTTGACGTGGCAGCACGAGGGAGGAGAATAAATCCTCTTTTTTATATATATGATTTCAAGTGTTACTTGTATTAAAATAAATATGCATGTTGTTAGTAGTCAAAATGGAATATCCTAGATTAGGCACTATCATAAATATTTCATAATAAAGATATTTCCTTCTTTTATTATATGCCCAAATTTCAGATTTGTCCTTCAATCTTTGTTCTCTATTATATAACAAATATACATCAATAAAAATAAGGGTAAAACTTCTATTTACCCCTAATCTTTGTCTATTTTGCCTATTTCTCCTTAATCTTTGGCACTCATCTTATTCACCCTTCATATTTCGGTCAACATATTATTTTCCCCTCATGTTTAAAAGTTCTACCTATAACCCGTTCCGTTTAAAATTCAGTTAAATATTTCAATATCAAC
The DNA here is from genome assembly GCA_036759665.1 of Gynandropsis gynandra. Lineage (NCBI taxonomy): Eukaryota > Viridiplantae > Streptophyta > Magnoliopsida > Brassicales > Cleomaceae > Gynandropsis > Gynandropsis gynandra. The sequence continues at coordinate 59,221,978 of CM071860.1, read as the reverse complement.
CCGATGTTGTACCCAATTTTGATCCGACTCGACCCGAAATTAATTTTGACCCGGTTTAGACTCAATTTTGACCCGAATTTGAAACCAATTTTGATCCGGTTTACGCTCAATTTTGACTAGAATTTAGTTCCAATTTTGACTTGGTTTATACTTAATTTTGGATATAAAAGCAAAATTAACCAAAAATTGGATCTAATCTTAATTTTTACCTGATTAAAATTCGACTCAATATGAATTTTTAACCGAACAAAAACTTAATTAAAGAAAAACCGATTCTTATCAAAATACACTGAAATCTCAATGAAACCCGAATTAATATGAAATTTCAGCCGAACTAAACCGATTAATCCGATTAGAACCCGAATCAATATGAAATTTGAACCGAACTAATTCGAAATTTAAACAAAAAATAATTTTCCATTTATTAGAATTAGACCCAAATTTAGTAAAATTATAACTCGAATTTCAGTGTAATTTTGAGTGATTCGGTTTTTAATCGAGTGAAAATCAAAATCGAATTAAATTTGTATCGAAATCGGGTAAAAATTGAACTCTATCTTGATTCAATTTTGATTTTTACTCGATTAAAATCTGAATCACTTAAATTTTTAGCAAAATTGTGTCAAAATTGCATCCAATTTGAGTCAAAATTATACTAATTTTGGGTTAAAAATGGAATAAAGTGATAAAATCGGTTTTTGTCTAAATTCGATTTAATTTTGTTAAATTTCATATTGATTCGGATTTTAATGGTATGAAAATAAAAATTAGGTCAAATTGTACACAATTCGAGTAAAAATCATACTAATTTCGGGTTAAAAATTGAACAAACCGATAAGAATCGATTTTTGTTTAAATTTCGGTTTAATTTTGTTAAATTTCATATTGAATCGAGTTTTAATGTTATGAAATTCAAAATTGGGTCAAATTGTACACAGTTCGAGTAAAAATCATACTAATTTCGGGTTAAAAATTGAACAAACCGATAAGAATTGATTTTTGTTTAATTTTCAGTTTAATTTTGTTGAATTTCATATTGATTCGGATTAGATTTGGATAAAAATCAAAAGTGAGTCTAAACCGGGTCAAAATTGAATCTAAACCGGGCCAAATTTGAACCAAATTCTAGTCAAAATTTGTCCTAAACCGGGTCAAAATTAGGTCTAAACATGGTCAAAATTGAGCCTAAATCGGGTCAAATTTGGACCCAACTTCTAGTCAAATTTGTCCTAAACCGGGTCAAATTAGGTCTAAACCGGGTTAAAATTGACCCTAAATCGGGTCAAAATTGAATTATTTAATGGAGTTTAAATGGAGGGGGATATAGGCAGAATTGCAAAAGATAAGGGGAAAATAGGATTAGGGTCAAAACATGAGAGAATAGGATGAGTGCAAAACATGAGGGGACAATAGGCAAAGTAGGAAAACATTAGGGGGAAATAGGAGTTTTATCCTAAAAATAATGTTAAAACATATAATTACTAACATAAATAAGATTCAAACCTTGTCATCGACAATTAAAAATCCAATGCCAATCAACCAATTATCTTTAATTGGATCATGTTCTTCTCATATAAAAAAATCGATATACAATCCATTTTTGAGTAGCATGTGCAATAATATTGTTGACGTTTTTGAATGAGCTAGCGTCCGATCGAGCAAATCTTGTTTAACCAAAAAATATATATGATAAGTCAACATGACTTTATTTAAAGAATTATATATATCGCCAAGATGATCGAAAAAAAGGCATATCATATTGGATTATGTTTTTCATGATCAAAACCTTATATATTGTGATTGTTTTTCGAGACAATGATTAAAAAATTCACAAATATACCATTGAATATTTCTTACAATTTAAATATTGTAGTCCACAAAATCTTTTTCGATAGATAATATTTGTAACTGTCGGCTTGACGATTGAATTTTAATTAAGGTCTAGTAGTTTTAGTCGATGTTCCGAGGTAACTCGTGATAAGGCAACATACAATTGTCCATGATTGAACATCGGTATTGGTAAGTACAATCCAATCCGTTTTAAACTATGTCCTTCTTGACTTTATTTATCGTCATTGCATAACAAAGTCTAACCGGAAATTGCCTCATGCGCAATGTGAATGGTAGCGTCGAATCAGTTGGTAATAAAAACGATTTTGGGAATAAGCACTTTTGTACCGATGTGTCCCCGTTATAATTCAGCCTCCAATACTCTTTTTTCCAATTGAATTACCACCAATCATATTCCAATACATAGCCCATCTTTTTTATTTAGATTGTGCAACATCATTATTGATGCAACTACTTTTGAACTGAAGCGATGTTTTGGTAAATCTGGAAATTCAAATGAGTTTATATTCCATAGGGTAAAACGATTGCAATCAGTGGTTAGAGCATTTTCAATTCCAATCGCGTATGAACTTAAATACTCTATCATCATTCCGAAAGTTAAGCAAGATAAATGCATTTGCTTCATCTAGATCTTCATTTCTTGGAGTTGAGATTGATCTTTCTTTAAGGTACTCATGATTCGTGAACATTTCAAGGAACATTGGATTGATTCTGTAATCCTTTGTAGTGGATCTCATGTGACTTCAAGCATTAGCTTATTTAAATCAGGATCTTATCCCCCTCAGTGTAGTCATTACACAACTTATTCAATGAAGGTGCTATGCCATCTTCCACGTTCAATAACCACTTAGCAAACTCTTGCTCGTTTGGTCTTAGACGCATGTTACGTGTTAAATTATGAACAAATGTTTAACATCACTTTGTTGCACCACTCTATATTAATATGAGTCTGATACTTCTTGAAGATTTATAGATTATAGAGTATGACAAACCAATTATCCAATTTGATATTCCATTTCATTGCAAACTTTGAACCATCTCTCCTTCGTTTGTGTAGCGCATACCTTAACTCGTTGGTTGTTGTGTAATTGATGTATGGACGTGGATATTTCTTTGAACATATACCATTTTCCATACATGGACCATGCAACATGTGTTGTTCTACAAGCTGACATCCTTCAAAGTCGGAGTCTCTATCAAGCAACTTTGCTTGTATAAAAGTATCTATGAATTCTACTTAAGGGTTCTTGTGAATGGGTTGCAACCATATTAGAATATGTGCATGTGGCAATCCATGTTTTTGGAATTCAATCGTGTATATCACTACATTATAAATATGATCATTTAGATTCTGTAATGTGTTTATTGTTATCATCAAAGAGTAATAGTGTTAAAATTAACTCCACATTTTGGTTATTACTTGCAATAGGTTTTGGGAAGAATACTGTAGCATTTAAATTTATCAGAAAATAATTCAATTTCATCTTGAAAAACGCGATATTTAATGTTCAGTCTATCATTTGCACTTAGCCCATCTTATGTTTCAAGATGAGCTGAGATCTCCGTCCACTTAGAATTTGTTGTTGATGTTACAAAAGGATTAGGGTTACCATACCATCTACATACATACATATGACAATCACCTCTACAAATTAGAAAAACTGTATATTACACCAATTGCAATAATAAATTTTTTTTTATAAAAAACTATGACTCGAATTTTAATTATATTGTTTACATATGGATGAATAGTAGTCATAATAATAATAATAAATAGGATATAAATTGACAAATAATAATAATAATAATAATAATAATAATAATAATAATACAAATCTTATATAAATAATTAACATAAAAGGATTTAATTCATAGTATAAAATGTTTTATAAATGATTTACATTAAGATTTTAATTGATATTTTGTAATAAGAATAATAATAATAATAACAACAACAACAACAATAATAATATGACTAGGAGTAGTAACATCGAGCCTTAAAATGAAAGGTCTGAATGCAAACGGACCTTTGGGCACGAGATTTATAATAGTCCACAAAATTATGGCTCGACCCGTTAGGCCTTGAAGAAAAAAACTTAGCAAATGAGAGACATCATTCAATTGTTCCAACCCTAGCTGTCTTTCTTCTCTTCTCATCCGTCTTCTTCTCTTCTCCCACCGTCGCGTTCTTCTTCTTCTTCTCTTCTCCCATGGTGCACAGTTCTGCTTCTCTTCATGGTTCTCTTCACGGTTCTTCTTCTCGTTGTTCATCTCCTCGGTCGTCTCCTTGTTTGTCTCCTCAGTCGTCTCTTTATTCGTCTCCTCGATCGTCTCCTCTTGTTTGTCTCAACTGGGATTCATGGGTGAGTCATGGATATTGTCCTAAGGCCTTCCTCCTCCATTGTATCTCCGTCGTCATATTTTTTTGTGATAGTCAATGTTCTCAATATTGAAATCTGGTCGAAGCTTTTTTTTTATTGTCTATTTGTGGTAGGAGTATGGTTCTTAGACAATTGGCAGGAGAAACGACAATAGCATCGGTCCGTAGACTGTCTGAATTCTGTCGGTTGGGCCACTGACCTAAAATTCCAAACACGTTTGATTTCGAGCCAGGCCGACCCGCGCCTGTTTTCATTGGGCCACTACCAGGCTCGGACTGGGTTCGGACCAGGTCGCCCGTTTGACACTCCTAATTGTGACATACAATTCATAGTATAATATTATACATAAATAGTTATCATCATACTATTTAAGTTGACAATTAGTAATAATAATAATACTATGAATTGAAAATTTGTTTTCTAAATTAAAAATATTACATGTAGTTTGAAATATGTTATTTAATATAATTAATATATAATATTATTCATATTTATTTGATGTAGTTATTTAATTCAATATATATTATATGATACATTTGATGTTGGATTTGTTGACTGAACCGTCACGTCATCGCTAAAATGACAGGACGAAAAATCAATAAGCCTAATTTTTAATATATAATAATATTTTGTTTTTCAGGTGGTCAAGAAATTTCAATTTTGTTCTCTCAATATTTTTTTTTTCAATTATAAAGATAAACACTTGATTATTATTTCATGTTATGAATTGCCGGAGTATATGTGTATCCAATGAAATAGGAAACAAAACTAATATATGTGAAGATTTATTTCATTATATATTTTATTTTTGTATGTATTGGTATGTTTAAATATATAATTTTTATTGTATTTATAATTATTTTATAAGTTCTAGAAAACCTTAAGAAAATACTTTAATGCCTAAAGATTTATTGAAAATATTTACAGTGATAAATTTTCTCTAAAAATAATAATACAAAAATTTACTCCACGTATAAAAATATTGAATATCTTGGTATACTGTAAAATAGACAATTTCACTCCTTTGAAATATGAATGAACATTTTGACAGATGAATTATTGAATTTAACCATATAGACTTAAGACTCTCATGTTCAACGTTGTTTAGTTTTTACTCAACCGTAGATATTCTTAACCAATTGAAAATATAAATTATTTCAATTTTTATTTCATTTTGAAACATAAATCACTTTAACATAAAAATTAGTATAGATTTCAATTGAACATTCACGTTGTAAATATTCATCTATAAATATTTTTTTACCCAAATACACCTAAACTCACTCGAAACATATATCACATCTCTAAATTAATTTTGAGTTACACACAAGTGTAAATCTCTCAGTCATTTCCCTTTAGTTAAATACAACACTAATGTATGACCTTCAATCGTGAGTATCCATAAACACACATACGAACACACAAACAATAATTGCCTTTAGATTCTTTATTGTTAAGTTGTGGTTTTCTCTAAAAGTAAAGGCTCTCTTGCTATTGTTATAAGTCACACCTATTTGTTGTTGCCTCTTGCTCCTTTTATATGTTCTCTCTCGCAGGTTTTTCTAACATACTTTTTATCTCATTTCATTTTGAAGTTGTTGCGATCTACCTTATTTGTAGAGATCTTCATTTTATCTGAAAGTTTGTTGTTGACTTTCTCAAATCAAGGAGTTTGTTATTAACTTGCTAAAAATCTAGGAGAATGTTTTTTTTTTCATATTTTTAGGCCTATTAGTGTTGACATATTACTCTCTAACATAACATATTTTTAAAAATTTGTTAATAATATGTTAATTGATGGTATATATGTCATTTTGTATATATTATTGCTATTATGTTCAGTTAGTTATTCACTGGTTAGTCGTCTTTATAAATTCTGACCATTGTGCTAATAAACAAAAAAGAAATATAAATTCTATATGGTATCATATCCACCGCTTGGTACCGACGGTCTTGAAATATTATCTATTTTTTTTGTGTCTTCTAACTAGAAATGTCCATTCGAGTTATCCAGATCGAATCGAACAACTAGATCGTTTGTTATATAAGTTGTCTGATGACCCATATGAGTTCAAATTTAGAACCCATTTAAGTTTGAAACGATTCAGTTTGGGTTCTAAAAACCCGAAAAACCCAATTAAAAACAATTTTTAAAATGAAAAAGGCTAGTAGTTTCAATTGCCACTTGTTTCATGCTTCCTTCTACTCCTTCATGTGTGTGGTGTGTGGGGTCATTGTCTTCTAAGTATTCTCTTCGACGTTTTCTTTTTGTTCATGTGATCCATATTGCCTACCATCTTCTTCTGCTATTGTGCATGACATTGTCTTATGTCGTTCCTGTCGAATGTCGTCTTATGTCATTCGTGACGAAAGGAACTTTGCTCAGGAAAAGTGCCTCTAGATCTCCTAGCTTCTTGCATTCTCGACTTCATCTACTTGTAAGTACACCATATGTGCTTCCCTCCATGTCTCTTGATGCCTTTGGGGTGCCTTACTAAATTCGTCCGCCACCAATCGAGCGAACACATTTTGCATCCTCTTAGATTTAGCTTTTGTGACCGGTCTTTGTGTTGTCGAAGTTTCATCCTCATCAACAACCCGACTAAAAAACTCAAGACTCAGCGAACAATGCGACAATAATTGTTATCTAGTATTGATAAGTAGACGAACACTCAAATCTCTCCAAAAGTTCGATAACTATATCTCAAGAAATAGCAAAGAAAATACGCTTTAAATTCATTTTAAATTTGGTTTAAAATATCATACAATGGGTCCCCTATTTATAAGGACTAAAAAATAATGGAAAACTTAATAAACTAAACCAAGTTAAGAAAACTCGATAAATCTCTTGGTCAAGCGGTCAAATCGTCTCGTCGAGCGCCGCATATGTTTTAACACTAGATTATGCAAAACTAAAATATATTGGTCCATAGGAAATGCTTGGGTCAAGCGTTTTCTTGCTCTGGTCGAGCACATTGGGTGATCACAAATTTGTTCTGGCAGAGCATTGTTTGATGCTTTTGTTTCTTGCTCCTCTCGACCTCTTCTCCTTGTACAGATCTCTTATAATATTTTTTTAATCATTCTTTAGCATCCTCGTAGGATCATTATCCATCTTTTCATATCCAATCGTGTGAACTCGTCTCGAGACTCTTTTCTATTGCTTTTCATTGTTTGTCCTCATACGAACACATCTCGAAACTCCTTTGTCTTGTTCCTTATTGTTTGTCTCCGAGTAAGTTTTGGTGGATCCAAGATCTCATCCTTATCATGTCAGGAATCTGAGTCTTGTTATTAGTGTCTCCTACTCCTCTATGTCACTAAAGGTTGGTTCAGAAGCAACATTAAGTTGTGAAGACTTCTTCCAATCCCATTCCCTTACTATTAATATATAATTTCCATATTCATGTCTTGATCATGGTTTCAATATCAAAAGCTTTTTCCTCTAATTCAATTGGTGAATATATTACTATAGTTTTTTGTCTTTCTTTCAAATTCGATTCTTTATTGGAGAATGTATTTAAAATGTTCAATCAATAACTTATTTTTAGATTATATGTATAGTATTTGATAATTTTGAACAATTTTTCCTAACTTTTAGATTTAGATTGACTTAGTTCTATTATAAAAACAAAAAGAAACTCTTCGAATATGATAATTAGGAATACTTAGACGTGGTGAGGGTTTAGAATTCTTTCTGAATAAGCATCATGAGTGAAATCATATGGTAAGCACATTATTTCAGGTTGCGATCCCATGATATGTGAAGCAAATCAAGAGTTGAGACGAAGAATAAGAGATGGATAACAATGTTTTGTGGAGCTTCGAAGCAAAGAAGTGTATAAGCTAAGAAAACCGAGGCTTGGACATCCAAAGAAGAAGAAAGTTTCCACTGTTATGCATTTTGGTTGAGCTAAAGGCTCGATTTATACACATAACTAAAATGATAACAATAACGAAAATGTAGAGGAAAATGGAGGAATATTCCTTTTAATCATGTTGACATGACAAATTAACAAAATAATTTCTAGTTGCAATGGATTTTTTTCAAAGAATTTCTTGTGTTGCTCTAGTTGTGACAATGAAAGAGAAAGACGTTTTTAGGCTTGAGACATGACCAGGCTTCTACGGTTGCTCTAGGTTGAAGACGCCAATGGTCCTTAGACTATGTGATATATTCCTCGAGTAGAAATTTTATTTTGGATCCCGGGATGCGTACGAGGAATCCGCTATACTTGATCTCTCGAGTAGGATCTTTAGATTGTGGATGATCTCTTGACTAGTCTATGAGCACTCTTCAAGAGCTTATATGGTCAAGATGGTGGATATGACCACACGAGGTAAAAATAGCTCTGTGAGATGAAGATGATGGATGAACGAGGTTTGGTGGAGGTTTGAAAATTTCTTGATACAGTAAAAAATGAATTCAATTGTTCTTGTAACAAGTTGAAGATATCGTGCTTTTGATGAAAAATCAAGAAAACAAGAGTTTATTTCATAACAACATTCATTATGCTTAGTACAAATGGGATGCAATCTTTTATATAGGAGAGGCTTAACATCATACATAAGAAAAATACATAAATAAAGGATTAAAATCAATCTACTAGTCGTGGAGGTTGTTGGAGATTTTTGTACGAGGAAAATATAGGATTTGGAGGAATATTGAAATGTTTAGACGATATTCTAGTCATTTGAATTGGTAAAAAAAGATCATTATCTTTTGTGCTTTCATATTTGTCTGAACCGAACCCTTAGAGATCTTTGTTAAACAAAAATGGAGGATTCAGAGGGATATTGATATGCTTTGGAGATTTTCTAGCCGTTGGAATTGATAAGGAAATATCTTTATCTTTCATATTTCCTTTCCCGTGTGACGTGGACCCATTGGTAAACTTTCCTTATAGTGTAGTGTCTCTCGCACCTCCTTATCTATCTCTTGTGACTTATTTTGCAAGTTTCTAGCTCATCCATGTGCACGCAGGCCTTAGAAAAGTTTTGTCTTTTCAGTTCTTTGATTTAGCTCCTTATTGATGTGATCCTCATTTGGAGCGATGTCATTATCGATGGTCTCATCACTCTGTTCTTGCTTTTGGTTAGTAGAACAAAACAGAGTGTTATCTTTGTTTTATTGTTATTCCATTGGGTAAGGCAGATGTAGGAGACTATGACATTTCTTCAGTGACCTGAGATGATTTCTCCACCATTTGAGCTGAAGTTTGAGGATTGTTGGAAAGTGTTTGCACACTCCCCTGCGAATTTGTGTCAGGTGGAAGACCGAGACCAAGTTTGAGCCATTTTGTAGAAATTTTTTTAAGACAAAGATTTAGTAAAACTTTCAGCAACTTGGAACTCACTGGTGATATGTTTTGTAATGATCAAGCCTAAAGAAACTTCATCTCTAATAAAGTGATTGTCTAGTTCTATTTATTTGGATTTTTTTTTGTGGAATGTCTGGTTACACGACATCTCACCCAATTAATGTCATTGTAAGCATGTAAATTTGAGGTGCTTTTAGAGTATAAGTGGAGCAATAATCAGTCGTGTCATTTAAATAATGAAGAATGAATTTAAATAATTTAAAATCTGAAACTAGAAGTTTACAACAAAATTAAGATCATGACGAGTCAAGGTAAGATATTGAGGGCACTTATGATGCTTTTAAAGAAATATGGATCATGATATTGTCGCAAATATGAAATTTATCGTTTATTTAATAGGTAGAGGTGTTGTAAAAATAAGCATATCGATCCTGGGTATTGGCATGTTGAGATTGATGGAGAAATAATCATTGGTATGAAAAATAGCTTGAATGTCTAAGATGTGGTGTAACTTAACGAGATTATTCATGGAGAACGATGAATGTAGAAGTTCAACAAGTTAAGAAAGCAAAAGTTTAGAGAATATAATCATTGTGTTTATAAACAAAGAGGGAAGGGTCAACAACACTACAAATGAAACCAAACTCAATTAGAAATTAATTGAATTATTTAACCGAGCACACTATATAGTATTTTCTTAAGTCGAAATGCATGAGTTGATTATTTACTAACAAAGCCCGGTGGTTATGACATGTAAACTATTTCTTTTAAGTCACCATGTAAAAAGATATTAGTGACATCTAGTTGATTCACATGAAAATTATTAGTGATGGCTAAGCATAATACAATCCTAATGGTAGAAGTTTTAACAACTAAACTATAAGAGTCAACAAAGGCCTTCAGTTTAAAAATATCGTTTTGCTACTAATCTAAGTATTTCCGGAGAGCAATCGAGGTTTAACTTCCACTTTAAAGACCCACGTATCTCTTAGAATATTCATATCAGGGGTTGCTCGTTGTTCTGTGATACAATTATTTCTTCTTGCATAAATAGAGACCAAACCGGATGTCTTAATGAAGTGTCTATAGATTTAGATGTAAAGGGTGCATCTATTGTCTAAGAAAAACATATTTAGGATTTGGCTTGATTATACCTACTCTTCACCAAGTTTTCATTGAGTTTATAGATTGTTGTATTGGTTGTTTTGGTGATCTGAAAGGTGTGGAGGGATCTGGTGTAGTTCTAGGTAGTGAGTTGGAAGTGATAACACGAGAATTTCCAAGAATAGAGTGTAAGACATTAGGAACAATATTGATAATATGTATTGGAGTTTGATAAGTGGATGTAATACTAGAACTATCGGAAGAACTAGACAGAGAACTTAAATGGTGTCCCTCAAGTATGTATAGGAATAAATATGATCAAATAAGCATATTTAGAAGCAAAAGGAAACTAATTTTCATCAAATATTGCATGTCTAACAATGTATATTGATTTATGGGAGGGTAAAGGCAACAATACCCTTCGTACCTGTCATTATGCCTAAAATATTGAATGTATAGACATTGGTTCAAGTTTGTTAATAGTATAAGAGTGGAGATATGAAAACTATGAACTATCAAAGACTTAGTGATGTATAGATAATTTCTTTACCATATAAAGTAGTATAAGGGCAACTGCCATTTAGAACAAAGTTTGATGTGAAAAATGTTTCAACCAAGTACAAAAATGGTACCTTGGCAAAGAAAATATGGAGAGGCCAAGCCCTATAATGTGTTATGTTTTCATTCTAAAACACCAATATATTCTAGAACTGTTCAGATGAGAGATGAGTCGGTTGTTATTAAACTCTCCTCCATCACATTGAAATAATTTAATATTTTAATATAGGTGCAATTCAACATTTTTTGAAAGGAAATAAATATTGAAAATAATTCAGTTTTTTAAAAGAAGTAACCATAAAAATTGAGAGAAATTGTCAATAAAAACTACACAATACTTAAAAAATTATACTGAGCATACAAGGGAAGGATCCCAAATCACAGTGAACAAGTTCACAAGGTTAAGTAACAACAAAGACAAAACTAGGAAAGGGAGTTTGGTAATTTTAATTAGTTGACATGAAACCCAAAAACTACTTGAATTCTTTGAAAGTTTAATTTTTCACTAGATTCAAGATCTTAAAGAATATTATTGTTTGGATGGCCAAGTGTGTGATGCCAAATGTCCGCGTATGTGATTTGATGCCTAATGGAGTAAAGAGTTTGTGTTGCAGAATGCTCTAACAGGTATAGGCCATTAACTTGGCGACCCTTGACCAGGATTTCCTAAGTTGTTTGATCCTTAATAAACAAATCATTAGCATTAAAAAGCACATAACATAGATATTCTAATGACAGTTGTGAGATTGACAATAAGGATTTGTGTAATGAAGGAACAACAAGAAGAATTTGATCACGTCTATTTCGTTATAGTATTTTAGTTCATTTTCGTGGTTAGTTTACCAAGTATTAAGCATCACTTAGTCTTTTTTCATTGTTTTTTCGTGTATTTACAGGAAATGAAGACATCGGAACGCGGAGGAGCTGTTGAAGACTACGATATTGGGATATGGATGAATCTCATTCTATATCTATGTTTGAAATAGTTTTCTTTTGTGCTTTGTTTTCGAAATCCATGTCCGAATAGTTTAGTAGCTACGGGTTAGAGTTTTGTCAATATGTAATGAAGTTTCATGCTTAATGCTTGGTTATGATATTTGATGTTTATGGATTGATTGGTTGTTCTTAACGTTTTTTGTTCTTAATTGACCGTTTGAATGAATGATTATAAAAGTTTGGTTGCATTGGAAAATGAATTGAACTTTGGAACGTAACCATGATATAAGATCTCAATTGATTTAGAACCTTGATCGGTCGGTTAATTGGACTTAGGAATTAGGATAGCAGACTCAATGCATTTATCGTGTGAGATTACACAATTGGAAGATTGGTAGTACACATGCTAAATAGTGGGATGAGGCATCGAAAGAGTAATCCCCTGGGAAAGAGCTTGAATTCCCCGAATACGTGATAATATTTATCACCATGATCTTTGTTAGCACTTCATTACATTATCGTGCGTCTCTCGAAACCTGTAGTGTTTATTTTATTGAGTTTATCCAATAGTTAGTTTAGATTCATTCGTATTTAAAACACTTATTGATTTTTACCGTCTTATTCGTTAGTTAACTGACTTTAGAGTTACATCAATTTCTTGTGTTCGACCCTGGTAATATACGATCCGTATTCTTGCGGAAGCATTAGTCTAGGTATTTTAATACTTGAGATTAACCACATCAAGTTTTTGGCGCCATTGTCGGGGACTTGATTATGGCTTTAGAGTTAGGATACTTTTGGATTAGGACATAGTCCTTTCCGGAGTCTTATTTGTTTTTTTCGTGATTTTTGTTTTGTTTTTTTTCTTGAGTCAATTTCTTTTACTTTTCGGAGCTCACACGTTTTTCCTTTGTGATTGTGTTTTCGTGTGCAGATCACTAGTGCATGAGAAGTGTTGATAGTGTTGATCTAGTTTACGATCCAGAATAGATAAAACACTCAGGGATTTGAGAAAGAAATCGAAAGCTAGTGCCAGTCAACCGATACACGACACACCAACTACTTTAGACAGCTAGCCTGAAGAAGTAATAGAACCAAAACTTGCAGACGAGAGCGAAGACAAACATATAGCGGAACATAACAATCAAAATGCACCACGACTTGTTGCGCCACAAATTCCAGCCGCGGTAACCTATGGACACGGTCCCTAGGCATATACAACTCTTGTCTTGCATCACTAGGAGGGACGCTCGTGTTGAATTGCAACCAACATTCATCCAAATGCTTAGTAACACAACGTTCAAAGGGAGACCCGTCAAGGATCCAAACCAGCATCTTACTGATTTTAAGATGCTCTGCAGAACTATCAGTACCGGAGAAGGAGTCTTGGACGAAGACATCATGCTAGTTGCCTTCCCATTCTCAGTGAAGGATAAGGTTCAAGACTGGTTGTATTTCCAACCGGCGAACTCTATACGATCATGGAGACATCTAGAGGAAAAATTCATGACATGGTTCTTCCCTCAAAGTAAAGCTCAGCTCGCCAAGAATCAAATCAACACATTCGTCCAAGGAGCAGCTAAGAGTTTATACGAAGCGTGGGAACGTTTCAAAGACTACCAATGCTTTTGCCCACATCAAAGTATGGATCAGAGCTATCTTATACACAATTTTATGCAAAGACTCATGGATAACACAAGAATTCTGATCATAGCCGCAACTGGAGGTTCTTTGAGCAACTTCACTTTTCCACAAATCGTAGACTTGATTGATCGTATGGTCGATGATGGCAGCAACACCGCTGGAGAATACAGTCGCAACACTCCCGCAAGGGTAGCTCATATGAACGACATGCATGCTCTATATGCTGATTTAGCCGAGATGAAGGATCAAGTCGCTGGGATTTACAATCTTCTATCTTAATGAAGTCGTCCACAATATCTAGAGCAATTAGAGGATCAAGGAGTCCAAGGGTATGAGGAAGTAAACTACGTGAGCAGCCCTTGGGAAATACGTATAATCACGGATGAAGAAATCACCCAAATTTCTCCTACAATAATTTTCCGACGGTGCCTTGAACGCGCAACAACTATCAGGAAACTTTCCACCGCATGCAATGCAAAGGAAACAGAATTTTCAGCCAAGGATGCAACCCCAAACCCAGAATTATAAACCACGTGCGCCTCCTCCACCTCTACAAGAAGCTAAAGACAAAAAGATTAATACAACGAGTTTCGAGGGATGAGAGAAGACCATGAAGATGTAAAGAAACAAGTTGTAGAGATGAAGACATACCTAAAGATCTTGGATACTCAAGTTGCACAACTCGCTGTGAACTCCTCTCAACCACAAGGAGTTCTACCGGGGAGGCCTGAAGCAAATCCTTGTGAGTAAATCAATGCCATTCACTTAAGGAGTGGCAAGACGCTTGATCATCCCACTCATTTGACGTTTGAAAAGGGAGAATCATCTAGTACAATAGTGAAAAAGGGCAGCAATGTCGAAGAGCATAAAGCGGAGGAAGAGGAGCCAAAATATGTTAAACCCGAACCGAGGCCTCCTCCTTTGCCGTTTCCACAATGCCAACGCAAGAAGAATGATGAGGCTCAATTTGAAAAGTTTTCTGAGATGTTGAAGAAGATGCACATCATCATTCGATTCCACGAAGTGTTAAAGAAGATGCCTTCATATGCCAAGTTCCTCAAAGACGTACTTGCAAACAAGCGAGATGTGGAGACGGAAACCGTCATGGTGACTAATTTGATGCTGCAGCCAAACCTACCCAAGAAGATGTCCGATCCAGGTATATTTGTGATCCCTTGGAAAATAGGTGATTATGCAATTAACCATGCACTAATCGATGTCGGAGCAAGCGTAAACGTGCTACCATTGTCATTCTACGAAACATTGGATCTTAGGAGTAGGATGGATCTTCAACCAACACGAATGGCGCCCACCATGGCTGATCAAAGTGTTAGAATATCCGAGGGTATGTTGGAAGACATGCCATTACAAGTTGGGAAGTTTTTCATCCCAATCATCCTCGCTAGAACGTTTTTTAATACGACCAAGACGATCATACGTTGTGTTGAAGGTAGACTCACATTGAATTCGGAGATGAACAAGTGGATTTTAATGAACGACACGCTCAAGCAGTCTTGTATGGTGGATTCGGTATTCTACATAGACGTCCTAGAGAAACTAGTCGAGGAAGTTATTGAAAAGTTCGAGAACATGGCTTCTCTTGAGATGGCTCTTTTAGTAGCTGGAGAGGGACTTTATAAGGACCGTAATGAAGTGAAACATTACAAAAAGCTTCTGGACGAAGGAAAGACGAAAGAGATCCCGAACACCGAGCTAGACACTCTCTGAGCAGATTTATGTGCGACCCGAGCACAGTAGGTTGTAACCCAAGAAAAAGGTGAAATTTCAGACATTTCTTATCAAGAGGAGTTCTCAACTCACGAACACATAATCACAACTCAAGTGGACATCAATTAAAGTCAAGAAAACGTCATAAACCAGTGCACAAACCTCTGCGCATTACAGAAAGATTCCAGCGCGCCTCAAGCAGCTTGCGACGCGAGTTCAACCACTTCTGAGATGCCTAATAGCCTAACCGAATGTCCAAAACCTGACTGGAGTGTTGACAAAGCACCAAAAGTGGAGTTGAATCCCTTACCACAAGGGTTGAGGTACGAATTCCTTGTACTCGAATCTACTTATCCTGTGATAGTGAATGATAACTTAGACGAATCCCACAAAGGAACGATAGTTAGAAGCTCTTAGGAAGTATAGGGATGCCATAGGTTATACATTAGAGGATATTAGGTGACTTGGTCCAGCCCTTTGCATGCATATGATTCACTTAGAAGAAGACTCTAAGACCTCCATTGAACATCAACGTAGATTAAACCCAAACATGATGGAAGTAGTTAAGAAAGAGGTTCTTAAGTTGTTAGACGTCGAAATTATATATCCTATATTGGATAATGTGTGGGTGAGTCTGTACAGGTAGTCCCAAAGAAAGGAGGCATCACCGTAGTCCCAAACGCAAACAACGAACTGATTCCAACAAGAACGGTCACCGGATGGCGAATGTGCATTGACTACCGCAAGCTGAACGCTAACACTCGGAAAGATCACTTCCCTCTACCTTTCATTGATCAAATGCTTGAATGTTTAGCTCTTCACTCCTACTTTTATTTTCTTGATGGTTATTCAGGTTTCTTTCAAATCCCGATCCATCCAAACGATAAAAAAAAGACGGCGTTCACATGTCCCTTCAGTACATTCGCTTATCGTCAGATGCCTTTTGGTTTGTGCAATGCACCTGCTACTTTTTAGTGGTGCATGACTTCTATCTTCTCCGATTTAAATGGTGAAATTACGGAAGTGTTCATGGACGATTTCTCGGTTCATAGACCTTCCTTTGATGTTTTGTCTAACAAATCTTTGTAAAGTGTTAGAGAGATGCGTAGAAGCGAATCTTGTGCTGAATTGAGAGAAGTGTCATTTTATGGTTTGCGAAGGCATCGTATTGGGTCATAAGATATCAGTAAGGGGAATAGAGGTAGATAAGGCGAAGATAGAGGTTATTGAGAAGCTGCCACCTCTTAGGAACGTTAAGGCCATCCGTAGCTTCCTAGGACATGCGGGGTTCTATAGACGATTCATCAAAGATTTCTCAAAGGTATCTAAAACCCTCAACGATCAATTAGGCAAGGATGTACCATTTGAGTTTACAACGAATTTTCACGCGGCATTTGAAAAGTTTAAGAAGGCATTGGTTTCTCCACCAATAATATAACCGCCGAATTGGGAGCTCCTGTTTGAGCTCATGTGCGACGCGAGCGATTATGCGGTTGGAGCAGTGTTGGGACAACGAAAGGATCGGATGCTGCATGCCATTTATTACGCGAGTCGAACATTAGACAATGCCCAATGCAACTACTCCACAACCGAGAAGGAGTTACTTACAATCGTCTTTGCGTTTGAAAAGTTCCGCTCATACCTAGTTGGCTCCAAGGTAATAGTATACACGGATCATGCTGCCTTGTGTTACCTTCTCACCAAGAAAGATGCAAAGCCTAGGCTCATTAGATGGATCCTACTGCTGCAAGAGTTTGATCTTGAAATAAGGGATAGGAAAGGGACCGAGAATAGGGTGGCTGACCATCTTTCATGTCTTGAAATCCCCGAGTGTATTCCTATCGACGACTATCTCCGAGATGATGCGGTAATATCCATGATTTGCACCTCCACTCCATAGTATGCTGACTTTGAAATTATTTAGTATGTCAAGTGCTACCGGAGGGGCTGAATTACAATGCGAAGAAGAAATTCCTCCATGACCTCATGGCGTATTATTAGGATGAACCATATCTTTTCAAAAGGGGTACGGATTGAATCTTTAGGTATTGCTTCCCCGAAGAAGAAGCTCCACACATACTGTCACATTGCATTCTTCAAACTATGGAGGACACTTTGCAGCAGCAAAGACAACCACAAAGGTGCTGCAAGCGGGCTTTTATTGGCCAACACTCTTCAAAGACGTCCATAGCTACGTAGCATATTGCCAAAGGACGGGGAAATTTCTAGACGCCATGAGATGCCACAACAATACGTTCTAGTGGTCAAGTCGTTTGATGTATGGAAGATAGACTTCATGGGCCCTTTTCCGTCCTCATGCGGGAACCTCTACATACTAGTCGCGGTTGATTACGTAACAAAGAGGGTATAAGCTTTGGCAAGTCCAACCAACGACTCCAAACCAGTAACCAAGATGTTCAAACGTGTTATATTCCTACGTTTTGGAGTTCTAAGGGTTGTGTGGTCATTGTTGGAGGTAAGCACTTTGTGAACCGTATCATAGAAGAGCTATTAAAGAAGTACGGTGTTCGACATAGGATAGAAATGCCATATCACCCTCAAACCAGCTGATCATCTCGTTTTCATACGTATTTCTTGCACGATTTTAGAGATATTTATGATATAGATGTGATGCTTTACGTATGATTCTGTATATGTTTTACTTGTTTTCGTGTTTTCTTGTTCTTACAAATTTTTATGCGTATTCGGTTCATTTCGGAGCTAAAGGACGTGCACGAGACAAAGTACCAACATCGAGGATCATCACGGAACAAACGGGATGAGAATTGGCTAAGAACACACACTACCCGCGCGGGTAACTCCCTAGCCCGAGCGGGCATTTATTACGGTGATTTTGTCCAGCAAATTGAGCTCGATTCGGGCAAGAACTACCACGCCCGAGGCCTCAGCCCGAGCGGGCAACAGTACAGCCCGACCGGGGTACCTTCTAGCCCGAGCGGACTGCCTCATTCTCCATCGCGTTCTTGCACGATCTTCCGCGCCGCACCCGAGCGGGTCACTTACCCAGCCCGCACGGGTCGCGTCCGTCACCTGCAACTCCAAATAAGTTAATTTGTCTTAAAACAAATGGGAGTTTGTTGGGAACTTTTACAACAAGGAAAACGATTTTAGAGAAGAGGAATAAGTGATATTTTGCTGGAGAAAGTAATGGAAACGTCGTCCAACTTATTCAAGAATGGAAATTCATGAAAAGACAACAATCAGTGGCTGCTGCAACAAAAGGAAGAACTGAACGACCGAAAGGGAAACAAGGGAGAAAAGGAAAGAAAAGAGGAAGGAAAGAAGAAGAGAGGAGTGAGAGGTCGAGCTCATTCATTCAATTTTCAGTTCTTGATCAAGGAGGGAGAGTAGGGAGAGAGAAGGAGGAGGTTCTTGCAAAGGAGACTTACAAGGAGCATTAGAGATCAACCCCACACTTCGGTTTCGTTTGGTTTGCATGTTCCTTAGACCTTCTATTTCGTTTATGATTGTTGACAGACGCATGAGCGAGTAGTTTGTTTGTTCTAGGAGAAGGGATTAGCCCATGGCTATCCCGAAACCACTTTTGATTTATCTTTGAATGCATCTTCCCGTTTTCGTTTATCTATTCTTTATCTGAATACTTAATTTACTTGTGTTTGCGATGGCCACATAGATGCATGTGTTAGGGATTACGAGAAAGACCGAAAGGAGAATTCTAGTCCTAGAATATCAGGTTTAGAACAACCGAGGTTAGGCCATGAAAGTAGGGTAGGAGCGGTTGAGGGTAAAACGGATGAATCACAGATCTTATGGGTTTAGTTTAAGGTGTCAGCCACGAAAGTAGGGGATGACTTGACTAGATCACGTGTCTATGCCTTGAGAGAGGGTAGATATCATATTAGGATCGTCTGCCTTGACTGAGATTGCATGATAGATAGGTTGATTGTTGGTTTCGGTAGTCTTGTGGTGAAACTGGATTCTTGGAACGTTTGTCTCATTGTTAAGAACTAGTTTGTTTCTTTGTTTTTAGTATTTCGTTATCAATTCCCATATTTCATTCGTTTGCAAGTTTGATTCACAATTAGAGTTTAGGTTGTGTTGCGTAGTCCCTGTCGGATCGACACCTAAAGTACTACACACGTGCCGTGCACTTGTGGGTAGTTTAGGTTAAATATTTGTTTAACTTTGATAACACATCAAGATTTTGGCGCCGTTGCCGGGGCTATTGTCAACACGTCTTAGATTCGAGCCTAGAGTATTTCTTGTTTGTTTTTTTTTTGTTTTCTTTTCTTTCGTTCTTTCTACCTAAATCGTTCTTTATTTGTCCTTCGCAGAGCCGTCGAATCAACGAGATATGGATAATCAGAACGGCCATGGACAGCCACAATTACCTCTCGATTATTTGGGGCATGTGCAGCAACAGCAACTCGCTCCTCAACCGCGAGAACCGCAGGCTCCTCCACAACGTCGTCTCAGAGATTACGTGGTGCCAAACATGAACAACGTGCAAACATCCATAAGGATGCCTGCTGTTGCTAGGGAACAGCTTGAGATTAAGCCGGCAATGATCAACATGCTTTATCATAAGCAATTCATGGGTGGAAATCACGAGGATCCCCATCAGCATCTCAGAGATTTCCTTGAGCTTTCCGGTACATTCAAGATACACGGAGTCTCGGAGGATGCGATATTACTGTGTCTCTTCCCTTTCTCAATTAGGGGACGAGCAAAAGTATGGCTGCAATCGCTTCCCGCTGGTTCAATCGCGACTTGGGATCAACTCTGCACATTGTTCTTATCACGCTTCTTTCCTCCGAGCAAGACGATTCAGATGAGGGGGAAATCACAACGTTTAGATGCAGAGATGGAGAAACTTTGTTCGAAGCGTGGGGCAGATTTAAGGATCTTCTACAGATGTGTCCACACCATGGTCTCGAGCAGTGGTACGTTAACCAAACCTTTTACAACAGATTTTCAGATGAACATCGAACGACGTTGGATAACGCTGCTAGAGGATCATTTATGGATCTGAGTGCCGAGGAGGCATACGAGCTGATTGATAACCTTTCCATGAACCACACCATGTGGTCAACACCGAGAGGTATGCCTAACAGCACTCGTTATCTATATGAGCCGAATTCGAGCAGAGCAACGGGCAATGAAGCGAACGCCATGTACTACGTGAATTGCGAAGATACAGAACACGTGGCTTATCGATGCACGCTGCAAGAGAACATAGAATACATGAATTATGCCCAGCAGAAAGGAAACACGCCATTCGGGAATACCTACAACCCGAATTGGAGGAATCACCCGAACTTGTCATACCGAACGACTCAACCGATGAAGTATTCGGGATTTCAGCAATCACAGCAGCCGTACCAGCAAAATAATCAGCAATTTCAGCATACTCACCAAGTTCCGCAAGCTCCTCAACCTCCTCAAGCCCCTTCGTCAAACCTTGAGGGAGTGTTGCTCGAATTTATCAAGGAGCAAAGGCAGCAACATTCAACTCAAACCAAATTCAATGCGGATGTGGGGACAGTGATCAACGAGCTCAAAACTCAGATGGAATCATTGAAAAACCATGTTAAGAGCTTAGAGAACTCCGTAGCACAGCAAGCTACCTCATCCTCTCGAAATCCCGAACAGCTTCCAGGTAAACCCGAATTAAACCCGAGGGAGTACGTGAATGCTATTTCTGTGTGCAGCACTGATATGATCGAGGATTCGCCCTCAAAAGAGCGAGAGCATACTGCTGGTACGTCGATGAAAAGAGGAAAAGGTAAGATTGCAATTATGGAAGGATTTGAACCAGATTTAGACAAACCATATGTTGCTCCACCGGCGTACAAACCTCCTATATCGTTTCCTCAACAGTTGGTGAGCAGTAAGAATGAAGAACGAGTGAGCAGATTCGTAGAGGATCTCAAAAAGCTTGACATCAACATCCCATTCGTGGAAGCCCTCCAAAAGATGCCTAATCATTCCAAACTCATCAAAGAGGTTCTTTCCAAAGAGAATCATATCGAAGAGAACGAGATAGTAGCACTCACCGAGGAATGTAGCGCTATCCTTCAAAACAAGCTGCCATCGAAGTTGAAGGTCCCCGGAAGCTTTTCCATTCCATGCAAAATAGGTAATATTGGTATTGATAATGCTTTGTGCGATTTAGGGGCAAGCGTGAGCATTATGCCACACTCAGTTTTCAAGCGGATGGACTTCGGGAATCTCAAACCTGCAAAGATGTGTCTACGCCTCGCGGATCAATCGGTAAGATATCCGGTGGGAATTGTTGAAAATGTTCCCATCATGGTAGGTAAGCTTTGCATTCCCACTGATTTTGTTGTACTTGAAATAAAGGAAGATGCTAGGATACCTATTATTCTTGGTAGACCGTTCTTAGCTACTGCAGGTGCCTTGATAGACGTACAACAAAGAAAGCTTTCCTTACGTGTCGTAGATGAGACGATCTAATTCAACCTGTCCAGCCCCATGAACTAACTCTTATCCAAGGAGTCTTGCCTTAGAGTGGATTCGCTGGATGAGTTATCAAAAGACATGCATGATCAAGTAAGTGCTTCTGATCCTCTTGTACGGTACTTAACACGAGTTTGCGATAATGCAGGATTTACGGACGAAGGAGCTGAGATATACACGAAATTCATGAGTGCTGTTGAAGCACTAGGAGACGCCCCATGTGAGGAGATACCACATGAAATGCACACTGGTTTTGCAACGGAGAAGACGTCCAAACTTGAGCCCGAGCCACCTTCGTCTTCTTTTCGGTATTGAGTATATTGAACGCGATAAAACATATCCTGTTGTTATGAATGCTAACATGAGTGTAGATGAGATGAGAAAACAACCCACACGCGTCAAGAAGCGTAGAAGAGTCAGCTCTTCAACATGTATGCAGGGAAATTATACGAAAGACAACCATGAACCTTCCATCGAAACTCAAAAGAGGCTGCACCCGCACTTACACGAGGTAATGGAAAAAGACGTCATAAAACTTTTCAATGCAGATACAATTTATCCAACCTCGGGCAGCAAACGAGTGAATCCCATGCATGATGTGCCAAAGAAAGAAGTAGTGACTAAGGGACGGCACGAAAAAGAGATCCTACCTCATGACTTCCAAATAGGTGACTTAGTTCTACTTTTCAATTCTCGTCCTAAGCCTTTCTCGGGCAACCTATGGTCTTTTTGGTCTGATCCTTTTCAGGTACGAGAAGTCTTCACACATGGAGAAGTGGAACTATGGAGCGATTCGAGTGGCACATTCAAAGCTAATGGACAACGACTAAAGCTCTACCAAGCTGCTCAACCGATTGAAAGTGGAAACTCCATTTTCCTTTCCGATCCACCCGTCGCGCACGCATGAGGAATGGAGACGTCAAAGCTTAAAGACGTTAAATAAGCGCTTTCTGGGAGGCAACCCAACCGTTTGTTTTTTATTTTTTTTAGTTTTTAGTTTAAGACTCTTTTAATCGTTTTCGTTAAAAAAAACCAAAAAAATACCACCACAAACGTGACTTCACTTCCCTTACCCTCCATCGAGCTTCACGTGGAGGACGCCGTTCAATTCAAGTCCGGGGGAGCAGCTCACGTTTGTCAGGTGATTTCGTTTCATTTTCTTTCATTTCCCCTTTGATTTTGTAGTTTTTAGGTTATTTTGTAGTTTTTAGTTTGTTTTTGTTTTCGTGAGTCAAAGTCGTCCCAGACACTTGTCCGGTGCCACGTTTTGAGATGAACCCTAAACCTAGAATGCTGAAGAAGTTGGCCTTTTCCGTGAGACTTTGCATGGTTGAGATAGGTTTTCCCTAAGCGTTAGAGTTTATTCGTCGGCTGAAAAACAATATGTCGTAATTCTTTGGGAATCCTAGTGTTGCTTGTGGGGGGTTTAGACGAGGTTGCTAGGCTAGTTTATCATTTATTCTCTCTATCCAGATGGTCATACTTCGTGTAGATGATGCTTTACTTATTTTTATGAGGATTATATATCACATGAGATCGAGCTTATTTTGCAGATTAAGAGCGCACACTAACACTCCGTTGTCGATAGAAATAATGCCTAAAATCATGATCTAAAATCAATATGAGTGCATCAACCTTGATACTCTTTCGATGGCTCGGGTCTAAGTGGTGGGTTGGCGATCATCTTTCTACATCCTAAGGGCATGGCACAATAAAACACCGCCTACTCCACTGCACTCTTGAACGAGATGCATGAGTATACCATCACCGGTAGTCTGGGTCTAAGTAGAGGCCGAATTAGCTGAAGTGCTCGACCGGGCTCATTTTTTGCCTGGTCGGGCATGTTGCACTTGCACACGCTGAAGAAGAAAAAGGAAAGTTCCTACCACGTAAATACAAATGGAAATTTAGTTACAGTAATGGAAAAGCATGGCAAAAGGAAAAAGAATAAGAAAATGCAAGAAAAGAAAGAGCAAAGGAGAAGAAAAGGGGGCAAAAGCATAAGGTTTTCCTTTGGACAGAAACGAAGGAGACACAGAGCAGACGCGGAGAGAGAGTAGAGAGAGCAATACGCCGAAAGGCTGGAGTTGGGACGACAAACTCGGAACGCGGAGGAGTTGTTAAAGACTACTATATTAGGATATGAAGAATCTCATTCTATATCTATGTTTGCAATAGTTTTCTTTTGTGCTTTGTTTTCGGAATCCATGTCCGAGTAGTTTAGTAGCTACGGGTTCGAGTTTTGTCGATATGTAATGAAGTTTCATGCTTAATGCTTGGTTATAATATTTGATCGTTTTTGGATTGATTGGTTGTTCTTAACGCTTTTTGTGCTTATTGACCGTTTGAATGAATGATTATAAAAGTTTGGTTGCATTGGAAGATGAATTGAACTTTGGAACGTAGCCATGATATAAGGTCTCAATTGATTTAGAACCTTGACCGGTCGGTTAATTGGACTTAGGAATTAGGATAGCGGACTCAATGCATTTATCGTGTGAGATTACGCAATTGGAAGATTGGTAGTACGCACGCTAAATAGTGAGATTAGGCATCGAAAGAGTCATTCCCTAGGAAAGAGATTGAATTCACTGAATACGTGATAATATTCATAACCATGATCTTTGTTAGCACTTCATTACGTTATCGTGCGTCTCTTGAAACCTGTAGTGTTTATTTTATTGAGTTTATCCAATAGTTAGTCTAGATTCATTCGTATTTAAAACACTTATTGATTTTTACCGTCCTATTCATTAGTTAACTTACTTTAGAGTTGCATTAATTCCTTGTGTTCGACCCTGGTACTATATGATCTGTATTCTTGTGAAACCGTTAGTCTAGGTATTTTATTACTTGAGATTAACCACATCAGAATTTCTAAAGGACTTGTACTTGAATTAGAATGCAGACTAGTGGATCTAATGTGAGTAATGGGAACAAAGGATCTGCCACCCACAATAACATTTTCATGTCCTATGTTGGGCTATATAGACTAAATATGCGAGTGTGAGTTGGTCATGTGTGAAGTGTCATACGAACCTAAAACGATGTTCTTTCGTTAGATGAATAGAAATAAACTGAAATATCCTAACAACCTGATAGGAGAACCTGAAATTATCTCTCCTAAGAAATGATGTCTCAAACCCTAACTACAACCCAACTGGAAAACCTCAAACTCAACGAACGACGCCACAACACTTGTGATCTAGTGTTGATAAGTTGGTGAACGCTTAGAATCTTTCTATGAGTTTGGTAGTTAAATTTGAAGAAATAGCAAAGAATATGCACTTTCAATTCATTATAAATTCGTTAATTCCCCTAAGTATAAAGACCAAACAATAATATAAAACTGAATAAAATAAACCAACTTAATTAAACTCTGCAAAAGTGCTCGGTCAAGCACCAAATAAGTCTTTAATCAGCAATCCGTAAAACTTAAGTATGTTCGACCGAAAAAATCATGTAGTGATCATATCCTCCAATGCTCCGTCGAGCTGAGTAATGCTCGACTCGAGCTGTTCAGTCCTCTAAATGTTCTATTTGTCTAGAGCTCTTCCAGCTTCTTGCTTCTCTTGTTCTCTTATCAGTCTAGGTAACCTTATGGTCTTGACTCGCCACTTCTTGATGTCCTCTACCATCCAATGGTTATCGTGCCATCCCTGTTTGGTTGAGCGCATTCCTAAAGTCCTTTGCTCTTGCCCTCGTGATGGAACCTTGTATGATCCGTGTTGGAACCACGACTTAATCCTTATTATCCTATCCTCCTTCTAAAGGATTTGATATAAAAAAAATTCCTTGAGTTGCATTAAAATAGGCCAACTCAGTATTATGAAAATGGAACTTGTAATGGGTTTACTAGGTAAAATATGTTGTGATTTGAGTTTTTGTTTGTGTTCTGGTCATAAGGCTCTACTTTTACTTTCACATCCAGTTCTTGCTCTTCATATCATGGTTCTTTCTTCGAAAATCCCTATTTGAAACCCTACAACAACTTATGATCAACATTAGAAAAATAATGAATTAGTTTGTTAGGGAGTATCGCCTCTTTGTGTGCGAGCACATTCATTAGCTGAAGTAAAAAGATTTTTGTCGCTTTTTCTCTTGCTCATGTGGAAAGGAAATTTGTGTTCATGGGTTTACTCTTACACGCCTTTTCCTTGGTTTTCTCAAGACCTCACTAATTTGGTGATCTACCTCAAGGTCACTCATTTTCTCATGTCACCCATCCTTATGTAGTCGCAATTGGTTTTCGTAGGTTTCCTTGGGTGTGATGAGTGCTAACCAGACTTGTTTTTCCTTGAACTTGAACATGTATTTGTTATTGAAGCCGCCATGTTAGGCTTGTATATCAAATTTTCATGGCCTTTCCAACAATAGATTTCTAGCTTGTATTTGTACAACATCATAGAGAACATTGTCTTCGTACTTGCCAATGTTGCATTAAATCTTCACAAGGCGATGTACCTTGGTTTTTCCACTATTGTTTAGCCATTGAAGCTTGTATGGCTTTGGGTGCTCTGTTATTATGAGTCCTAACTTGTCAACAATAAAGTGCTTTCCACTTTCATGCAACTATCACCATCTATGATGATGCTACACATCTTGTCTTTGTTAAATTATCGTGTGTAGAGTTTTTTTTTTCTCGTTGCTCTATTACATCCTCAATAGCATGTAGGTTAAGGACTCACCGCACTGCCTACAATTCTCTTTTTTCGGCCTCTATTCCTCAACACTTTTATCTAGCTCTTTAGCCCTAGGTTCTACGGCTTCATCTGATCATGTCTCATAACCCCATCAACGTGAATTAGTATAATCCACTTGTTCGAAAAATCTGTGGCATAATGCTCATGACCATGGAATTTTAAGCATCTAATTTCATGGTTACGTGTATGGATTTCATGGCTACCTTATATTTTTGGTTTTGATGTCTTGGATTTTGGGTCGATCTTGCTTGCTGGTAGTATATGACCTCTTGTGATCTTGAGTTGCCCTTCCTAACATTTGACTTGCTTGTCGATCCTATTAGTCAAGTGAAGAATATCATCCATATCCATATAGTGATGAGTATCCATGTGATCTTGAATATCAAGAATAAACTGCCAATAAAATGATCCATGGTGGCATCACGATCTTCAACCTTGTACCAATTGCCTTGAAGTTGACTGGCATTTTGATGATAGTGAGAAGGTAGAAATAGACATCGCATGATAGATAGAGATGCCATGAGAGAAATGTTGAGAGATCTATTAGTAGAAAGTCGGCAACATGACCAAGAGGAAAATTTGGCGACGCCACAAGCACTGATACCACCACTAGTACAACCGCATGCACCACCCCTAGTACCATTGCCACCACCACCACCGCCTCCTCAATTGTTTAATTAGAGTCATGTGGAGATGTTAGACTAATTCTATGTTATGGATGACATAGCTAAATGGGGTACAACTCCATTTCGTGGCGGTGCGATACCTCTCATGAAGGTAGGGTAATGGATGTTTCGATTGGAGCGGAAATTTTGATCATCTAGTTATCCATTAGAGTTTAAGATGGATATTGCACTCCACTATTTGGAGGGAAAACCAATTTTTTGGTGGGACGAGATCCAGAGGGAACATCTAGAGCATATGTTTTCTTGTGTTGAGTTCAAACAATTTTTTTAGTTGAAGTATGTACCGCACGTTGCTCGTGAAGAGATAGAGTTGGCATTTCTATAGCTCACACAAGCTGGTCGTACTGTTGCTCAATATTGTGAGACATATTTGGCAATATCACTTTTAGGGGCCAAATAAGTAACTTCAGAAAATTCTTAAGGTCAACAAAATTTTACAAGGAATACGTCGAAAATCAGACGCAGGATTGAGAACATCAAACATTGTCCTAGCTAGTTCAAAATTCCCAATTAGTGGAGAAAGGACCCATCGAGGAGGGCATCTTGAAGTCTTGAGATGCCAAGGGAAAACATGTTGTCCATCAAATCCGAGGGAGATCATATCATAGAAAAATAGCTCAGACTCGTCCTATCGTAACAACACCGAGGTATCCATGTCATCGTTGTGGACGTGAGCAAGTTAAGGGCATGCCAAAGATTTGATAAGAGATTAGGAAGCTTTCATTGTGGCAGTTTGGAAAACCAGATTCGTGAGTGTCCCCCAGCAAGTGGGAGGAACTATAAGACAAGAACAATCAGACGAATGTTTTTATTGTGGCAATATGGAGCATTTTCAAAAGGAACGTCCAAGGCCACCGACTCCACCACCACCAGCAGATCTAGTACCACAGGTTAGGGCTAGAAAGCCTGAAGAACATGCATCAAAGCTTAGGGTTGTGCAACTGCGTATATATGCGATGGGAGGTTACCAGGATGAACGTGAGGGTCAATTTATTTATGTGTGTGTATTATCTATGTGGAGGTGAGTTTCGTGAACGAATTGAGAAGCTAGATACTTTAAATCATTCGCATTATGCAGGAATAATAAGCGTGGGAGGTTTATCTACTCATGTGTTATTTGACACTAGTGCGACACATAGTTTTGTGAGTCCATTGATAGCTAATAAATTACTTATTCAACCTGAGAATCCAACGAGTATTGCCAAAGCGTGTCAAGGAGCTTACGTATCAAGGAATCTGATCGGGTCAAGGGATTCACATCATCTCAGCGTTGCGTATGGAACGATCGCTAGATCAAGGGTGTGATCTCTATCTCGCCACCATCTCTGTAGAAGATGTGGGTCAATCTGTGCAAGTCGAGGAGATCCTAATGCGTGTTAAGTTAGACAAGTTAACCTAAAATTACCTGCAAGTGTACGACACATGTGTAGTAATTTAGGTGTTGATCCCATAGGGACTAATGCAATACGGTCTAAGAATCAAACTAAAATCAATGCTTGATGCGATGAATTAAGGGTTATGAGATGCAAACGTTCTAGGATCACGTTTCACCATATATCTTTCGAAACCTATCTCTAATCTATCTAATCATGCGTTCCCTATCAAGATATCTAAGGCGGACGATCCTAATATAGATCCTACCCTCTCTCGAGGCATAGGAATGTGGTTTGATTGAGTTATCCCCTACTTTCATGGCTGACACCCCAACTAAACCCCAATACGATCTATGATTCATTCGATTAACCCTCAACCGTTACTACCCAACTTTCATGACCTAGTCTCGGTTGTTCTAAGCCTGATCTTCTAGGACTAGAATTCTCCGTTCGATCCTTCTCCTAATCCCTAACACATGCATCAATGTGGCCATCGTAAACACAAGACAATAAGCGCTCAGACAAAGAATAGATAAACAAACGGGGAAATGCATTCATAAACAAATCAAAGAGGGTTCCGAGATAGCGATGGGCTAATCCCTTCTCCTAGAACAAATCTACTACTCGTTCATGAGTCTAAACAACTGATGCGATTCAAAGTTAAACAAATATTAACCTAAACTACCCGCAAGTGCACGACATGTGTGTAGTACTCTGAGTATCGATCCCACAAGGACTACGAAACACAACCTAAACTAAAACTACGAGTCAAACTTGCAAACAAACGAATATTGGTTTTAAGATCGAAATACTAAAAACAAATAAACTAACGAGTTTTTAACAGTGAGACAAATGTTCTAGGAATCCAGTTTCACCATAAGACTACCGAAACCAACAATCAACCTATCTAATTATGCAATCCCAATCAAGTTATCTAAGGCAGGCGATCCTAATATGATATCTATCCTCTTTCAAGGCATAGACACGTGATCTAGTCAAGTTATCCTCTACTTTCGTGGTTGACACCTTAAGCTAAACCCATAAGTTTTGTGATTCATCTGTTTTACCCTCAACCGCTGCTATCCTACTTTCATGGCCTAACCTCGGTTGTGCTAAACCTGATTATCCAGAATTAGAATTATCCTTTCGGTCCTTCTCCTAAATTTCTAAAACATGCATCTACGTGACCATCGCAAATACAAGTAATTGAAGCACTCAGACAAAGAATAGATAAACGAAAATGGGAAATTGCATTCAAAGATAAATCAAAAGCGGTTCCGGGATATTCATGGGCTAATCCCTTCTCCTAGAACAAAACGACTACTCACTCATGCGTCCGTAAACAAACATAATCAAAATAGATAGTTTAAAGAACATAAAAACCAAGATGAAACCAAATTCCTCAATTGATCTCCAATGCCCTTGAATGTCTCCTCTGCAAGTCTTTCACGAACAGTCTTCTTCTCCCTGCCACTCTCTCTCTACAACTCTCTCTACTCTAATGTCTCTCCCCTACCTAAAACTGAAGTGAATTTGTCCCCTTAGCTCTCCTCCTTCTCTTTCCTCTTTTCTTTCTTTCCTTTTCTCCTCTTTTTCCTCTTTGGTCATTCACTTCCTTTCCTCTTCTTTCCTCTTTGTTGCAGCATATAGTTTTGTGAGTTTTCCATTCTTATTTCCATTGGTTTCTATTCTTGAGTAAGTGGGCACGTTTCCTTTCTATTTTCTAGCCATATAACTCTCATTTTTCTTCTCTAACCATGTTCCCTATTTGTGTAGGCAACTAACCACTTTCTTTTACTCTTTGGTCGAGTTTCCGTTTCTTGTTTCTGCATGTGACGGACGTGACCCGAGTGGGCTGGAGAGTGTGCCCCGTGCGGGCTCACTTGGAGGGACTTCACTCGCGCGTGCTGAAGGATTTCCCGACCTGTGATGGAGCCGCTGGATGTTAGGCCCCGCAGGGGCTAAGGTGTGTGCCCAGCGTGGGCTGTGGCTGAATGATGAGTCTGCGCGTGCTGAAGCCTGCCCCGAGCTGTGCTTTGGTTGTTGGTGCTTGTGCCCCACGTATGCTATGAGTTCCACCCCATGTGGGCTGTGTTGGAGCTGATGATCCGTGTCGTTCTCGTCCCGTTTGTTCCGTTATGATCCTCGATGCTAATACTTTGTCCCATGTACGTTCCGTAGCTTCGTAATGAACCGAATTTGCATTAAAACCTGTAGGAACAGGAAAACACGAAAATGAGTAAACAGATACAAAATCATACGTAAACATCGCAAGTATATCGTAAACATCGCAAAAATGATGCCAGAAATACGTATTAAAAAACGAGATGATCAACAAAATAAACGAAATAAGTAGAGTATGGAGAAGAGAAATATCGAACGAGTTATGATCCCGAATAAATTCCCGACTCTTTGTGTGTCTCCCGTCAAGAGGGCTCTTAGATGGATGGATGGACTCAAATCTTCTCTCCTAGGGTTCTTCTCTGTGTTTTCTTCCCTCTAAACTTAATGTGGGGTCCCTTCTTAAACAAATTCCCCGTTGGAGAACTTTAAGGGAAGTTGTTGCGGATACAACCCGCACGGGCTAGAAAACCTCGTGTCGTATTGCATTCCTTGCTTGTTTCTCGTCCCGTTTGCTCCGTTATGATGTCCAATGCTCGTACTTTTTCCCATGTATGTTCTTTAGCTCCGAAAAACCAGAAACACATTAAAACCTATAAGAACATGAAAACACAAAAAAGGAAAACAAATACAAAATCACACATAAACATCGCATCTATCGTCATAAACATCTCTAAAATCATGCTAGAATCGTGTACGAAAATGAGATGATCAAAATCCCCCAGACTTGAATGTTTGTTGCTCTCTTAGCAAACGTGAATGTGGAACACGTGGGAGATATAAAAATCGAGAATTCCCATTTCCCCTAGAAATACCGTTAAAACAAACCTAATCGATCAACAAACAAGTTAGAACAAATTTTTGCCTAATAACTTTCAGTCTTCATCTTAGGTTCACCATGGCTACCTATAAGAAAGCAAATCAAAGACGAGCTAAGCGAAAAACCGAAACTCTCTCTTCCAAACGAGACTTCAAACAAATGTTAATCATATAATCAAAGAGGATACTTGTTTTATTCTCGAGCTTCTTTATTCTTTTATTCCATTTTTTATTTCTTCTTCTTGATATTGCGAACACACTAGGCTTCTAGGAAGTCGGATTTGAAGGGATTCAACCTCTACTTAGACCCAAGCTACCGATGATAGTATACTCTTGCATCTCGTTCAAGAGTGCAACAGAGTAGATGACGTTCCGTGCTTTTTAGGCATTATTTGTTAATGTGCTTTCTTATTCTGCAAAATAAGCTCAACTCACGCGATCAAATCATCCTTGTGAAAAGAAGTAAAGCATCGTTTATATGAAGTATAATCATTTGGATAGAGAGAATGAACAAGAAACTAACCTAGCAAACTGGTCTAAACTTCCCATAAATAACACTAGGATTCCCAAAGACTTACAACCTACTCGTTTCTCAACCGACTAATAAGCTCTAACATGCAAGATATCACGGAAAATGCCAACTTCTTAAGCATCCTGGTTCAAGATTCATCTAAAAACGTGGCACCGGACAAGTGCCTAGGACGAATCGGACTCATGAAAACAAAAACAAACTAAAACTAACCTAAGAAAAACAAAAGAAAAAGAAACGAGATCACCTGAAAAACGTGAGCTACTCCCCTAGACTTGAATTGAACGGTGTCCTTGATGTGAAGCTCCAATGGAGGATAGGAAAGGTGAAGTCATGGTTGCAGGTCTCTTATTTTATGATTTTTAATATGATTTTCAAATTAACCAAGTCCAAAATCCGAAGGACAGCGAAAGGGTAGACAAGAAGGCGTGGGAGTCTTTAGACGATAATGATGCATTGCCGTCGGGATCGACTAAGATTAATGCGGAGCAACAGACAATGAAAGCTTACCCTATCCCGCTGAATGGATAGGAAATGACCCGATAATTCTGATATCGCTCCATATCCTCCACTTCCCTCCCACAAAGGCATCAAAACCAAATTCCCAAAAATCCTCCACAATGTCTCCAACAAAGACAACCACCTTCCCTAAATTCTTCCATCAAGTCTAAAAGACCAAGACAACTTTTCCTAAGAATCCTATATGTCTTAAGCCACCACTCCTTGTTTTAAGCCACCTTCTTTTCCTTTTGGCTAGTGGAGCCACTTAGTAGTTTTATATTGTATTTTGAATATTTCAAGGGTAAGGATATTTCTCAATATAAAGAGCTCCAAACCACATTGCAACTCAATCAATTCAAGAAAAAATCAAAGTGAGAAGTTTAGAGTTGAGAAAGTCTCTCCTCTTCCTAAAATCGTTCCCTAGGAACGTGATGTATTCAATTTGTGCTGAAACAATTGAAGTCATTTCCGACAGTATTAAGAGGCTTTCGCACCTCTTGTGGTATCATTCATTCTTCCGTGATGTCTTCAACTTGTTCCGAGAACAATTGAAGTCATTTTCGATAGTATCTAAAGGCTTTTGTGCCTCTTGTGGTGTCATTCATTCCACACACCCTCGTTTCTCTATCTTTCCACCTCACGGAGTCATCTCCATCCTGTGAGCTCGATATATCCATCTCTGCCCAAACAAACTTTTGCGAGTGCCTTTAGGCCAACAAGATATTCTCCAAACCCGAAGTGTTTTCTTTAGCTTATCATAGTCAGTTGTCTTTTCTCCACATAGTTTCATTCTAGAGATTATTTCAAACATCGCAAAATGATATTTTTCCACCAACTTATAATCTTTAAATCTCATATTCAACCAATCATTCTTTGTCTTTGAGAGGATCACATATTTTTTTTATGATCAAATCTATTTTTAAGAGATTCTCATAAATATTTGGGATCTTCTTTTGTTCGATATTCACCTTTTAGCCCTTCGAGAATATGACGGCGTAAAAAGATCAAGGCTTTTGCATTTTTCTCTTATGAGGAATTATTTTTTTACCAATCGTGCCAATGAGCTTTTTGTCTTTAAGATGTATTTTAGAATCAAACGCCCATGTCATTTAATTTTTCCCCGAAACATCAAGAACCGTGATTTTAAGATTCATCAGGTTCGACATGAAGATTATTGAAGAAAATTAATATATATTATTGAAAACAAAGTGTAAAGAAATGATTGTATAAAAATTCAAGTATAAAGACGTATGTATTTAATAAAATTATATTTATTAATATAGATATATATTATAATATAACTTTATATTATATATATGAATATAAGTATATTAAATATTATACAAATAATATAATTATTTAAGTATATACGTATAGATTAATAGTATGTACATATAATTAAATGGACAAAATATCAAGGATTCTTTCTTAGGACTTCTTTAATTTACGCATACCCTCGGAAACCTAAAGAAAAAATAGAGAAAAGACAAATGTATCCTTATTTTTTGTTTGTGAAAACACATACGATTTGATATTTTTTTTAAATGAAATCTTTTTCAAAGTTGAGAGCAAGGAACGAGAGGTGTTTTCAAAGTTGAGAGCAAAGAGCAAGGAGCGAGAATTAATTTCGACCGAAAGCAAGGATCAAAGAGCAAAGAGCAAGAGGCGATTTCGAGCAATTTCAAGCGATTTCAAGGATGGGCCACAAGAATAAGAAGTCACAAGGATCGCATGGATCACAAAGATCATTTGGATCACAATGGTCGCATGGATTACAAGTATCACAAGAAGAATAAAGTCACAAAGGTTGCATGGATCACAAAGATCACTTGGATCGCATGAATTGTATGGATTGCAAGGGTCACATGAATTGTATAGATCACAAGTGTCGCATGGGTCACAGGGATCGTATTGATCACAAAAATCGTTTGAATCGCATAAATTGCAAAATCACACGAATCGTAAGTGTATTTTTAATTTTAAACAAATTAAATGCATGTATAATAACATTAATAATATATATATGTGTGTGTGTGATGCGTTTGTATGTATGTATATTAACACAATATGTATATTGTATATAAATATATGTATTTTATATATTAATTTGTATGTATATATATAATATAAAGTAAACGATATATGTATATATACATAATAATATATATGTATGAAAGTAGTTGTAGGATATATATATATTACTATATAATAATATATACAAATAATGTACAATAAAATTAATAAAAATTTATCACATAGAATGATTAAAATAAGAGTTTTTGTTTTTGTTTTTGTATTTGTGTGTTTGTATATCATATGAAAATATAGGCAAAAGGGTTAAAGGGTAAAGGCCCAAAACATTCAAATTATTACAATATTTTCCAATTTGTTATAGTATTAAAGAGTTAAATATATTATTTTGGATTTATCCATATAATTGCTTTGTATAAAATTTGATTTAAAATATTCATTTAAGGAAAACGTTTCAGTTAAAATTTAAAAAATTAAATTGAATACTTTTAAATTTAATATATGGTGATCGCAATCAATCTCAATTAGAGTCTCATCTTCACATGAT
Organism: Gynandropsis gynandra; assembly: GCA_036759665.1. Lineage (NCBI taxonomy): Eukaryota > Viridiplantae > Streptophyta > Magnoliopsida > Brassicales > Cleomaceae > Gynandropsis > Gynandropsis gynandra. Next base: position 59,186,683 of record CM071860.1, on the reverse strand, counting down.
TTTTACTCAACTTGGATGGATTAAAATTTAATAATAGAAAATAGGACGATTTATACGATAATGACAACAACGTTCCATTTATTACGTGAAATTATTTTCGAAATATATAATTTATTTTTATAAACATAAGGGATATCAACATGACTTATGTCAGTGAATATCTTAATATTGCGTTTACGTTAAATTGACACAATATCAAAAATATCCTCGTAGGGCTAAACCATTTCAAAAATACCCTTCCCCAAAATAATTATTAAATCCGAAAAATAAAAACTGAAGAAAAGAAAAATTTGTCCTTAATAATCGAACGTGGAAAACTGGAAGTTCGACAGTTTTTCGACGTGAAAAACTGCCGAAAACGAGAAAGCCGAACAGTTTTTCGCTGTGAAACCTGTTTAAAAGTTGATAGCAAGAAAGAAATAAGTGATGTCGAACTTGAGAGGGAACGATTTGAAGTTGGCGAGAAGGAAAATGGCTAGAATCAGTAGCATCACTAGCGAAGAGAGCACGAGTCAATC
>CM071860.1:59151423-59165791 GCA_036759665.1 Gynandropsis gynandra | reverse complement strand
TACTGACTCTATATATGTTTTGTAGAACCCGACCTTTATTCCGTTTCCACAGGTATTCCACAAAATTCAGATTCTCTTATTGCACGTTTTAATATCAGTTGTCCTTATTATGAAAATTCTATAAACATTTGCGTGTAATGAATCTTAATTCAACTGCTGTGTATTTGTCCGTAGTTCACGCCCGATAACAGTTCCATAGGATCGGTCTCTACCTCTCCTTCTACCAGCCATTCTCACGGAAAGCGACACGTAGACGACAGGGACAGTTACTCATCTCTACAGTCGACTACATCGAAGGTAAAGCAAACGAACACAGAGATGGGCAGCTCGAAACGTCCGGAATAGGGGTTTCTTCGAAGACGGTTTCTACGTGTACATATGATCGTGTCAATATCTTTCCCTCGATATAAGGGCTCGCTCTGTCCGACGTAAAGTATCATAGTCGGGACATTTTGATAGCTTGAGCTCCGCTTTTTGGTTGTGGTTATGTATATACATAGTTCGGCAGTGTTTTGTAAACGGACTGCTGCACACGATTTTTTGTTTCTGTATGATACTATGCGCAGTTTGTCAGTGAAATGTCATAGTTCTGGTTTTATAAGACTGGGACATATTTCCTTTAGTTCAGCACTTGCATATTAGCGAAATACTTTGTTCATCCAAAAGTTTTTCATTATTCTATTGTGCTTCGATTTGTTTAGACAAATAATTTATCTTCTTTGACCCGATTTAATTAATATTTTGTCAAAAATTGCAGCGAAGTCGTATTGCAACTATACTCGCTGATAGATCTTACTTCTTCGAAGGCAGTACATCGGTTGTGCAGCCAATTAGTCATACCGCACTACTGCCAATGTTTAACTCTATTGGTATATATTTATCTGTTGCACTTTCTATTACTAATGCCATCGTTCTATTTATATGTTGTAGGTTAACTACTAACATATCTTACCTGAAAGCAATTACAGGTACTGTTTCTTACGCTGATATCGGGGATCAATCTTCCTCATGCCAGTATTGCGGTGCAAAGATGTGGTTCAGCGAACGTTCCAATAAAAGAACTTATCGTGACGATTCAGTGTTCAGTTTATGTTGCTCAAAAGGAAAAATATCATTACCCAAATTATCGGATCCCCCTGAATATTTGAAGTCTCTTTTCCAAAGATCTCATAGACATTATGGACATTTCAAACAACATATTCGGGCCTACAATTCTATATTTTCGTTCACATCGATGGGCGGCCACATCGACAGCTCAATAAATATTCATAAAAAACCGTATATATTCAAAATACAGGGACAGAACTACCACCGTATTGGAAGTTTATTGCTTAACCTTGGGGAAACAGCCAAATTCACACAACTATACATTTATGATACCGAAAATGAAATTCAAAACAGGATCAATGCTCTCAGGTATGTTCATTATTAATAGATTTAATTACTTTTATACAGAGTATCTACATTTGAAAATAAACATCTACTGTTTTAGATGCAATAGCCGTGATACATCAGGACAGTTTCAAAACAGCTTGGATGAAGATATCGTCAGAAATATTCAGCAGATGCTTGATGAACATAATCCGTATGTCAAAGTATTCCGAATTGCTCGCGATAGATTTAATGTATGTGAACAACTTCAGATGAAATTGTGTCTGTTACAAAGCCGAGAAAACAAAAACAACTCATACAATTTACCTCAGGCAACAGAAGTTGCTGCATTGATAGTTGGAGATTTAGATGAAAAATTAAATGAGCGAGATATAATTTTACAAAAGCACAGTAACGAATACATGAGAATAAGTGAACTGCACCCTTCCTATCTTCCATTGCAATATCCACTTTTATTTCCACATGGTGAAGATGGTTACCACATAAATTTAAATTTACGCATGACAGCTTCTTTATCAGCTAAACCCCGAACGAGAATTAGTTTACGAGAATTTATGGCGTACCGTCTTCAAGAAAGAATCAGCGAATCATCTCATATATTACATTCTGGAAGACTCTTTCAACAATTTGTTGTCGATGCGATCTGTACAATAATATACAAAGTGTAGTGCATTCAGGGAGCGCTATAGCATCCGATATTGGAAAGAGAGTAATTTTGCCATCTTCATTCACGGGTAGTTGGCGCTATATGAAACAAAATTATCTAAATGCAATGGTTTTATGTAGAAATTTAGGTTTTCCAGATTTATTTTTAACAGTGACATGCAATCCTAAATGGCCAGAATTGCAACGAATTCTAAAATTTTATGACGATACCTCAGAAAATAGACCCGATCTTCTAACAAGGTTATTCAAAATTAAGCTTGACGAGTTATTAACAGACTTAAAACAGAACAAACACATCGGCGATATTAACGCAGGTAAGTTTAAACTCTGTATCTAATTAACTCATAATATCAGAATAACCTAACAGCCACCGATACCAATTTTTTAAATGCAGTTATCTACACAATTGAATTTCAAAAACGCGGGCTTCCTCACGCACATATTTTGTTATTCCTAAAAAGACAATCGAAACTCCCAACATCAAACGATATAGACGCTATTATATCTGCAGAAATTCCAAATATTACAGCAAATCCTCTGTTATACAATGCTGTTCAAGAAACGATGGTTCATGGGCCCTGTGGAATGGCAAACAAATTTTCCCCGTGTATGGAAAAAGGGAAATGCACAAAAAGATATCCAAAAAATTTTAACCAGTCAACTTATATTAATAATGAAGGATATCCAGTTTATAAAAGAGAAAACAATGACAGATTTGTAATGAAAGATGGAATTAAATTAGATAACCGCTATATAGTGCCTTACAATCCCTACCTTCTTTTAAGGTACAGAGCTCATATAAATTTAGAATGGTGCAACCAAACCAAAGCTATTAAATACTTATTTAAATACATTAATAAAGGATGCGACAAAGCTGTTACAGTGATCACTTCATCTGCAAACAATAACGTATATACACCGTGTGATGAAATAAAAAAATACTATAGTTGTAGATACATTTCAGGGTGTGAAGCCTGTTGGAGAATATTTAAATTTGATATCCACTACAGAAGTATCCCCGTTGAGACGTTAAAATTCCACTTACCCGAACAACAAAACATAGTATTCGAAGAAGATGGCGACTTATGTGACATAACATCAGACGAATATATGCAGAGAACTATGTTTACTGAATGGTTTACATGTAATGCTCAAAGTTCAGAGGCACGACAATTGACTTACACTGATTTCCCGACGAAATTTATTTGGAATCAGAGAAATCGAATTTGGACAGCCAGAAAAAGGGGCTTTGCATTTGGCAGATTACAGCACATTAATCCAACTGCTGGAGAATTGTACTATTTAAGAATGTTATTAAATAAAATCCGTGGTCCCACTTCATTTGAGGACATTCGAACAATCAATGGTTATTTAGAAACTACATTTAAAGATGCATGTAGATCGTTAGGTCTTTTAGACGATGATGAAGAATATATCAATACAATAAAAGAGGCAAGCAATTGGGCAAGTCCAGCGTATTTACGAATTCTTTTTGTAATGTTATTAACAACAGAGTGTTTATCGTCCCCGCATCACGTTTGGCTACTCACATGGCGCGATCTATCAGATGATGTATTATACAGACGGCGTGCCTTATTAAAATTACCAGGTTTGCATTATTATACTTCTGTCGTAAGAATATATAACGTAACATACATTAATCCTTTCTTTAACATTACATATTTAAACATAGCCGACGAAGAGATCCAAGATATAACCCTTACCGAAATAGAGCAGTTACTTCAAAAAAATAACAAATCCCTCAAAGAATACCCGTCAATGCCGTTCCCCAAACAAACTTCCAATCAGCCATTGCTAAATAGATTGATACATGAAGAATTAGCCTATGACCGCGACAATTTACAAATCGAATGTAGGAAATTGAAATCTCAATTAACAACTGAACAACGTTTTGCTTTTGACGAAATCATAAAAACGCTTGACGAAAATAGAGGACAAATATTTTTTCTATACGGCCATGGTGGAACTGGGAAAACTTTTCTCTGGAAATTACAAATCAAATGTAGGAAATTGAAATCTCAATTAACAACTGAACAACGTTTTGCTTTTGACGAAATCATAAAAACGCTTGACGAAAATAGAGGACAAATATTTTTTCTATACGGCCATGGTGGAACTGGGAAAACTTTTCTCTGGAAAACATTATCTACGACAGTATGAGCTAGAGGTAACATTGTTTTAAATTTCGCTTCAAGTGGTATTGCCTCACTTCTGTTGCAAGGAGGTCGTACAGCTCACTCACAATTTGCAATACCAATTGACGTAAATGAGGACTCAATTTGTAATATTAGATTGAACAACAACCTTTCAGATCTTATCAAGCAAGCACGACTTATTATATGGGATGAAGCTCCGATGGTTCATAAATTTTGTTTTGAGGCTTTAGATAGAAGTATACGCGATATCATGAGCAGCATAAATCCTTTCCTAAAAAATAAACCCTTTGGTGGTAAAACAATCGTATTCGGTGGTGATTTCCGTCAAATTTTACCCGTAATAACGAAAGGGACTAGACATGACACAGTTCAAGCATGTATTAACTCTTCATATATATGGAACTATTGTCGTATACTGAAATTAACCCAAAATATGCGCTTACAATTGAATAACAGTACCTCAAATCTCAACGAAAACGAATTACTTTCAAAGTGGATATTACAGGTAGGAGATGGAACACTGCATGAACCTAACGATGGTGAATGTTCAATAGATATTCCCACTCCCACTGTAATCACAGAAACATTAAATCCGATTGATAGTATTGCAAATCACGTATATCCAAACCTTAAAACTGAATACAAAAAAACATCATTCTTTGAAGAACGCGCAATACTATGTCCAACGAATGAGATTGTAGATGAAATTAACGAAACCCTCTTGCAAAAGATCCCTGGTAGATGTAAAGAATATTTCAGTTCAGATTCATGATGCAACATTGGTTCTCAGGATGATGAAATGCATGAATTATATAATACAGAATTTTTGAACTGCTTAAAGTACCCGGGGATTCCAAACCATTGCCTAACTTTAAAAGAAGGTGCTCCAATTATGCTTTTACGAAACATTGATCAAACACTTGGCTTATGCAATGGAACACGACTTCAAATAACCCAACTTGGCAGAAATGTAATCGAAGGCAAAATAATAACCGGGACACATGCAGGTGACAAAGTATTTATACCTCGACTCCCTTTGATTCCGACAAATACAAATTTGCCATTTAATTTCAAAAGAAAACAGTTCCCTGTTATGTTGTGTTTTGCAATGACAATTAACAAAAGTCAGGGACAAAGCATCAGTCGAGTTGGAGTATATTTACCAAAACCAGTGTTCAGTCACGGACAATTATATGTGGCGCTTTCCAGAGCAAAAACTAGAGAAGGACTGAAATTACTCATTCTAGATGATACTGGCAAATGCACAACGAAAACAACTAACGTTGTGTACAAAGAACTATTTTGTAACATATAAACAAATCGTTGCAATAAATAAAATAAATTCCTTCCCCCTTTTCATCTCTTTAAGCATATTTATATTACATATGTTACAAATGTATATACCATCCAAAATTCTTTCCGCGCGTAGCGCGGGTCAATTTCTAGTATATATATATATATATGAAAAATAAAAGATTGAATAGAAATAATATGTTTCCTTTTCTCAAAGATAACTACATTTATACCAAGTAATTATTTATTTTAAAACATGAATATTATCGTAATAAAAATATATACACCTTTTTAAATTTTTAAAAATTTTGTTCATTTAATCAAAAATTTTAAATATTGGTTTTTTATCAGTAAACTAATATTTGAAAACTTGTTGTATTTGTTTACAATTAAAAAGGGAATTAAGTTCCTTGATTTAAATGTTAAACATTGTGTGCTTCTGGATTCATAGGTTGTATAATAATTAATTTGAGAAATATTAGACAATAAAAACATACTTTAATATTTTTGGGGTAATTCTCTTTGATATTGTTTGGTCTTCCTATGAGTTAGGGATTACTGTTAGTTTTATTGTATTGCCTCAATATCTAAAACAATTGTTTGAAAAATATAAAAAGGTTTTTTTAAGAAATATCTTTCATAATATAAATACTTAACTAACTCTATAAAGCATCTTTTTTTATATAATTTTTTATTCAATTAAATAAACTTTAAGCGTCAATCTATTGGAAAATCTTTAATATATTATAAATTAATTAATTTAATTATGACTAAAGTATATAAATTGTCTCTCAAATTTAAAAGCATAAATTAATTTAAGGTATTCAAATTAATTGAAATCTTATAAAAATGAACTATAAAAATCATAAAATTACTCTTGAAATCTACAAATGCTCATAATAACAAAAACATTGTAACAAAATCCATATGAAATAAAAAAAGGGTCTGGATATATATTATTAAAACTATCAAACATAAAATACGACCGATGCTTTTAAATAGACGAGGCAGCCTTTTTCTTATTTTTTGTTCCACTTTTTTCTTCACTTTAAATTTATGATAATTATTCATATCCATAGTCACTTTTTCTTTTCTGACATTATTATTTATAAATTATAATCCAACAGTCGGCAAAAGTTACCTTAAAAAATTCAATACCCTCAATGATTTTCACTCTTGCAGCTCAATGATTTCAACGTCTAATTCGAATTATATTTTTAAAACATGAATAATAACTAAAATGTTTTTTTCCAGATTTGTTATTTTCTAAGATTACTAAACAACTCAAGTATTTATTATCTCCCGAAAAGGAATAAAATCCATGTATGTATACATAGTTTGATTGATTCAACTACCTAAAATATTAAAAAAATGTTATTTAAATATATTTTATATAATAGTTTGATTTAATTGACATTTTTTAAATTATTTATTGTATGTTCTTTCGTATTGTCTTTCTCTCTCGTGTCGTTGGACGTTTCTCCTAGAAGGAGAGGAGAAGAAGACGACCAAGCTTCAAAACCTAAAAACCTTTTCACTCGTGATTGAAATCTCTCTCTTTCTCCCTCCCTCTCTCTGTCTCTCTCTGATCATATCATTCATTCTACGTTTCAGACGATCTTCATAAATTTCCTATCTCCCATTAATAAAATTCTTGATTTTTTTAGAATTTTTCGTGCACTCAAATAATTTTTGACTTTGAATTTTGCGTAAAATTCAAGCACGCCTTTCACATCCTCCTGGGTTCCTTCGTTTTGGTCGACATTGATTTTGTCAAATTTACATACTTTGTGGTTTTTTCCTATTAAAAAAAGAGCTTTTTTTACAACTCTTTTTCTTTTCTTTCCATATTGAAGATGCTTAGATTCTTCCCAAATTTGAAAAAGAAGTAAAGAGTCTTTTGAGATTCTTTTGTGCTAGCAGTTCTTGGATTGTTTTATTTAAAAATTTTCATACAAACACACAAAAGCAGGGGAACAGAGATAGAGAAGAAAAAAACCAGAAACCTTTGTGATTTGGTGTTTCTCAAGCATATTAAGATCTTATCTGATCTTGGGCCTCCCCTAATTTCTGCAGGTTAGGCGATTCACTCTTCCTCCACTTTTTGATTTTCCACTTTTTCGGGCTTTTTTTGTGCTGTAAAACTGTTGAATATGACAAACTTGGAGGCTTTATCGTCTCTTTTTAGCTGAACCACTTGCTGGTTCTAGGTGATTGGTGGGTTCGTCTTTTTACAGTTTCTCATTTGATTGAGATCCATATACCCTTTTGTTGGAATTGATATTCACTTCCAAAAAGTGAACATTCATGGTTGTGTTGTGATTGTGATTATGTTGTTGTTTAGTACTGTTAATTTGATTTAGTGAAGTTCATTGTTTCCAGTGGATGGTTGAGGAGTTCAACCATTGTTTGATTGTTCTGCATTTTGGTTCTGGTTTGAAAATCATTGATAAATCGAGAAATTTCAGTCCGTAACGTCCCAAGGGTAGGTTTTTGATGATGGGGATGCAATGGTTGTGTAGGTGAAAGCTGCATTGCCGATGAACAGATAATACTATTACGTATTATGGGTTGGTTTAGCAAGATCTTCAAAGGCTCTAACCAAAGGCTCCAATTAGGCAACAATCACTCAAATTTTTACGGAAATTCTCCTACTGCCTGTTCTTCCAGAGATGGACATAGTGCAGATGCAGATGGAGATGAGCGTCAAACGCATGAGCCATCTACATCTGGGGTACGTAGATAAGGCTGCTTGTTTAGTGTATAATTTTCATTATTATACCTTTTTTCTTTGATGAGTACGGAGGTACATTCAACAAATTTGTCTCAATGATAAGTAAGTACATGAGGTCGTGGATTGCAAATTATATGACCAGTTATATTTTTGAGAAAATAGTTTCGTATGATTGTTGTATTTATGCTTAGACCTTTCCAATGTTATCAAATTATATTGCTTTGTTTTATGCTACTACTTAAACGTTTGTGGTTTTTCTGTATTAGGATACATTGACTGACCAGGAAAATGAAGACATAGATTGTGCCATTGCGTTATCTCTTTTAGAAGAGAATCAAAGAGGGAAAGGCCTAGTCGGTGAGTCTGTTTTCCTCAGTGCTTCTTTCCTATGACACATTAGGTCTTATTTTTAAGATCATCATCTTCTTTCGTTAGATATCTGTTACTACTTTCACTATTTAATATAAGCTTCTGGTTATTAAACCATTGGTTTAGGTAACCAGCCCCTGGTTGATGAAGATGAACAACTTGCTAGAGCCTTACAAGAAAGTTTGATAATGGGGAATTCGCCCCGACACAAAAGCGGAAGTACTTATGACAATGGGAATACGTATGGAGCTGGAAATGTGTATGGGAATGGACATATGTACGGTGGCGGGAATATCTATGGGAGCGGAAGTATGTATTATCCCATACCTATCACTTTTCCAATGGATTTCAGGTACTTGAAAACCGTTTCCTTTAAAGACTTAATTTGCTCGACTGAAGCTTTTTTCCATGTACTTAAGTCAACCAATGGTTTCTTTAACCTTTATGCTTAGGATTTGTGCCGGCTGCAACATGGATATTGGCCATGGAAGATTTCTGAATTGCCTTAATGTACTCTGGCATCCTGAATGTTTCCGATGTTACGCTTGCAACCAACCGATTTCTGACTACGAGGTGAATATTTATCCCTCCAGCTCTTCCAATATCTGATGTTATGAGTTGAACCTCATCATTTAACTTTCCGTACAGTTTTCAACATCTGGAAACTACCCTTTTCACAAGGGTTGCTACCGGGAGAGATATCATCCAAAATGTGATGTTTGCAGCCACTTTGTATGTATTCAAACATTCAATCCTTGACTCCATATAGATCTCGTCCCGCATACATTTGAACTTAGCTAACATCGCATATAAGTTTTATTTCACGCCTGTTAGTATTAAGTAGTATGTTGGAGTGAATTTGGATTATATGATTCATCTGGACTGCATTCCCACATCTCTTTCTCTTCCTATAGAAGTATCATATTACTTTATAGGTCTCTTTATAGATGTTCGCTGATTTTGAATTGCTTTCTGTTTGGAACATAATTTTCTTACAGATTCCGACCAACCCTGCTGGTCTTATTGAATATAGGGCTCATCCTTTTTGGATTCAGAAGTATTGCCCTTCTCATGAACACGATGGTACCCCGAGATGTTGCAGCTGTGAACGAATGGAGGTGAATTTTATGATCTACTCAATGTTCTTTTCTCTAAATGTTCTCGCAAACATAAGCTCACAGCTTGCTACATGACTTTTATTTTGCAGCCACGAGACACTGGATATGTTGAACTTAATGACGGACGGAAACTTTGCCTTGAGTGTCTTGATTCAGCCGTCATGGATACGAATCATTGCCAACCCTTGTATCTGCAGATACAAGAATTTTATGAATGCCTTAACATGAAGGTGGAGCAAGAAGTTCCATTGCTTTTGGTGGAGAGGCAGGCCTTGAATGAAGCCAGAGAAGGAGAAAAAAATGTAAGTTAAAATGATGATATATTGAACGAGTGAATACATTACACGTTTCTGTAAGACGTCTTCTTCAATTAGTACCAAAATATGCTATCAAACTGATTTTTGAATCCTCAAAGGATCACAAATTCTTGTCAAACTCAGTTTCTTTTGCACTTTTAGTTTTTGTGTTTTCGAATTTTACATCCTCGGTTTGAAGTTAGCATTTTCGCAAGTGTTTGGCTTCTCTTCTCATTGTGTTTCTTGTGAAATAGGGCCACTATCACATGCCGGAGACAAGAGGACTCTGTCTTTCGGAAGAACAAACTGTTAGCACTGTAAGAGATCAACAATAATGTTGTTAAGTTTTTGAAGTTGTCCTTCAACAAACTAACGTGGTACCAAATCCAAAACCATCAGGTTCTAAAACGACCAAAGTATGGCAGAGGAAACTGGGCTGGGGATATGATTACCGAGCCATATAAATTAACCAGACAATGTGAGGTCACTGCTATTCTCATCTTGTTCGGGCTTCCCAGGTTAGGCTCATTTCAACTGTTGTTCTCGAAAGATACAACTATTCATGCCGCGGTTTTTCTCAAGTGGGATTATTAGCCAATTGTTGACATATTTTTGAAATTCTTTATGGTGGTAGGTTGCTCACCGGTTCCATACTAGCTCATGAGATGATGCATGCGTGGATGCGGCTAAAAGGTGAATTTCTTGCTCCTTTCATTCTATCGCATCCGATATTAACTGGGGAATCTCTACCCAGTAATCCTCCGGGATATATACTTTTTATGCATTTCACTTGAACGGAATATCTTGTAAGTTGCGTATCGTAACAGTTTATTACATGTCAACTATGCATTTGGGCCTAATTAATCCCAAAAGGAGTTCATTATTTAATATATATATATAGTATAGGACAATCTTAAACACTTGAACTAGTTTGTGGGTTTATTTAGACCCAAGTTCATATTTGATATGGTATCAAAGGCTAGTTCATCTCGATTTGAGTATTTCGATGTTAGGCTCGATTGCGATATCGACGCTTTTAAGACCGAGTATGGGTGTGAAGAGAGTGTTATTGACCCCTGTATATGCCATTGGATGATATTAAACTCTTAAACTAACTTTTGGTTTAGTTAGACTCAAGTTTTTTCATATTTGACGACACATAGATTCTATCATACAATATTGAAAACGTTTCAATGCATTTGTTTCAACTTGTATTTTAAAGGGTTCCGGACATTGAGCCAAGATGTTGAAGAGGGCATATGTCAGGTTCTCGCGCACAAGTGGTTAGAGTCCGAGCTCGCTGCTGGTTCTGGAAGCAGTGATGCGGCTTCATCTTCATCATCTTCAAGAAGATTCAAGAAGGGCCCGAGATCTCACTTCGAGAGGAAGCTTGGGGAATTCTTTAAGCACCAAATTGAGTCTGACGCGTCTCCAGTTTATGGGGACGGGTTCAGGGCGGGGAGGGTCGCCGTACAGAAGTACGGCCTCAGGAGAACGCTTGAACATATTCAGATGACCGGAAGATTCCCCATTTGAAGATGCGTCTCGGTAGGTTCATAGAACCATTTGCTTGATAAGGTTAGGATCTTTATGTAGATTATTATCATTCTTTCTTTCACCTTTCTGCGTGTGGGTTTGATGAAATTCACAACACTAATTTTATTTGGTGAATAGTATTTGATGATTCTTTTCTGTATTGGTTTTGGGCGTTCAGATGTTTCTTTGCTAATTGCCACAAACTACAAAATATTACTTACAATAATGGCAGATATCGTTATTTTAGGAGGAATTACTCTTCATTTTATTTAGTTAGGAGGAATTACTCTTCATTTTATTTAGTTATGTAACACCTTTAATTATAATAACCATTAAATTACTCATTAAATAAAACTATCATACAATCCAAAATGTGTTACTTGAATTTGTAAGTAGATGAAATAAATATTTTTTTATTTCAAATTTGACTTCTCATCTTGGAGTCCCGTGATATCTATAAACTTCATCTTTCAATATATATAAAAAAAACCTAAAAATGGAAAAATTTTAGATCTCTTTTAAATTGTGAATTTACGATCATTGCATCTAGTGGTTGATGACGGATTTAGAATAATATTTGGTTGATGCATATTTTTTATTTTGTATGGAGATATATTTTTTGAAACTATAAATATTAATTGTAAATTTTAATAAAAACAAAAATAAGTTACAAAACCATTGGGGTTGGTGGATCCGCCTCTAGTTATGGGCCATAACTTATGGCCATGGCCTTATGGGTATGTTACGAAGTTATCAATTAAAATTTGTTAAGGATAAAATCAAAGAAAATGATCTAGTTGCAAAATCTATGTGGACAACATATGATCAAGACCGGAATAAATCTTAGATTTTTTACATATTAAGACTGTTAGAACTAAAGAGTTTTGGTTGTACAAATTATGAATAAATAATAAATATTTCAAAATGATAACTCGAAAACCACAAAAAACGTAAAAATATCAGATAAAGTTTCGATCGATATCTGCATTTAGCAATGTCCTATGACAGAAATTCTCGTATAAATTTGTCTAAAATATTTAACAATCATAAGAAATTCTAATTGATCTCTTATCGAATTTATTTTGTGTTTTTCTCAAATATTACAGAAAAATAGAAGAATAAAGGAGATGTTTTTGTTACGTGTCAATTGAATGATCCAATTATCATTCTTATAACCAAATTTGGGTGCAAGCCTTCTGGTGAAACATATGGAACGTTGAATAGACACAATGCTCCAATGATGGAGCATGTGGAGCGTCTCAAGAGACACAATGATCCACATAATATCACTAAGAAAACAAATGAGTTAGAAATAATATAACTTTTAGTCCGATTCATCTCAACTAAAAATCTTAATATATTAAACGACATATGCAATCATTTATTTGGTCATTTAATTCTTTTTCTTGTATGAACACTTAAATAGTGTTCATTACATATCTCAATATCCATTGTGGGACTCCAAGACACCTTACAAGAACTTGGTGTAGTAATGCTATAAATGTAACTATGTGGACAACATATGATATGAGCGGTTCCGAAACGTAATTGTGATTTTGCATAAGCGATACGATAATGTAATGAAAAGTGGGTACTGTATAAGAAAACGATGTGTTTAATTACTATGTTTAATTGCACCTCACAATCATAATGAATTTTCTATACCTCACTGTTTCGCCTATGCAATTTCACAGTCTAACTCAATTCAAAATCTAGCTCAAATGTTTAAGATTATTCAATCCATATGAGTTCATAATTCATTCCCTAATCGGCATGGGACAACATGACATAACACACTTTTATGTCTATAATTGATTTTAGACGTACACATCACAATCGAAGATCCGATCGAATATTCGAATCGGGATGCATTATACTTTGTATCATATCAAATGATTTTGAAGCTAATTCAATATAAAAGCTAGTTAAAGAGTTTACAATTGTTCAATCCATATATATGAATCCATGATTCATGTTCTAACTAATGTGGAACAACACAATATAACAACGTTCATCAATAATAATTACCATTATCGTATTGTGATCCCATTGTAGCATTCACAGTCATGCCTATTGCAGTGACCGAATCCATGTTGTAAAGAGATCTATTGGTCATGAAAAACTCATCGACCATTACTTGCACCAGCAACTCTAACTTGTATTAATTATTTCATGCTTTCAATGTATGCTATGAATTAATGATTTATATTTCATGGGTGAGCTACTCCTGGTAAAGACAAACATATTGTTCAACTATCTTCCATGGTGAAAACTTGTAGAAGATGACTATTAAATCAATAACCAAAGAGATCAGAAAATATCAAACAGTATTTGTTTATTTACTTGTCAATCTTTAAGTACACTTGCCAGTTTCTACAATGTACTAAAGACCTCCACGGATAACTCCTCCTGAGTTAGACGTGTAAATACAACCTCAACTGTTTACTCTCTCAATACAGTATCCAATTAAGTACACCTAAAACTCTGAACTCTCTCGTTCTCTGTTTTGCGTACTTCAATGATACTCCTCAGATTCGTTGACCTTGTTTTTTGATTTCCAGGTCAATTTATATGCCTTGCTCTCGGCTCAGCAACTGCTCCCGGTTCTTCCGCTGCGCCGTCATGCTGAATTCTCTTCAGCTTTGAATCCGCTCGATTCACTTGACTCCTCATTCTTCTTCTTGGTCTTCTCGTTGACTCACTCTAGTCCTCTTCAATTTGAATTCAAGCTCCCTTAATTATCTCAACCTCCAGAAATAAAAAATATAGACTCCGATCCTATTTTTA
>CM071860.1:59124343-59147978 GCA_036759665.1 Gynandropsis gynandra | reverse complement strand
ACTTGTAATCCAAGAAAGTAGCTTAGTTCTCCGAACATGCTCATTTCAAACTCTCTCTTCATGGTTTCCACAAACCAGTTCACATTTTCCTGCGATTTCGAAACAAAAACAATGTCATCAACGTAAATCTGAACAACCAATAAGATACCATCTGAATTATGAATGAATAAGGTTTTATCAACTCCCCCTCTTTTGTAACCATTCTGCACAATAAAGTTTGTGAGTCTTTCATACCAAGCACGAGGTGCTTGTTTTAATCCGTACATGGCTTTCTTAAGCTTGTAAACATGTTCTGGATTATGTGGATCTTCAAATCCTTTTGGTTGTTTGACATATACTTCTTCTTGAAGTATACCATTGAGAAATGCGCTCTTCACATCCATCTGAAACAATTTGAAGCCAAAGAAACACGCAACACCAAGCAATAGACGGATCGATTCTAGTCTAGCCACTGGAGCAAAAGTTTCATCGAAGTCTACTCCTTCTACTTGAGTGTAACCTTGTGCAACTAACGTCGCTTTATTCCGGAAAATCTCACCTTGCTCATTTGTTTTGTTTTTAAACACCCATTTCGTGCCTATTACATTCAGATGTAATGGTCTATGAACTAAACTCCAAACATCATTTCGAACAAATTGCTCTAATTCCTCATGCATAGCTTTGATCCAGGATTCATCGTCTAACGCATCACGAACACACTTTGGTTCTATTTGTGATGTAAAACATGCAAATTTAACCATGTCGTGATAGTTTATCCGTGGTTTATTACGTGTGCATATTCCATCCTTAAGATTACCAATAACATCCTCTATAGAATGATTTTTGTGTACCCATGTTCCGAAACATCTCCATCTGTCTCACTTTCGATCGTGTAATGGTCAGTAGGTGCACTTAAATGATCATGAGTTGAATGATCTGTTCTTGTACAGTTCCTGTCGAGAAAAGAAAAATAACGATCTTCATCAAATACAACGTTTACTGATTCAATTACTTTTCTTGTTCGTAAGTTGAAAATTCGAAAAGCAGTAGTGTTGTTTCCGTCACTCTTTGCGTCAAACTTACCAAGGTATTCTCTATCATTCAGTACAAAGCAAGTGCACCCAAATATATGAAAATAACTCAAATTTGGACTCTTACCTTTCCACAGCTCATATGACATACCTGGACGAAGATATACACGATTGATGATATAGCATGTTGTATTTACCGCTTCTGCCCAGAATCTGATGGATATGGATTTACCACGCAGCATTGCTCGAGCCATTTCCTGCAATGTCCTATTCTTCCTTTTGACAACTCCGTTTTGCTGTGGTGTCTTAGGTGCTGAGAATTCGTGAATGATACCATGTTTTTGACAAAATTTGTTAAAAATGTCATTCTCGAATTCTTTTCCATGATCACTCATGATACGCTCAATGCAACCTTTAGTATTTTTCAATTGAAGAAATAGGAAATGAAATTGCTCAAACGTTTCAGATTTTTCTCTCAGAAACTTTACCCAAGTATATCTAGAAAAATCATCTACGATGACAAAGATATATCTTTTTCCTCCGAAACTCTCTGTTCTCATTGGACCCATCAGGTTCATGTGTAACAGTTCTAGGATTTTTTCTGTCTTTACTTCAGGCATTCGCTTGTGATGGACTTTGATTTGTTTACCTAGCTGACAGGGTTTACATGTTTCTGATTTATCTAACTTTAGCTTAGGTAAACCTCTTACTGCTGCAGAATCGGACAGTTTCACCAAGGATCTGTAGTTTACGTGTCTTAGACGCTGATGCCACAGTGATAGCACATCGTCGGTTGCTTTAAAGCAAACCTTATCTTCAGTCCATACGTAACAATTGTTTGAAGACCGCGATCCTGCAAGCACACACTTATTTTCAGAATCCATAACTAAATATTCTTTGTTAGTAAACTTAACTGGTGATGACTGTCACAAAGTTGACTGATGCTAATCAAATTAGCCGTTAGACCCGTAACAAATTGGACATTTGTCAAGGCTGGTTGTCCCGGTGAAATAAGATCTCCTCTGCCGAGAATTTTTCCTTTGTTTCCGTCTCCGAACACTACACTCCCTGCATTCTTTATTTCAACAAAATTTGATAGTAGTTCTTTATTACCTGTCATGTGTCTTGAGCATCCACTGTCAAAGTACCAGATATTTGTTTTTTCTTTGTGAGCAGAAATGTATGCAACATTGCAATTTAAATCACTTTTCCTTACCCAGATCTGTTTTACTTTTGAGGACTTACTGGCATCATACCTATTTTTCTCGTAGCATGTACGTTGCTTATGGCCTTCAATTCCACAGAAGTAACATGTAATAGACTTTATCCTTCTGTACTTACCATAATGTGTTTTCCAACCGTGATGTCCTGAGTTCGGTGTTGACATATTTCTTCTCTGATTGTAGTGATGAGAAGCTCTCTTATGTTGTTCTCTACGTCTGTAGTCAACAACATGATGATGCCAATTTCTTTTTCTGTCAATACTTTGCTGATTCTGGCCATGCTATGGAGCGCTGTAAGTCGGCTGTCTTTCTTGTAAATCTCCTCCAGAAACAAACTTATTTTTTGTATTGCTTGTATTTCCAATATAACCTATTCCATGATTATCACCTTTCATTTTTCCAATCGATAGCAGGTGTCTAATTTGTCAGTTCCATTCGATAACATCTTCAGTTGTTTGTTTGTTTCCTCTAGCTGTCTTTTAACGAAGTGCACTTCCTCGTCCTTAGCAAGTACTTCGTTTTTCATACTCTGAATTTGAGTTTCCAAAATCTTAATTTCTTTCATCAGTTGAACATTCAACTTTCCCATCTTGATCCAGTCATTGTAGATCATTTCAACATCAACTTCATCTTCTTCTTCAAGCTGATCTTTCTCACTTTCTTTATCATCCTCATCAATGATGCCGATGAAAGCAACAAAATTGGACTATTCTTCTTCTGATTCTTCTCCAGATTTAGAACTGGATTCACTAAGCATGATTAGTGATTTTCCTTTCACTAGATTATTATCAGCACATTTGTTCTTTGTGTGACCAAATCCCTTGCATTTAAAACACTGTGTTTCTCTGAGATTCTTCAACACATTTTCTCTTTTTGTGATGCTAGGGCAATCGGATTTAAAATGACCAAAACCTTTGCATTCATGACATTGAGAACTAGATTTGTTCTCCTTTCTGAATCCAGCATCTTCAGTTGATGATTTTCTCATTCCTGACTTTTTCTTCATGAATTTTCCAAATTTTCTGATTAGTAATACGATGTTTTCTTCAAGATTATCTAACATGGTGTTTTCTGAAACAGCTTGTAGTACAACTCTCTTGCTTCCATCTTTGGAAATAGCCCCTTGTTCCAGCTGCATTTCCAGTTCATAAGCTGCTAGGATTCCAACTATTTCTTTGAAACTAGTTGTATCCGTGTTTAACGACATATTCATGGCCACTTTCTGAGCATGGAACTTCTTCGGAAGACATCTCAATAACTTTTTGACAAGCTTCTTGTCATCTAAGTTTTGTCCAAGTACACTTACCTCATTTGCAATTGCACTCATCCGACCACTGAATTCTTTCACACTTTCGTATTCTCCCATCTCCAGCTTTTCAAATTGGTGTTCCAATATATCTAGCTGTGTTCTCTTCACACTGGTTGTGCCTTCGTGGATAGTTTCTAGTGTATCCCATGCCTCCTTAGCCGATTCGCACCCTTGAATCTGTTTAAATTCATTTGTATCTACTGATGAAAAGATAGTTGTCACGGCTTTAGCGTTGAACGTTGAACTTCTTTTTTCACTAGGTGTCCACTGATCTGATGGATTTTCCTTTTCTTTTCCATTTTCGTCGATAACAGTTGGTGGTGTCCATCCGTTTTTTACTGCACTCCAGACATCTTCGTCAATTCCTCGAATGCTCGCTCGCATCTTTACTTTCCAGTACCAGTAGTTGGATGAGTCTAACATGACAGGTTTACCGAACGAATACATGTCTCTCGGTCCTTCCATTTTAGTCGTCGTCTTGGATCTCCAACCAGATTTAGATTTTACTCTAAATGATGGTTATCCGCTCTGATACCAATTGAAAACTTGTAGAAGATGACTATTAAATCAATAACCAAAGAGATCAGAAAATATCAAACAGTATTTGTTTATTTACTTGTCAATCTTTAACTACACTTGCCAGTTTCTACAATGTACTAAAGACCTCCACGGATAACTCCCCTGGAGTTAGACGTGTAAATACAACCTCAACTGTTTACTCTCTCAATACAGTATCCAATTAAGTACACCTAAAACTTTGAACTCTCTCGTTCTCTGTTTTGCGTACTTCAATGATACTCCTCAGATTCGTTGACCTTTTTTTATTTCCAGGTCAATTTATCTGCCTTACTCTCGGCTCAGCAACTGCTCCCGGTTCTTCCGCCGCGCCGTCATGCTGAATTCTCTTCAGCTTTGAATCCGCTCGATTCACTTGACTCCTCATTCTTCTCCTTGGTCTTCTCGTTGACTCACTCTAGTCCTCTTCAATTTGAATTCAGGCTCCCTTAATTTTCTCAACCTCCTGAAACAACAAATATAGACTCCGATCCTATTTTTACTGCATTCACACATGGTAACCTCATTGCACATATTTTCTGAAATATCATAGGTGAGACAAAATTAAATATAATTTGGATAACACAATTTAATGAGTTTTTATTTTTCTTTTTTTCTATATATGCGAATAAACATCTTTTATTCACTTTATAGAATCAAATGTAAATTTAAAATTTAATTGTCATTAGATACAATTATGAAACTCAACTGCATATCATATCTAGATTCAATATGAATCATGCAACAAACAAACAATCAGAGATGAGAAACTTAAATGAAGCCATGAATTATAGTTCCTTGAGAACTCCCTAAAACAAAAATTATTTGTTTCTCTCTTGGTACTTTAAATCTTATTCTCTAATTTATTATATGACTCTTAGTGACCTTTTATAGAGTCATATGGAAACCCTTTGCCAAGGAGAGAAAGTCATTTAATTACTGAAATATCATTGGATCTTTAATTATTTAATGAAAAATTATCATCAAAAGTGTTCGACTTTAAATTAAAATTCATATGTCAATAATAGAAACTTATCATTAAAATATCTGACCTTGCATTGAAATTACATGCCTTTAATTCAATTATTAAAACATACAATTAGAGTATTCAACTTTACATTAAAGTTAATATGCTTTTAATTAAATGATGAAAATTTAGAATTAAAGTATCTGATTTTAAATTACAACTAATATGTCCAAACATTACATGAGTCATACAAAATATTTTAACATGCTCTCACTTGATTATATAATTATTAATGAACCAATAAACTATAAACGTGTGATTTTAAATTTCTTTCCATTTTTCATCATTTAATTTAATTGAATCACAATCGATTATGTCAAGAAGGTCACACACCATTTTGCAACGTAATTACTTCTAGGTATCACACCCGATTGTTACTTAATATTTTAAAGACTAAAGAGAATATGAAAACAAATTATGTTATGCGTACTATTTCATTAAGGGTTATGCACAACAATCATAATGATAACATGACTAACTAATAACACAAAAGCATAAAAACAAAAAAAAAATAATTGTAATTAAGTATAATAAAAAAAACATACGATGCAAAATTAATACTATAGTATATTTGTCTATAATGATCATATAAAATAACAATTTCTGAATAGAATTTTTGGACGTCCGCGACCGTTCAAAAATTTTCAGACGGAAAAAATCATCTGGAATCCATATGTTATTACGAATGAATTAGGAACACAATGGCAACCTATTTGGATGGACATTGCTTATGTCTAGAAATTATAGACGACCATAACGTCTGTCCAAAAACTTTCAGACGATGAGGACATTCGTCCAAAAATTTTCGAACGATCAAGACATCTTTCCAAAAAAATTTTGGCAAATTACAGACTTATTTCACCCATCAAGAATTTAAAATGGATTACGAATGGATCGCTGGAAAATGTTGGTTTTTAGTCTCTAATTCGTCTTTATTCGGTCCGAAAATTACTTTTATCAACCACTCACACCTATATTTGTTTCTGTTAAGTATTTGAAGTCTGCAACCCGCTCTCTGGGCTGTGTCCTGCTCTCTTAGTCGTGTCCCGCTCTCCTCGATCCGTGTCCCATTCTCGACCGGTCAAGCCAATTAATGAGTTCTGCATTCTCCTATGCCTTGTTGACCGCTCCAGCTCATGCATGTTACATTTAAACTTGTACTTTGCATTTGTACTTGTATTTTCCTTGTTTTTCTCCTTTCTAGTTAATTAGGATTGTTGTATAAATTTGTAGCTTTGTATCTAAAGCCCAACGTAAGAGAATAGTTAATCTTATTCTCTCTAAGTCTCTCGATCTTTCGCTCTCTCTCAATCTCTCGACCTTTTCTCGATGTTTCTAAACTTGCTTTCGTTGAATCATCTTTAGTTTACAAAATTTACATGGTATCAGAGCGGTGATCGAATCTCGGAAAATCTTTGATCCATTTTGTTCCTTTTGAAATCTAATATCTTTCAAAATTTGTTTTCGGTCAAATATTTTTAATCTCTCTTTCTTTTTGTTTCCCTTTGTTTTCTCGGATCTCTCGTCATGGACTCGATCAAAAGCATCTCAATCTCGTTCAATGGAAACAATTATTTCATCCGACAAAGATTGATAATGCCAATCTTGGTATACGAGGTCTTTGGGGTTTCGTGACAAGATGGGATGTGAAACCGGTCGATTCAAGTGTCGAGTCAGAAAAATGGGAACAAAATAAGCTCACTGCCTTGGTTGTTTTACAAAATTCCCTCGAATCTCATATACTTCGTACATATGCGCACATACAGACTCCTAAGGAGCTTTGGGACGAGCTGAAATAAGTTTTTGGCAACGAATCCAATCTTAACCGTGTGTATGAAGTAAAGAAAGCCCTTAATAATCTAAGGCTAGAGGGAAAGCCTTTTAACCAGGCTTTGGGTAATTTTAAGGAATTATAGTGAGAATTTGATTCTCTAAGGCCTCATACTGCGAATCATGTGGGAATAGCTCAAAGAGCAAACCGGGATCAGGTCTTTTGCCTTTTATTCTCTCTCGACGAAAAATACAACGACCTTATTCATCACATACTTCGCCAAAACGAGTTTCCCCCATTTAACGAAGTTTGTATGATGATTAAAAGGAGGAAGAGGGAAACCGTCTCTTTAAAGGAATGACAGAGGAAGCTAATGTCTCCAAAAGCATATCTAGGAAAGTCACTACTATCAAGCCTTTCAAAAAGCATTTCTCTTGTGAGTATTGCAAAAAGAAAGGTCATACAAAGGATCGTTGTTGGATCCTTCATCTCCATTTGAAGAACATAAGCCGTGACGGTCAAGATAAGGCTAATATGGCCTCCGAGTCTTAGTTTGTCACAAAGGCAGGCCTCGAGGGGTTTTCCAAATGATTATGTAGGAAATTAAACAAACAAAGCTGATGAAGAGGGATGTAATGTTATCTCTGCCTTCTCTGTTTTTTCGAAACCATATTTAATAGATTCTGGAGCTACAAATCATATGATAAAAATCATGACTTGCTTAAAGCAATAAAACCTTATAGTGGCTCTGTTTCTATTGTGAATGGAGAGAGTGTTCCGATTAAAGGAACATAGAAGCTTAAGCTTTTCGGTCATGATACAAGGGCTCTCTTCGTCCCAAAATTTTCTAATAATCTTATCTATGTCCAAAAGCTTGCAAAAGACCATAATTGCTATGTTTGTTTTGATTATAACTCATTTTGGATGCAGGATATTGAAAGCAAATCAAGTAATCGACAAAGGAAAACTTCTCAATGGTCTTTATATTCTCGAGTCTATGAATTATGATCCTGAGTCCGTGTTTCTATCAAATTCAAATATTAATAAAGTTTCTATGTGGCATGCGAGACTTGGACACCCTCATAGAAAAGTTCTAAGTATTATTTTTCCTGATCTTAAAGATAAACATGAAGCTTGTGGAACTTACATCTTAGAAAATAACGTAAAACAAGTTTTTCCAAAATATGATTCGATTTACAAAAACTGTTTTAGACTGATCCATTCAGATGTTTAGCCAGCTCCATGTCTTTCTCGTGATCAAAAGAAATATTTTGTAACCTTCATCGATGAACATATACTTCGTACATATGCGCACATACAGACTCCTAAGGAGCTTTGGGACGAGCTGAAATAAGTTTTTGGCAACGAATCCAATCTTAACCGTGTGTATGAAGTAAAGAAAGCCCTTAATAATCTAAGGCTAGAGGGAAAGCCTTTTAACCAGGCTTTGGGTAATTTTAAGGAATTATAGTGAGAATTTGATTCTCTAAGGCCTCATACTGCGAATCATGTGGGAATAGCTCAAAGAGCAAACCGGGATCAGGTCTTTTGCCTTTTATTCTCTCTCGACGAAAAATACAACGACCTTATTCATCACATACTTCGCCAAAACGAGTTTCCCCCATTTAACGAAGTTTGTATGATGATTAAAAGGAGGAAGAGGGAAACCGTCTCTTTAAAGGAATGACAGAGGAAGCTAATGTCTCCAAAAGCATATCTAGGAAAGTCACTACTATCAAGCCTTTCAAAAAGCATTTCTCTTGTGAGTATTGCAAAAAGAAAGGTCATACAAAGGATCGTTGTTGGATCCTTCATCTCCATTTGAAGAACATAAGCCGTGACGGTCAAGATAAGGCTAATATGGCCTCCGAGTCTTAGTTTGTCACAAAGGCAGGCCTCGAGGGGTTTTCCAAATGATTATGTAGGAAATTAAACAAACAAAGCTGATGAAGAGGGATGTAATGTTATCTCTGCCTTCTCTGTTTTTTCGAAACCATATTTAATAGATTCTGGAGCTACAAATCATATGATAAAAATCATGACTTGCTTAAAGCAATAAAACCTTATAGTGGCTCTGTTTCTATTGTGAATGGAGAGAGTGTTCCGATTAAAGGAACATAGAAGCTTAAGCTTTTCGGTCATGATACAAGGGCTCTCTTCGTCCCAAAATTTTCTAATAATCTTATCTATGTCCAAAAGCTTGCAAAAGACCATAATTGCTATGTTTGTTTTGATTATAACTCATTTTGGATGCAGGATATTGAAAGCAAATCAAGTAATCGACAAAGGAAAACTTCTCAATGGTCTTTATATTCTCGAGTCTATGAATTATGATCCTGAGTCCGTGTTTCTATCAAATTCAAATATTAATAAAGTTTCTATGTGGCATGCGAGACTTGGACACCCTCATAGAAAAGTTCTAAGTATTATTTTTCCTGATCTTAAAGATAAACATGAAGCTTGTGGAACTTACATCTTAGAAAATAACGTAAAACAAGTTTTTCCAAAATATGATTCGATTTACAAAAACTGTTTTAGACTGATCCATTCAGATGTTTAGCCAGCTCCATGTCTTTCTCGTGATCAAAAGAAATATTTTGTAACCTTCATCGATGAAAAATCAAAGTTTACATGGCTTTATACTCTCTCGTCTAAGAATTGTGTTTATGATGTGTTTGTGAAGTTTCATAAGCATGTTTAAACTCAATATAATGCTAAAATAAAATATCTAAGGACTGACAATGGTGAAGAGTATACTAGTCTTCAGTTTCGCAGGTACCTTGAAAAACAAGACATTACACACTAAACCTTGTGTCCCTATACTTCGCAACAAAACGGAGTGGCCAAGAGGAAAAACAAGCACCTAATGGAAGTCTTGAAAACTATCATGTTCGATCGAGATGTTTCTAAAAAGTTTTGGTCCGATGCGGTCATGGCCGCATGTCACATCATTAATAGAATTCCAACAAAGGTTCTAAAGGACAAATGACCTTATGAGGTATTAAACTCTACAAAACCTGATCTTGAGTACTTTAGAACTTTTGGGTTGTGTGTGTTTTGTTCTTGTTCCTGACTCACAACGAAACAAGTTGGAACCAAGGAGCACTAAAGCCATGTTCATCGGATACTCAGTAAATCAAAAAGGCTACAAGAGTTTCGATTCCAAAATCTCAACATGTAATGGTGTCTCGAGATGTTATGTTCTTCGAAGACAAGAGCTTTCATGATAAAATCACCAGGGAAGAGATTAAATGAATCTCAAAACCAAATGATATAGGTTTGTCCCTTAAAAACTTAGTAAATTCAATTTTGGAAACTAACAATGAAAGAGGTCCATACCAAGTGTAACTGAACATCATGAAAACCAAAATGACCAAGAAATCTCAGAAAATGAAGAACAAGAGAGCCATGGCGAGATCATACCTTCTGAGCAAAATCACGAGGATGAAACTAGGGCCTCAAATTATGAGAACAAAGAACAAAGCCATGATCATAACCAAAATGTGTATCATGACATTGATGAAGTCGAAAGAAGGATTCTAAATGAGATAGTGCCTCGAAGAAGCACTAGAATAAGGCGACCAATCTCGGATTAGATTCACAATCCTATTCAATGGCGTGGTAACAAAACATCCTATTTCAATGGCGTGACAACCAAACACCCTATTCAAAACGTTTGCTTTTTAGCATTTATCTCTACTGCTTATAAAGCTTTTCTTAGTAAAATTGTCAGGGATATCGAGCCACAAACCTATAAAGAAGCCGAAGGAAAGTCAGAATGGGAGGAAGCCATGGCCGAGAAGCTAGAAGCGTTAGAAAAGAATAAAACATAAGACTTTGTCCCTCTTCCTAAAGAAAACAAGCTCATAGGAAGCAAATGGGTATACGAAATCAAATATATGAGTACTGGTGAGGTAGAACGTTACAAGGCTCGTCTTGTAGCGCAAGAGTATAATTAGAAGTATGGGAAAGATTATACTGAGACTTTTCCCCATGTTGCTAAACTTCATTCTGTTCGCATTATCTTTTCGATTGCTATTAACCTTAATTGGAGTTTGTGGCAGATGGATATTAAAAACGTTTTCCTTCAAAGGGAAATAAAGAAAGAGATCTATATGAAACCTCCCTCAGACCTCCAAACAGAAAAAGGAATTGTATGCAAACTAAAGGGATCTCTCTATGAACTTAAACAGTCCCCACGAGCTTGGTACACTAGGCTCTATAATGATGTTCGAAAGTATGATTTTAAGAGGAGTGAGGTTGGTCATTCCATGGTCATCATTTGAAACAAATATGGTATCATCGTTCTCTTCATTTATGTTGATTATATAATCATAACAGGTGATGATAATAAAAGAATAGGAAGTGTTAAACGTTTTTAAAAGAAACTTTTGATATAAAGGATCTAGGTGAACTTAAGTACTTTCTTGGAATTGAAATAACTAGATCTAATGATAATCTATCTTTTTCTCAACAAAAATACGCTTTAGATCTTTTGAGTGAAGCAGGTAAACTCAGATCTAAGCCGACCAAGAACCCCATCGAAGAAAAAATCCAAAGACTTGCATAGGGGGAACCTTTTCATGATATAAAACAATACATACGCCTTGTCGGTAAGCTAATATGCCTCACGATAACAAGATCTGACTTGTGTTATGATGTGAATTAGGTCAGCTAGTATATGCATGCTCCAAAGGAACAACATTGGAAAATGGTGGACTGAATCCTCCGTTACATCAAGAACACTCCAGGAAAAGGCATTCTAATGAGTAAAAACAACGATACTAGTCTAATTGGATACTGTGACGCAGATTGGGCCGGTGACGGCAAAGACCGGAAATCAATGATGGGGTTCTATACCTTTTTTAGGGGAACCTCGTCACTTGGAGAAGCAAAAAGCAATCGGTGGTATCTCGTTCCGATACTGAGGCCGAGTACCGAGCTATGGCAAATACAACTTATGAGCTCGTTTGGATCCGGTCTCTCCTCAAAGATCTTGGCCTCGAACCTTCACATGCCACGGTGCTTCATTGTGGCAATCCACATTGCCTCCAACTCGGTGTTCCACGAAAGAATAAAAAATATTGAAGTTTACTGTCAGTTTGTTCGAGAGATACTCGAAGATGACGTCACTGAATTCACATACACAAGAAACTCAGATCAGTTGGCTGATGACTTCACCAAATCCACAAGTGAAAATGTATGCAAAGATCTCCATAATCGGATCAGCCTCATAGATATCTTCAGTCCCAAGGCATCGAATTCAAGCTTATTCGATCGTCCCTCGAGCTCATAAGTTGTTGTACTATTTTTCCTTTGTCGAGTTTTTATCCCAATTGAGTTTTCCCCGAAAAAGTTTTAATGAGGCTCCACTTATGTTGCTCATGAACGCCTAAGCTTGAGAGGGAATGTAAAGTATTTGAAGACTGTGTCCCGCTCTCTTGGCCGCGTCCCGCTCTCTTGGCCATATCCAGCTCCCCTCGATCCGTGTCCCATTCTCAACCCATATGCCTCGTTAATCGATCTAGCTCATGCATACATTTAAATTTCTGCTTTGCATTTGTACTTGTATTTTCCTTGTTTTCCCTGTCTAGTTAATTAGAATTTTTGTATAAATATGTACCTTTGTATCTAAAGCCCAACATAAGAGAATAGTTAATCTTATTCTCTCTAAATCTCTCGATCTTTCGTTCTCTCTTAATCTCTCGATCTTTTCTCAATGTTTCTAAACTTGCTTTCGCTGAATCATCTTTAGTTTACAAAAGCTAAAATTTCCCACACAAAATTATCAAACATTTTACTCGATATTATCTTATTGTTTCTTATTACAATGGAATCATCATCAAGATTGAATATTATCTTTCTCGAAAATGGATGTACAGATGAATTCATCCAAAAACTCAAGGTGTGTCACATGTCTTTATAGAAGGTGTTACATAGTTTATGATGATGGCGAAAAATCAACAAGTTTACAAAGAAATCAGTAAATTGATTTGCGCCAAATACAAAAACGAAATTTTTTTTAACAAGAGAACTGTGTGGAATCATCTTTATTAAAGAGGTTTTACTCCGAATTACTTAACATGGTTATCTCATGGAAATAATTTTGCACGACGACCGAGTAATGTTGTGAAACATTTAAGTAGGGGTATTGTACATTATGAGGTGTTTAAGATGCGTCAAGATGTAGAATGAACCATTATGTTCAAATGGTGCAAAATGTATTCGGTGAAAAAAACGAGGAAAATATTGGTCCAAATAAACATGAAAAAAGATTTTTTGATATGTTGGAAAGTGCTAGACATCCACTTTATGATAGGTGTGTAGAATAGGTTTTTCATTTTTTATGCATATTTGATGAATTTGGCAGAAAATAAAATTTCTGAAAGTATCATGGATTCTATATCACAATTAGTAAGAGATTATTTACTAGAAGATAACAATGCAATGGAGTCATATTATGAGACAAAGAAGAAGATGATGAGATCTTTGAGTTTATTGCCATATCAAAATGTTGATGTTGTCAAGATAATTGTATGTTGTTTTAGAAAGAGACATCAGACTTAATTTATTGTCAATTTTGCAAAAAATAAAAAAGGTTTTATTTGACGAGAATGAAAAATTAGTATCATATCTTCATATGGTGATATATCAATTACATAAAGATGCATGAAAATACATTAACACGATATGAGATGCCATGTTGAGCACTCGACTCATGTTGGAGAAATGTGCCATCTCTTAGATAGTGATGCATGAAAATACATTAACAAGGTATATCATAACTTTGTAGCTGAAAGTCAAAATGTTTACTTAGACATTTTCTCTGATGGTTTTAATGGTTTTAATCTATTTGGAATGTCTGGAATGAATTATTCGTTATGGATAGATATTATTATGAAACTGTACAATTCACCACGATACATGTGCATAAAAAGGGAGGGTTTGTTCTAAACAATACTGATTTTCGAACCTAATTATCCTAAAAGAAGTTCGAATATATTTATTCAACCATTGAATGGAGTATTAAATGATTTTTGGAAGGGAATTCAAGCGCACGACATGTCAAGGAGATAGATTTTCATATTATGAGTTACTCTTGTTTGAACAATAAATGATTTTCTAGCTTATGGTATGTCATCTCAATGGACAACGCATGGCTGATTGGCTTGTCTGTTTTGTATGGATAAAACATATACTTTTCAGTTGAAGCATGGAAGAAAGACCATGTTGTATTATCATTGTTGGTTTCTTCATGTTGATGATACATTACGGTATAATAATAAAATTTTTTAAAAGGAATGTAGTTGTACGTAAATCTTCTCCTCTAGTTTTAATTAGTGAAGATATTTTTTATAAACGAATTTTTGCTAGGCATTCCTAGGAGTATAGATTGCGAAGGAAATAATCTTCTAAGAATTGGTGGCTACGAAATACTCATAATTGGTACAAAAAGCATATTTTTTGGATCTACCTTATTAAAAAATTCAAAAGTTTCAGCATAATCTTGATGTCATACACATCGAGAATATGTTTTTATAATATCATCAACACTATTTTGAATGTCAAAGGAAATATGAAGGATAATATTAAATTGCGCAAGGATCTGAAAGAGTATTGCTCTTGGAAGAAATTACATATAATAGCTGACGGTAAAGCTAGAGTTTCGATATTCAGATTGTCAAATTAGGAGAAAACCAAAATTTTGAAGTCGTTGAAAGAATATGTGTATTCATGCAAAATTTTGATGGATATGCGTCTATCATCGGAAGATGAATTGACATCCAATGAAGAAAGTTATCATGGACTAAAAGTAATGATTGTCATGTATTCATGCAAAGATTACTTTCCATATGTTTTTTTCTGAATTCGTGGACAAAAATTCACACAAAGCAATGGGAGGTATGGTTGATTTTGTGAAACAATGTTATTAGTAGTTTAAATCTAGTAATTTTTAAATATTAAATTAATACTTTCATGTTTCAAGTGTTGGTATATTTTTTAAGATTTATGTGTGAGGAATTTAAGTGATGATGTGGTTCGTAGACTGGAAGGTAACATAGTTACTATAATATGTAACTTGGAGATTATGTTTCTATCATCATTCTTCGATGATATGGAGCATCTAACTATTCATCTACCGCATGAAAACGCATTAGGAGGTCCAGTTCAATTTTGTTGGATGTATCTATTTGAGAGATTTATGTTTCATTTCAAGAAACACGCCAAACAAAAAGCTCATCCAGAGGGTTCAATTGTGGAGCAATACGTGAATGGGGTCGAAGTGCTGGTTAGACAAAAAGATGTATGATTATTACAACGAGATCTAAAAATCGCACATACATATCTTCTATTCATCTATGAAAATCTAAGGCCAATTGAAAAGGAACATACTATTCTATATATAAGCGGATTTAATTGTGAATACCTAAAATATTTGTAACATTTACATGATTTTTGTAACATTTTGTAGGATGTTTATTGATATATTGAAGAATACTTATCTAAACATCGATGAATCTTAACTTCATGAACTTAAGAAAGATATTTCTTGACATGGATAAGATAACATGTAAGTAAATTATCTTTTGATATAATAATATGAACTATTTAGAAATATAATATCATATTACTAATTATGCAGATTGAGATGGCAATCACCCGTTGTGGTTGCAAGATATTGTTTAGGATTCGATTATAAAAGTCACGAGTTGACCAATGTATTTTACACGTGGTTACCTTTTTTAGACTTACGAAATGGAAAATTTAAGTCAACTATGAACTATGATGTATATGTGAAAGGGTAAAAGATATTGTGAATCGACCAACGAACCAGATTTTTATGGAATCTTAAAGAAATTTTTCAATTGGAATATCTAGGTTTTATTACTACTCTAGAATACCATTATCATATCTTGTAAACCATTAAGATTATAATGGCTTATACCAACATTTTATATTTTGCAGGTTATGTTGCTTTAAAATTGATGGTATTCCGATATGATTGGTTTGATCCAATAATCACCCGACAACAAGAATAAACAAGTTAGACATCGTAAAAGTCAACTCAACACGAAGAGATACAAAATATGAGTCTTTTATTCTTCCATCAAAAGCGGATCAACAACTAGACAATCTTCTAGTTGGTGTGTCACAATGAAGATACTTCAAAAAGGTAAATATATCAACAACACCGAAGAACAAAAACTGGCGAAGGAAGAACAATCCACCAAGATTGTTTCATTTGATACAATGATTATTGAAGAACTTTCTCATGGATAGTGATAACACTGAAAGTGTATCAATTTTAGGATAGATTTTAGTGTCATTTTCGTATATATTTTATATATATATTTACATATCCGATATGATTTTGAGTTTTACACACCCGTTTTGTTGGTTTTCAGGTTTTTAGGCAACAAGGCCTAAATGAGCTTTAAAAGACGGATTCCTGAACAAAACCACGTGATTTGAAGATATATCTACTCAGAGTCAAGATCGAGCCTTAGAACCCAAAGGAACACCCGAGCAACGAGCGGAAAAGAGAAATTTCAAGAAGACAAGGGTGCCCGATCGGGCACCATAGACCACCCGCTCGGGTAAAACCTACGGGGTTTTATCCGCATACCTTGCACGACCGGGGCACGAAGGCAACGAGATCGGGTAGCCTTACCCGATCGGGCGCAAGATGTATACCCGCTCGGGCGTTAATTCATCTCAAATTCCCCGAGAGTTTGCACGACTCGGACCGCTCAACCACGCGATCCGGTACTGATGCCCTATCGGGCATTATGAAGGAACACGATCGGGCGCGCCTCTGCACGACCGAGCAACAGTGGTGCCCGAGCGGGCCGTGTATTTCGCAACAACCTAGATCTAACATTCAAACGGCCTAATTTAAAGAACATAATAGATCTAGAGCAAGGGGGCGACGTACAAGGCAAGGAAAGGCTGGGAAAACATCTGGAAAGGCTCGGGAGACGTTGGAGAAGAAGAGAAGCATCAATCCTTGCACCGGTAACACGATAGGGAAGGTCGAGGCATCGAACATCCTAGAGTCTATCATGTATAGGGTTATGTTATCTTCGTTTTTTGTTTTATCCATGAGTGAGTAGAGTCCCAACTACGGGTAGGGATATCGGATTGTAATGGATGAACAATGATTTGTGTTAATGCTTAGATTTATTGATTTATTCTTGATTTTCGGTTCTACACTTAGCATTATCACTCTTACGCTAGTGCTGCCCGCTCAGCGACATAGGATTTCGGACTTTGCTGGAAGGTTAAAGAATGAATCCGGACCTGTTAAGTTGTAGATTAAGTTTGGCTAATGAGAATCTGACCGGTTGGTCAGTCATCTTAGGGATAATGATTGCGTTCGTAAAGCTGCCATGGTACGGGTTAATCACTGCTGGAAGGTAGGGTTGCACGTACTCATGGTTAGGAGGTTTAGGCTCGGAAGAATCACTCCTCACCTTAGGGCATGAATTTCCCATTGTCAAGATAAGTTGATAGATCTATGATCCTTAGTTGCTTCATCCATGCGATTCCCGGTATCCCGGACACCCGTAGTGTTTGCCATATCCGAGTTCATCCCCAACCTAGTATTGTTGTCACCATTTAGATTAGTTTTAGATATTTAGGACCATATCTCATTCTATCTTTATTCGTCTTAGTTTAGTCTCATTCTTAGTTTTTGGCTGCCTTAGTTCCCAGAGATCGACCCTGGTACTACATGATCCGTATACTTGCGGTGAAGTGGTCTAGGATAATTTATAACTCGTGTTTCCACACGTCAAGTTTTTGGCGCCGTTGCCGGGGACAAATTACGGTCTAGACTAGGAATTAGCTAGATTAAGATCTAGTCCTTTCCGGAGTCTTCTTTTGTTTCTTGCATTTTTGTTTTTGTTTTTGCTTTTGTTTTCTTTATGGAGTCAAAAAACGAAAAAAAAATAAATATATCTTTACCTCACAGAGCTTAATCGAGTTTGATGTCTTTTGTCTTGCGAGGTAATATGGACGACTTCAACTCTTCGGGTGCCGACATAGCTGAATTAAGGCATCAGCTCTCCGGGTTTCGTCGTAAGCTCTCCGATTTATACCACCCGCGATACTTTGAGCGATCATGGGAACAAAATGCTTGGGGGTATGAAGAAGAGATCCACGACAGCTACGCTTATCCTTACGGGACCACGTACAATCAAGAATGGCGCGATCACGCCTACATCCCGTATAGGAACACCAAGGATATGGTGAATGCACAGCCATCGTTTGGGAATTTCCATCCATGGACGGAACCCCAAACCCAGAGCTATCAATCCTATGTGCCTCAACCATACTCAACGCAATCCGTAGCATCCCTCGAATATCCCGCCACGTACAACTACCTCCTTGAACTGTTTGAGAATCGATACAACTTGTTTATGGGAGTAGAGGCGGAACAAGATAGCGCCAATGAGCAGATAGGTGATTTATTTAAACAATTGGACGCGCAAGCTTCAAATCTTGCACAATGGGCATTGCAACCACAAGAGGTTGCATCGGAAAGTTCAGAATTGTATCCTCGTGAATACGTCAGCAAAGTCTACCTAAGAGATTGTGAAACGGTAGATCAGCCAATCCTTGATTGAAAAGAAATATGAATCTAACACGGCAATGGATGAGGCTACGGACATTGATGATCACACGAAGACACCCGAGGTAGAAGAAGAATTCAGCTTAGTGGACATGATTGAGCAACCATGCCATATCGATTTCGTGTTCCCCGAGGGCAGTTTTGAAGATTTAGCCGAGGAGACTTGTGAGGAAGTTCAATTTAAGGATTCCTTAGGTTTGAATCACGTAGCGGTTGAGGAAGGTAGCTACAAGGTACCAACCGAGCCGCTCAACAACGAAAGGAAAGAGGAATCCTCCAACCATGACTTCCACACAAGCCGAGCTAATTGCGGAGCAAGGCAGTACAAGAATGATCCCGAGATGCCAAGAAGCCACACAAAACGTCCAACTCATAATTGGGACATCGACAAAGTACCAGGGTAAAGATGAAGCCTTCACCCGAAAGGCTCAGCACAATATCTCTGGAAAAGCTGAAGGAAACGAACGACAAATGTCTAACCAGACTTAGGAGCTGCTCAACCAGGATGTATGGACAACACGATCTAGCCCCGAACATAGAGAGCACCATGACCGATCTTAGGGAAGACGCTACAGTTCGTGCAAGGAATTCGGCAATTTCGCATGCCACACCATATCGAACACATATTGCACGCGAAACGCTACGGACAAGACGACGTCGAGGACGTCCACTTGATGAGTAGCATGGTTTGGTCAGGCTCGCGACCTTAAACAAGCGCTTCTCGGGAGGCAACCCGAGCATATCCTTTTTAGTCATCTCTTTCGTTTTATTTCTATATTCTTGAACTTCTTTTCATTTATTTTAGGATTAGACAAATTTTAGGATTTAGGAACCTAGTGATCTTTCGGTTTTTGCTGCACATGTTTTCCTCGTCTAATTTTTCGGGTTTTGCAGCAACACCCGATCGGGCAGATACCACCATCCGATCGGGCGATTTCAGGTTAAAGAGAACCCGATCGGGCGACATCACGTGACCCGAACGGGTAGGTCATCAAGGGGGAACACCCGATCGGGCAGCACAGGGTACCCGATCGGGCACCGTAATTTCTGCACGGTAAGTTATAATTTCGAGTAACCCGAGCGGCCAATTCACTTCTCATTTCAATACCCGATCATGCTCTCTCTATTGGCGACCCTCTCACGCCGGATTCTAGTCGCCGGAGCCGCCTCGGTATCGCCGCCATTTCACTGTTAAAGGATTGGAGCTCGGTTACTCGGAAACTTCTCTCCCTTTCTCTCAAAAATCTGAAAATTTCCTCATTCTCATCGCGAATTCCAGGTAAATTCATGAATTATATTGAGATTAGGACTGCTATGGGTTAGATCTAGATTTGGTTAGGAAGATTCAGGGTAGTTTTGGTCGATTTGATCGCGATTCGCGAACTATAGGTCGCGATTTCGTGATCCACCCGATCGGGCTAGGTATAGTACCCGATCGGGCGACCTAGACATGCACCCGATCGGGCGTCTCTCTCACTCGAGTCGGGCACTACCCACGGGGGTAATTTAATGACTAGTTACCCGATCGGGCAATACCTTGTACCCGATCGGGCACCTTGCAGAACCGAGCCGAATATTGATTTTTGTCTTTCGATTGTGTTTGCAGATGGCCCCTAAGATCTTCCAGAGTTCGAAGAAACGCCGATCTGATGCTTACGACCAAGAGCAAGGATGGCCAGCGAGGTCGGATGCTATTACGGAGCTGACGCCGTATATGCCCATCACCACCTCACACCAGCAGTACAACTACCGGACCACGATGTTCTTGTCCGACCAGAAGCAGAAGTTCCTGGAACTTCAGCCGCGGATCTTTCCGTCCCGCTTCCTATCAGCCGAAGCGATGTCCGCCCTTCATATAGGAGCGTACATGGACCACATCTTCGAGACGCTAGATTGGAGGGGACTGAGACACACCCAGGAATACACATACCGCAACTTGACGGCTGAATTCCTCACCTCGTACGCTGCTTTCTTTCCCGAATCCGGAGATCGGGAGAGAGTTTTCATGGAGTTCCGCCTGCTGGGGCAGAACTACCGGCTCACCGCGAGACAGTTCGCGACTATCCTCGACGTTCCGAACTGTAACTTCACGAAGATGCCAGAGCACAACCAGAGTCGTCAGGCAGAGTTTTGGGCCCAGATAGCGTACGGAGAGTACTCGACGAGATCAAAGGCGAGCCACATACGCCATCCCGCATTGAGGTATTTCCATTACTTCCTAGTTTCATCTATACTAGGAAAGGGAGCGCAAGGTGGTGTCAACCACACTGAGTTGGCCTACCTGAGGCGGGTGGTGCAGTCAGGCTTCGAGCCTGATGAGTAGGACATTGTGAACGTCGATCTGGCGTCGTTGGTGATGAGGCACTTCCTCGACATAGCCACCGAGAAGAGCCGCACAGATACGAAGATCATGTGCGGTGGTATTGTAACAATGATCGCACGGAGAGTCGGGATCAACCTTGGGATCCTGACCGAGGACAAGATCAACGAGGAACCAGAGTTGAACCTCTAGAACCTGCGCAACCGAAGAGCGATTACATTGGAGAGGTACAACGTCATCTGGTGCTACAAGGACGAGCATGGTCGGAACTTGGAAGTCGACCTCAGCGAGTTTGAGGTGTCGGGTTTAGACGAGGAGGGATCCCGATTTAGGATTGATCCGACCATCGGGCACATCGGCCCGAGGCTAGCAGAGATGGATCCACCTCCAGCCGTCGCACCAGGACCGTCCATCTCGAGGCAGCGTAGCCGACGCTCCACACATTCACGCGTGCGCCCAGAGTATCCTCACCGCTGCTCTGACTTCCCTTCGATGGAAGGAGTCTCCAACGCCCTCAGGTACGTAGCGAAGGAGACCAGGTACCAGTCATTCATGACAGAGCAGAGGTACGACTTGGAGGCAGCAAGGCATGACACAGAGGCTGCGAGGTATGCAGAGCAGCAGCGATTCCAGGAGCAATCCATCCAGCATACCTACTACCTCACAGAGTCCGTCCGGCAATTTCAGCGGCTCAGTATGAAGCACTACCAGGAGCCTTACATTCCGATCCCGCAGGATTACCATATTGGAGCCATCCCATACCGTCCTCATATCCCATACGAGCTGAAGGCATTCTACTTCCCACCTGGGGAAGGAGCATCAGCGGAGCCAACGGACCTACCGGCCACCCGCGATGGAGCGGATGAGGATTAGATCATTTCTTCCTTTTCCTTTATTTATTTTTCTTTTTATCTTTATGGACCTCTTTTTATCATTTTCTTTTTTTAGTTTAGCTATCGTGTACGCTCTTTCAGACTTACGTATTTAGTGCTCTTTGTTCTACTCTTTTGCCTTGCATGGTCTTATCTCAGGTCTTTCACATTAACAAATTCATTAGAGCGCAAGAGTCACTACATCCGGATGTATCACGGTTCGAAAAAGACACACACGCACACACCAGGTGTATTCATTACCTTTTTCTATCTTCTCGAATTTTTATCATTTGAGAATCCCTCATAGGTCTCGAACACCGGGACTGTGTTCCGTTCAGGTCTGGGGGGTACTCTTTCATTTTGTGATACGGATGTATATTTAGAGCGACATGTTTAGATTTAGGATTAGGTTTAGGAATAAGATGGATATCTAGTGAAAATTTTTTCGAGTTTAGTCATGTTTTGCGACTTTGTTAAATCGTGGATAATGGTCTAGGTTTGCTTAGAAGCCTTTTTTATACCGATTAGTCGAGTAGTTGTGTTTGAAACCCTTATCCAGTTGAATTCACTCCTTAGATCTCGATACCAAGTAGACATATCTCCGTATATACCGTGTAGCTTAGCTTTGTTGATATGTTTAGCGTTTATGAGTTAGATTCCACACGCTTATACTCCGCTGTCATCTAGGATAAGTTTTTCGCTATTCCGAGTTAGGATTGACATGAGTACATCGATATTCGATGGTTCGGGTCTAAGTGGTGGGTAGAGGCGCTTTTCTACGTCCTAAGGGTTAGAGTGTTACGTAATCAAGATCAAGAAAAAACTGAAAAAAAAAGAACAAAATAGAATAAAATTCAATAATGCACCTCTTCACTCCTCTAAGGTCGCGCAACCTTATGAGTGTGCCATAGGCAGCCTGGGTCTAAGTAGAAAGCCATCCCTCTTCGACTTCGACGTCCTAGGAACAAAGGGTAGATCTAAGTACCGAAAAGAAAGGAAATGCATAAGAACGAGAAGAAGAGATTTGAATGATATCAAAAGCTTAGAGAAAGTGGTATGGAGATTGCTTGGACGTTATCTAGGGTTGTGAAGTAGACTTAGATTTTAGGAAGGATTTCATGGCTCAGTACTTTCGGTAGACATAAGGCTATACTCGGTACGCTTAGGCTCTTATCCATGTGACGCGTTGATATGCAAAATGACTAACCCTTCGATATTTTTGAGCTAGTATCCATCGTTATTAGATTCTTCTTATGCTAGACTTTGGTTTTGTTTGAGGACAAACAAAGGTTTAGGTCTGGGGGAGTTTGATAACACTGAAAGTGTATCAATATTAGGATAGATATTTTAGTGCCATTTTCGTATATATTTTATATATAGATTTACATATCTGATATGATTTTGAGTTTCACACACCCGTTTTGTTGGTTTTCAGGTTTTTAGGCGACAAGGCCTAAATGAGCTTAAAAAGATGCGACAAGGTCTAAATGAGCTTTAAAAGACGGATTCTTGAACAAAACCACGTGATTTGAAGATATATCTACTCAGAGTCAAGATCGAGCCTTAGAACCCAAAGGAACACCCGAGCAACGAGCGGAAAAGAGAAATATCAAGGACACAAGAGTGCCCGGTCGGGCACTTATCCGCATACCTTGCACGACCCGGGCACGAAGGCAACGAGATCGGGTATCCTTACCCGATCGGGCGCAAGACGTATACCTGCTCGGGCGTTAATTCATCCCAAATTCCCCGAGAGTTTGCACGACTCGGGCCGCTCAACCACGCGATCAGGTACTGATGCCCAATCGGGCATTATGAAGGAACACGACCGCGCGCGCCTCTGCACGACCGGGCAACAGTGGTGCCCGAGCGGGCCGTGTATTTCGCAACAACCTAGATCTAATATTCAAACG